>SJYX01023093.1:0-150720 GCA_006410675.1 Oreotragus oreotragus
ATTGATTTTCTTTTATTAACTTTGTTTTTCTGGGTTTAAACGAGAGGAAAAGAGGTAAAATATATTTTACCTGCAAATCCACTTCATAGGAATTCAGGTGCATTTTTGCCCAGGTGCAGCGAAAATGACCTGATTAGCTTAGAGACCTGGCGAATTTAAGAATTTCTTAATTTACATTTAAAATAATCAACTTTGTAAATTTTCCTCTTAAAAACTCAAATGTTTCAAGGTATACTTTCAAAATAAAAATGAAAGGATACCTTCTCTATCGATCAATTTACACATTACAGCAAAATACGGTAGAGAGAGGAATGAAAGTGTTTCCATCCGATGAAAGTGGAAAAGAACAGGCCCCAAACAGAATTTGAAAAAGAAAGGGAAATAATGAAAAGGAAGGAGCAGGGGAAAGGATGTTCCCCTTCTGCTATTCCTGACCTCCCAGCTCATCTTTGGTTTTGCAAGGAGACTTTGGCCGATGCAAAGACCTGACTCATTGGAAAAAACCCTGATGCTGGGGAAAATTGAGGGCAAGAGGAGAAGGGGGCGACAGAGGATGGGGTAGTTGGATGGCATCACTGACTCAATGGACATGAGTTTGAACAAACTCAGGGAGATAGCAATGGACAGAGAAGCCTGGCATGCTACAGTTCAGTTCAGTCGCTCAGTCGTGTCCAACTCTTTCCGATCCCATGAATCGCAGCACGCCAGGCCTCCCTGTCCATCACCAACTCCCGGAGTTCACTCAGACTCATGTCCATCGAGTCCGTGATGCCATCCAGCCATCTCATCCTCNGTGGGCAGCAGCCCTCTGCTCAAACAAGGACCCTGGCAGCATCGTCAGGAACAGCTCTGACAGCAGGGAGATGTGTCCTCCAGTGAAGAGACTTCAAGTCACTCAGCACAGTGGTCTGTTTCAAAGAAGTAGCAGTTATTCCAGGGGAGGGGGTCGGAGACACAAATTTAAAACTGCTTAAGAGAGCACCGGAATTATGTCTCCATTGTTCCTGTCAAGCCCCCCCAGATTCAACTTTTGGGGGATTTTTCATCTTGTCTTTTTTTGTTATAATGATCACCTCTTCTGTTTCATGGGGGGTGTGTGTGTACGCATGCACACTATACTGTGTATTTTTATGTAAGTGAAGGGTACTTTTTATTTTATTTGAATGAAGGGAGAGGGCAACAAAATAAAATTACACATACATAATCAAATTTTAATTTTTTAAAAAGAGGGTAAAAAGCAAGGATAAAAACCAGTCAAGTTGCGTTTTCTCAGTTTGCTGATAGTCGGCACTCGCGCAAAGGCAGACTCCCCTACTATCAACATTTCACACTAGAGTGGTACATCTGCTACAATCAATGAGTATATGCCCATTGTAATCACACAAACTTCATAGTTTATACTAAGCTTCACTCGGTTCAATGAGTTTCAAAGGAAAGAGCAAGAAACAAAAGAAGCAGATGCCAGCTGAATAAAAAGAGCTTACTAAGTAGAGTCTTTTTATTGTCTTAGGAAATACAACTGTTTTTCAGTATCCCCCTGGGATTGATTCCAGAATCCTGCCAGAATACCAAAATCCAGGGTGCTCAAGACCCTCGTATAAAATGATACAGTATTTGCATATAATCTATGCACATCCTTTCATACTCTGTCTTNAAAAGAGCTTACTAAGTAGAGTCTTTTTATTGTCTTAGGAAATACAACTGTTTTTCAGTATCCCCCTGGGATTGATTCCAGAATCCTGCCAGAATACCAAAATCCAGGGTGCTCAAGACCCTCGTATAAAATGATACAGTATTTGCATATAATCTATGCACATCCTTTCATACTCTGTCTTCTCTAGATTACTTATAATACCTAGTGCAAGGTAAATGTTACATAAATAATTGCTGTTGTATAGCAAATACAAGTTTTGCTTTTTGGAATTTTTTTCCCAAATACTTTTGATCTGTATTGGGTTATATCCATGGATACAAAACTCACAGATGTGGAGGACCAACTGTAATAAATTCCATATCATTGGAGATTGTCAAGTACAGAATGGATGAATACCATTGAAGGAATCTCTTTATGAAGACTATAATAATGAATAAAGACTAAAATAATGAAATGATTTATGTTTTTTAAAAAGAGGGTAAAAAGCAAGGATAAAAACCAGTCAAGTTGCGTTTTCTCAGTTTGCTGATAGTTGGCACTCGCGCAAAGGCAGACTCCCCTACTATCAACATTTCACACTAGAGTGGTACGTTTGCTACGATCAATGAGTATATTCCCATTGTAATCACACAAACTTCATAGTTTACACTAAGCTTCACTCGGCTCAATGAGTTTCAAAGGAAAGAACAAGAAACAAAAGAAGCAGATGCCAGCTGAATAAAAAGAGCTTACTAAGTAGACTCTTTTTATTGTCTTAGGAAATACAATCATTTTTCAGTATCCCCCTGGGATTGATTCCAGAATCCTGCAAGGATACCAAAATCCAGGGTGCTCAAGCCCCTCGTATAAAATGATACAGTATTTGCATATAATCTAGGCACATCCTTTCATACTCTATCATCTCTAGATTACTTATAATACCTAGTGCAAGGTAAATGTTACATAAATAATTGCTGTTGTATAGCAAATAAAAGTTTTGCTTTTTGGAATTTTTTTCCCAAATACTTTTGATCTGTATTGGGTTACATCCATGGATACAAAACTCACAGATGTGAAAGACCAACTGTAATAAATTCCATATCATTGGAGATTGTCAAGTACAGAATGGATGAACACCATTGAAGGAATCTCTTTATGAAGACTATAATAATGAATAAAGACTAAAATAATGAAATGATTTATGCTTCATTTCATTTATGGCTCAGACGGTAAAGAATTCACCTGCAATGCAGGAGATCTGGGTTCGATCCCTGGGTTGAGAAGATCCCCTGGAGAAGGGAGTGGCTACCCATTCCAGTGTTCCCTGGAGAATTCCATGGACAGAGGAGCCTGGCAGGCTACAGTCCATGAGGTCGCAAAGAGTCAGCTATGACTGAGTGACTAACCCTTTAACATTTAGGGTCTTTCTGGTTTCTAAGAATCTGGTTTCTACTATTCATGAGTGTGTATTCAGAGCCTTCCATGCACCAGGTCCTGTGTTTTAATGAAACTTATTTTAAGCCAAACCTTGTATCTAACCCACCTCTTCACCCAGCGTATGAGTTACCAAGTAACCCCTCTGTCCACCCTTCCTAAGCATCTAGACAGTTTCTCTCTGGCTTCTCATCTCTTGCAGGGGCAGAAGATGTCCTGTGATCAGTCCCTCAGGAACCCGAACCAGGCTGCATGGAAGAAAGCCTGTATGCAGACACTGCAGAAAGGGCATCCTTCAAAGAGACATACCTGGCATTTGTGCTCAGATAGAAATGATGCTGGCATATTGAGTGCAGCACTTTCACAGCATCATCTTTCAGGATTGGAAATAGCTCAACTGGAATTCCATCACCTCCACTAGCTTTGTTCGTACTGATGCTTTCTAAGGCCCACTTGACTTCACATTCCAGGATGTCTGGCTTTAGATTAGTGATTACACCATCATGATTATCTGGGTCATGAAGATCTTTGTACAGTTCTTCTGTGTATTCTTGCCACCTCTTCTTAATATCTTCTGCTTCTGTTAGGTCCATACCATTTCTGTCCTTTTCCGAGCCTATCTTTGCATGAAATGTTCCCTTAGTATCTCTAATTTTTTTGAAGAGATCTCTAGTCTTCCCCATTCTGTTGTTTTCCTCTATTTCTTTGCATTGATCGCTGAGGAAGGCTTTCTTATCTCTCCTTGCTATTCTTTGGAACTCTGCATTCAGAAGCTTGTATCTTTCCTTTTCTCCTTTGCTTTTTGCTTCTCTTCTTTTCACAGCTATTTGTAAGGCTTCCCCAGACAGCCGTTTTCCTTTTTTTCATTTCTTTTCCATGGAGATGGTCTTGATCCCTGTCTCCTGTACAATGTCACGAACCTCTGTCGATAGTTCATCAGGCACTCTATCAGATCTAGTCCCTTAAATCTATTTCTCACTTCCACTGTATAATCATAAGGGATTTGATTTAGGTCATACCTGAATGGTCTAGTGGTTTTCCCTACTTTCTTCAATTTAAGTCTGAATTTGGAAATAAGGACTTCATGATCTGAGCCACAGTCAGCTCCTGGTCTTGTTTTTGTTGACTGTATAGAGCTTCTCCATCTTTGGCTGCAAAGAATATAATCGATCTGATTTCGGTGTTGACCATCTGGTGATGTCCATGTGTAGAGTCTTCTCTTGTGTTGTTGGAAGAGGGTGTTTGCTATGACCAGTGCNAGAATATAATCGATCTGATTTCGGTGTTGACCATCTGGTGATGTCCATGTGTAGAGTCTTCTCTTGTGTTGTTGGAAGAGGGTGTTTGCTATGACCAGTGCGTTCTGTTGGCAAAACTCTATTAGCGTTTGCCCTGCTTCATTCTGTATTCCAAGGCCAGATTTGCCTGTTACTCCAGGTGTTTCTTGACTTCCTGATTTTGCATTCAAGTCCCCTAGAATGAAAAGGACATCTGTTTTGTGTGTTAGTTCTAAAAGTTCTTGTAGGTTAGACTCATTGGAAAAGACTCTGATGCTGGGAAGGATTGGGGGCAGGAGGAGAAGGGAACAACAGAGGATGAGATGGCTGGATGGCATCACCGACTTGACGGACGTGAGTTTGAATGAACTCTGGGAGTTGGTGATGGACAGGGAGGCCTGGAATGCTGCAATTCATGGGGTCACAGAGTCAGACACAACTGAGCAACTGAACTGAACTGAACAAATGATGCCTCAGATTACCGCTCCAAATATTGATACCTGCCTGTATGCATAACCAAGTTTCAGAGACGGTCACTTATCTGTAAACAAACAAACAAAAAACATGCCAGCCTGGCAGTTGTAAGTTTTTTTTTTAAATTCCCAGGATAATTTGTGAGTATTGCAAGGTTTCCAAAAGCCTTATTAGTCATGGTTGACAGAATTATGAGTAGGGGCTACAAGAAAGTTTTGAGACTCATATTTTACCTTCCCTTCATTTTCTGTTGTGACTTTTTTAAAAAAATTTATGTGGACCATTTCTAAAGTCTTTATTAAATTTGTTACAATATTGCTTCTGTTTTGTCCTTGTTGTTCAGTCACTAAATCATGTCGCACTTTTTGCAACCCCATGGATTACAGCAGGCCAGGCTTCCCGGTCCTTCACTGTCTCCTGGAGTTTGCTCAAACTCATGTTCATTGCGTTGGTGATGCTTCTGTTTTATGTTTTGGGTTTTTGGCCAAGAGGCTTGTGGGATCTTCATCCCCACCAGGGATTGAATCCATACCCCTTGCATTGGAAGGTGAAGTCTCAACCCCTGGGCCACCAGAGAAGTCCCCTGTTGTGACTTTTACCCATTTATATTATTTCAAAACCTTGAACAACCTACCCCTGGAGGCATCGGAGACTTTATGAAGCTGTTGGCTATGCCTGGTGGTGACCAGTGTGAAAAAGGAAGGGAGATAGCAGGGGCAGGTGAGCAGTGATCACCGCCTATGACCCTCAGGAATTTGTCCCCCCATCATGTAAAGCCACCCATAGATATTCGTAATGTAGAAGTCCACCCAGATCACTTCATGTGCACATTGAACCTGCCCATGTTCATATGAGGCTTTAAATAGTGCAGGTGATTTTTACCTCCCTTCCTGTCAAAGCGTGCAAGCCCAAGACCGGGTCCTTAACTTTCACACTAGAATCCCTCAGGGAGATTTCAGAACACACTGATGCCCAGGCCCCGTGGGGTAGCCATCAGCGATACTCGCATATATTTCACTTTACTCTGCTTCTAAGGATTGAGGCAGATGGCACATCTCTGGACACCTGAAACTAGGCATGGCAACCTGACGTGCTTTGCCAGTGAACTTGAGCACAGCTGTGGAGAACTCCTGGGGGAAGAGTTTAGGAGCTGGTGGCCACCGCCCTGCACTCTCTTCTGCTGCCTCGTCAGCTCACAGTGTTCCAGATGCTAGAGCAGCCATCAGCCTGTTCCTGGAGTGACATTACCAGGAGCATCATTTGCCCCCGTCCACCTCGTTTGACATGGAGCGTGAGTGAGAAATAATCTGAGAGTGTAAAGTGTGGGTTGTTTTTTAAAATAATAGAACATGACTTCTAAGTGCAAGCCAACTATTTTGCATGGATATTTTTCTCACCTAAGTGTTTCCTAGGTAGCTCAGTGGTAAGGAATCTGCCTGCCAATGCAGGAAACACAGGTTCAATCCCTGGGATGGGAAGACCCTCTGGAGGAGGAAATAGCAACCCACTCCGGTATTCTTGCCTGGAGAATCCCATGGACAGAGGAGCCTGGCGGGCTACAGTCCACAGGATCTCAAAGAGTCAGACTCGACTGACCACATGTGCAACCTAGTCTAATCCTTCAGGAAAATTCTCCCTAAGTCACGACTGAGACGAAGACCATACATTTGTCCCCAACATGATGCATACATGTAGCCAGTTGTTGCCACTGTGGATTTACATGGTTTTCATCCATAATACTGGCTACTCACAGTTTTACCTGGACGTGTTAGATTTGGGAATCTAAACGCCCAAGAATGATGCAACTCTTCTCTGTTGAGGCAATATAAGAGTCCTTTATATACATTTCAGACTTTTAAAACAACTTAATGAATAAAGTTTTGACTGTTCCCATTTTACAGATGACAAAACAGAATCAGAGAGCTAATGGACTGACCACAGCTTAAAGAGCTTAAATCGTTCCAATGCATGTTTTTCAAATTTCAAAACCTGTGCCTTTATGTGTTTCTCAAATGTATTTTTCAGAATAACCCCTGAGAAACTTGTTAAAATTTTGGACTCCCTGGACCTCACACAGAGAAACTCTTATCCATTAAGCATGGAATAAAGCATCTGAGCTTTTTTCTGAAATATAGTTGATTCACAAAGCATCTGCATTTCTTATAAGCTTCCCCTACCCAGCGTCTTTGATATGGACAGTCCACACACTATGCAGACAAACCCTATAACTTCAATATAACCTTTCCATACACCGTGTTCCCTGTCTAGAGAAGAGCAGCCATTATCTTACCCTGCTCACTCTTTCATCAGTTAGGGTTATTCGACTAATTTAAGCAGAACTATAATTAGAATGGGGCCTTCTTGGTAGCTCAGTGGTAAAGAATCTCCCTGCCATTGCAGAAAACACAGGTTTAATTCCGGGGTTGGAAAGATATTCTGGAGAAGGGAATGGCTACACACTCCAGTATTCTTGCCTGGGAAATCCCATGGAGAGAGGAGCCTGGCAGGCTAGAGTTCATGGCATCACAAAGAGTCAGATGTGACTTAGCGACTATCCAGCAACAACAACAGTAATCAGAAGATATGGGATAACCCACCAAAGTGGAAGCAGCAAACAGCTCAGAAAGAGCATAAAACAAGGTAGCCCCAAAGATCCAGGTAATTGGAGGTGATTTAGAGACTTACAAGGATATTAAAACTCTAAAGGATGAATTGACTCCAACTAGTACTGTCTTTGACTGACTTTGTTCAAGATTCAGTTCTCAAGGGAGAGATTCTGATTAGCCCAGAATAGTTGATTGCTGTTTGTTGACTAAGAAGAAGAAAGGTATCTTATTGACCAAGACTATATGCAAAGTAAAAGAGAGGATTACCCAAACATAAATCAAGGAGCTGCTCTCAACCAAAGGTGGACATTTTGTTTAGAATTCAAAAGAAACCTGCTTGGAGGTGCCTGTGTAGTCCCTCCAGTAAATTTCACCACAAAAATCCTTCCTCAGAATTCTTCAAACTAGAGTTAAACTAGACTGTAAGCCTATTTTAATATGTTTCTGAATTTCTGCAGAATAAATCTGAATTTCTCTACGTCTTCTAAAAAAGAAACAGAGTAAAAGGGAAAGCAAATTAAAAATATGCAATCTACATCTCCAGAAGTTAGAATACACAGAAGTCTAAAAACTCCAAATTCATGTGTTCTTATTATTAGTATGAGGTGGTTTGATATTGAGTCTAAGTAGACAATGATAAAGTTTGACTGATGAGGTTGTTATATTGGAGTCATCATTATCCCATGAAATAAAAATTGCTACATAAATAAACTGGAATAGATTAACCACCATGTATTATAAAGGCAGTGAGAAAAATAATTGGTTTAAATCTCAGTTCCTCCCTCTCTGGCTGTATGACCTTGGAGGATGTATCACTTATTCCTTCTGAGTCTCATGGGGAGAATGTGAAACTTACCTAAAAGGATGTCATGATAATAAAACCACATAATACATAAAAGTTACTGGTACACAGTTGTTGCTCAATAAGTGGTTATTAAATTCATTGATTAGCTAATTTATGTATAAAAGGTTTGATACAGTGACTACTCCAGAAAAATGTCTAAATAATATTTACTATGATTATTTTTATTAGCAACTCATTATGGGTTGTAGTAACTTGGTCAAGGCACCAGGTGGCAGAAGATAATAAAAATTGCTACTTTGGAGTAGAAAAGCAAAAATGCAAATATTACAAAGATTTTCATCCTACATTTGTTCCTGAAAAGTTGACACTCAAATTTCCTAAGTCAACACACAACTTTTTAAATATATGTTTTTATTTATTTGGCTGTGCTCAGTCTTAGTTGCAGCATGTGAACCCATGTTGAGACATGTGTGATTTTAGTTCCCCAGCAGGGATCAAACCCAAGGCCAGTGCTTTGGGAGAAGAGTTTCAGCCACTGGACCATGGAGGAAATCCAAGCACACAAATTTTGAAATTCCTTTATTAGTTCACCTTCTGGCAGCAATTTCATTTTAGCAGTTCAGTGTATCTGCCTTTGCCTCCATCAAGTAATGAAAAGCCAAGCCCAAACATTATAGACATGGTTTTATCTTATCCTCATCTCTTCTGGGAGGTATGTATTAACTCCTACCTAGACAGCATGCTAACTTAGCATGACCAACCTAGATAGCATGCTACATAGCAAAGACATTATTTTGCCAACAAAGGTCCATCTAGTCAAGGCTATGGTTTGTCCAGTAGTCATGTATGGATGTGAGAGTTGGACTATAAAGAAAGCTGAGCACTGAAGAACTGATGCTTTTGAACTGTGGTGTTGGAGAAGATTCTTGAGAGTCCCTTGGACTGCAAGGGGATCCAACCAGTCAATCCTAAAGGAAATTTGTCCTGAAAACTCATTGGAAGGACTGATGCTGAAGCTGAAACTCCAATACTTTGGCCACCTGATGGAAAGAACTGACTCATTAGGAAAGAACCTGATTCTGGGAAAGATTGAAGGCAGGAGGAGAAGGGGACGATAGAAGATGAGATGGTTGGATGGCATCACTGACGCGATGGACATGAGTTTGAGTAAGCTTTGGGAGTTGGTGATGGCTAGGAAAGCCTGGCATGCTGCAGTCCATGGGGTCACAAAGAGTTGGACACAACTGAGCAACTGAACTGAAGTATTAACTCTACTTAACAGAGGAGAAAATTTAAGCTAGGGGAAAAATGAAATTCAAACCTAAGTTTGACAGAAATGCCTTGAAAAATGTCTATTGCATGCTCTTCCATGGTCCTTAATTTCTCTTAAGAAGTGTGAATCAGGAAATAACTAACGTAACTGTTTTCAAGGAAATAGAAGAAATCTCCAAGCTTATTGTACTTTATAAGTTTGCATATGAATGTACAGTATTAAATTTAACAGGCATATTATGAAGAATTTTAAATTGAAAACTATTAATAATGCAAAAAATATATATAACACTCATATCCAAGAGTTTTAAAATACTTCGTGGTTTTAAAGTAAGTAATATATAGTGAACAGGCATCACAATGTTCCATTTACAACTGAAGGAACACTGTACATATAGGGATAAGTCATGTAATCAAAGTTGCTCCCTCCAAACCCATCTTGAAATTGGTTTTAGAATGTGCATGTTCTTTAGTTCCCTAGACCAAAGTAATGTTTATTTATTTGTCTTTTCATTCACTGAACACTAGCTCTTCGTGTTGAGATGATGCCATGACCTAACTCTGTAGCTCCAGAGCTGTCCCCAACATCTGTCATCCTGAAGGAGAAGCACTCCAGACCTTAATGAGGTCCTGTCCTGGGGCCATGGAATGGGAGGACAGAGAGATGGATCATCACTGCTCTTTTCCCAACCAACACTGACCTCCTTCCCAAACATAAAAACCTTGGTGCAGAGATGTCCATTCATTGGAAATGTGTGTAAGCTAGGATGAATACAGTGCATGCGTGCATGGTAAGTTGCTTCAGTTGTGTCTGGCTCTTTGCGACCCTATGGACTGTAGCCTACCAGCCTCCTCTGTCCATGGGATTCTCCAGGCAAGAATACTGGAGTGGGGTGCCATTTCCTCCTCCAGGGAAATCTTCCCCACCCGGGGTTCAAACCAGTGTCTCTTATGTCTCCTGCATTGCTGGGCAGGTTCTTTACCACCAGTGCCACCTGGGAAGCCTGAGGACAGATACACTTAAGTCCCCTAAAACAAACCTTCAAGTTTCAAACTTTGAAAGATGCAAATGTGCGTTGACATATTCGATCGTGTAAGTTCGTTCATGAGTTTGTTGTACATTGTCACATGCATGCATTCTCTACAAGTGGTTGTGTTTTTTGTGTTTTATTGTCCAGTACTGTATAGAGTAGAACAGTAAAGTATCTTTATTTCAAGCCCAGGATGTCCAGACGCAAGCGTAAAAGCAACAGTGATGTAGCTGGTACAGTATTACCCATCACTGGATTGTTTTTTCAAGAGGGGACCAAAACCTAAGCCATCAACATCCAGTGTGCGTGAAATTGCAGCTTGGCCTGTGTCTCCTGTTGCTGACGATCTTTCGGCTCTCCCATCGCTCCCCTCTTCTCCCTCCTCCAGTGACACGTCTTGCCTGTTCACTCGATGCCAGCCCCTGTGTGCCAGCTGTTGTACTGTACTGCTGTACTTTTCAAGGTACTGCACTGTAAGATTTAAAATGTTCTCTTTATTTGGTGTGTGTTTGTTTTTCGTTTGTGTGGAAAGTGTTATAAACCTCTGTCCATGGAGTTCTCCAGGCAAGAATATGGCGTGGGTTGTCATTTCCTACTCCAGGGGATCTTCCCAACCGAGGGACTGACGCACATCTCTGGCATCTCCTGCATTGGTAGGCAGAGTCTCTACCACTAGTGCCACCTGGGAAGCCCAACAGTACTGTACAGCTGATTGTGCTTGTTGGGTACCTATGCTCACTTAGTTGGCCTATAAACAAACGGGGTTTATGGATGTGTCAAGAAGCATTTAACAGGAGGCTTCCTGTGTGCTGTTTTGGATCTATCAGGAATCCTCTGTTCCTTATTAATTTCTGAATACTCAGGAATTAAGAGGAGAGGGAGAGGCAAGCCTCTCCAGCAGGAAGCCCCGCGCCAGCTTTATTGGCTTTCTGTGTAAACCAAGGAATATCAGCCTCTTTCTCTCTCCTTTACTTTCTTATCGGTCGACTCCGGACCACCAGGTTCCAGTCCATTAAAGGACCCCAACATGAATGTACTCTCCAAATGGAACTCATGATGTTGAAGCTGAAACTCCAATACTTTGGCCACCTGATGCGAAAAGCTGACTCATTTGAAAAGACCCCGATGCTGAGAAAGATTGAGGGCAGGAGGAGAAAGGGACGACAGAGGATGAGATGGTTGGAAGGCATCACCATGACTCAATGGACATGGATTTGGGTGGACTCCAGAAGTTGGTGGTGGACAGGGAGACCTGGCGTGCTGTGGTTCATGGGGTCGCAAAGAGGCAAACATGACTGAGTGACTGAACTGAACTGATATATACTAGTGTCTCAGAAGTAGATGGTTCTTCAGAATGTAGTTCTGATACAGACAATATGAATATTAGACCAACAAAAGGACAAAAAAACTTTGTGATTGATTCTAATATGGAAAGTGAAAATAAAACTCAGTCTGGAGAAGACTTTACAGGTGTTTTAGGTTAATACTGAATCTATTTAAGTTAATACTGAATGTATTAACCCACAAGTGTTAGTGAAATAACAGAATTAATTCTGGGCTGGCCAATATAAAAATCATCAGCCACAGGCATTAGTTTCTGCAGAAGTCCCCCTGTCAATAATGAGTTAAATTTATGAATCTCACATTGTGGCCCAGCATGCGATCAATCCTGGAGAATGTTCCATGTGTACTTGAGAAGAACGTACATTCTGCTTCTCTCTAAATGTCAGTTAAGTCCAACTTAATGGATTGTTTAAGGCCTTTGTTTCCTTATTAATTTTCTGTCTGGATTATTTATCCATTGATGAATGTGAGATGTTAAATTCCCTCTGTATTATTGTGTTACTGTCAATTTCTCCTTTTACAACTGTTAATATTTGCCTATGCACATGTACTCTATGTTTGGTGCATATATACTTACAATTGTTATATCTTATTGGATTGATCTCTTGATCATTATGTAGTGTCCTTTGTCTCTTATAACAGTCTTTATTTGAAAGTTCATTTTGTCTGATACATGAGTTTTGCTACTCCCACTTTCCTTTCATTTCCATTTGAATGGAATACCTTTTTCCATCCTCTTACTTTCAGACTATGTGTGTCCCTAGATCTAAAATGGGTTTCTTGTACACAGAAAATGTATGGATCTTGCTTTTATATCCATTCCACCAATCTGTGTCTTTTTGTTGTGTCTTTTAATCCATTTCATATAAGGTAATTATCAATATATATGTTCCTCTTGCCATTTTGTTAATTGTTTTGGCTTTGTTTTGTAAGTCTTTTTTTCACCTTCCTCTTTTATTCTCTTCCCTTTTGATTAGATGACTAACTTTAGTTTTGTGTTTGGATTCTTTTTGTGTGTAGGTATCTTTTGTAGATTTTCATATTACCATGAGATTTGATACAGCAGTCTATATATAAATAATTGCTTTAATTTGCTGGCCTTTTAATGTCAAAGTATTTCCTCCTTCATCTGTGCTGCCTTCTTCTCACAGTTGCTAGTTTTGATATCATATTTGTATGCAGATGATTTCCTACCTTTACTTTATGTTTGCCTTTACTGATAAACTTTTCCATTCATAATTTTCTTATTTCTAGTAATCGTCTCTTCTTTTCTACTTAGAAAATTTCCTTCAGTATTTCATGCAGGGTAGGTCAGGTAGTGCTGAATTCTCTTAGCTTTTGCTTGTCTGTAAAGCTTTTGATTTCTCCATAGAATCTGAATGAAGACTTTTGGAGATTTGATTTCTCCATCGAATCTGAATGAAGAATATTCATGTGGAATATTCTTGCTTGTAGGTTTTTCCTGTTCATTACTTTAAATATTTCATACAGTTGCCTTCTGGCCTGCAGAGTTTCTGCTGAGAAGTCAACTGATCCTTATGGGAGTTCCCCTGTAAGTTACCTGTTGCTTTCCCCTTGTTGCTGTAAAAAAATTTTTTTTTCTCTTTAGTATTTGTCAGTTTGATTACTATGTGTCTCAGTGTATTCCTCCTTGAGTTTATCTTGCTAGGCACTCTCTCTGCCTCCTGTACTAAGGTAACTATTTCTTTCCTTTGTTAGGACAGTTTTCAGCTATTTTCTCTTCAAATATTTTCTCAGGTCTTTTTTTTCTCTGTTTTCCTTCTGAAATCCCCATAACGTGAATATTGGTGCATTTAACATTTTCCCAGAGGTCTCTTGTGGGCTTCCCTCATAGCTCAGTTGGTAAAGAATCCGCCTGCAATACAGGACAGCCTGGTTTAATTCCTGGGTCTGGACGATCTCCTGGAGAAGGGATAGGCTACCCACACCAGTATTCTTGTGCTTCCCTTGTGGCTCAGCTTGTAAAGAATCTGCCTGCAATGTGGAAGACCTGGGTTCAATCCCTGGGTTGGGAAGATCCCCCAGAGAAGGGAAAGGCTACCCGCTCCATGGTAGCTCAGTGGTAAAGAATCTCCCTGCCATTGCAGAAAACACAGGTTTAATTCCGGGGTTGGAAAGATATTCTGGAGAAGGGAATGGCTACACACTCCAGTATTCTTGCCTGGGAAATCCCATGGAGAGAGGAGCCTGGCAGGCTAGAGTTCATGGCATCACAAAGAGTCAGATGTGACTTAGCGACTATCCAGCAACAACAACAGTAATCAGAAGATATGGGATAACCCACCAAAGTGGAAGCAGCAAACAGCTCAGAAAGAGCATAAAACAAGGTAGCCCCAAAGATCCAGGTAATTGGAGGTGATTTAGAGACTTACAAGGATATTAAAACTCTAAAGGATGAATTGACTCCAACTAGTACTGTCTTTGACTGACTTTGTTCAAGATTCAGTTCTCAAGGGAGAGATTCTGATTAGCCCAGAATAGTTGATTGCTGTTTGTTGACTAAGAAGAAGAAAGGTATCTTATTGACCAAGACTATATGCAAAGTAAAAGAGAGGATTACCCAAACATAAATCAAGGAGCTGCTCTCAACCAAAGGTGGACATTTTGTTTAGAATTCAAAAGAAACCTGCTTGGAGGTGCCTGTGTAGTCCCTCCAGTAAATTTCACCACAAAAATCCTTCCTCAGAATTCTTCAAACTAGAGTTAAACTAGACTGTAAGCCTATTTTAATATGTTTCTGAATTTCTGCAGAATAAATCTGAATTTCTCTACGTCTTCTAAAAAAGAAACAGAGTAAAAGGGAAAGCAAATTAAAAATATGCAATCTACATCTCCAGAAGTTAGAATACACAGAAGTCTAAAAACTCCAAATTCATGTGTTCTTATTATTAGTATGAGGTGGTTTGATATTGAGTCTAAGTAGACAATGATAAAGTTTGACTGATGAGGTTGTTATATTGGAGTCATCATTATCCCATGAAATAAAAATTGCTACATAAATAAACTGGAATAGATTAACCACCATGTATTATAAAGGCAGTGAGAAAAATAATTGGTTTAAATCTCAGTTCCTCCCTCTCTGGCTGTATGACCTTGGAGGATGTATCACTTATTCCTTCTGAGTCTCATGGGGAGAATGTGAAACTTACCTAAAAGGATGTCATGATAATAAAACCACATAATACATAAAAGTTACTGGTACACAGTTGTTGCTCAATAAGTGGTTATTAAATTCATTGATTAGCTAATTTATGTATAAAAGGTTTGATACAGTGACTACTCCAGAAAAATGTCTAAATAATATTTACTATGATTATTTTTATTAGCAACTCATTATGGGTTGTAGTAACTTGGTCAAGGCACCAGGTGGCAGAAGATAATAAAAATTGCTACTTTGGAGTAGAAAAGCAAAAATGCAAATATTACAAAGATTTTCATCCTACATTTGTTCCTGAAAAGTTGACACTCAAATTTCCTAAGTCAACACACAACTTTTTAAATATATGTTTTTATTTATTTGGCTGTGCTCAGTCTTAGTTGCAGCATGTGAACCCATGTTGAGACATGTGTGATTTTAGTTCCCCAGCAGGGATCAAACCCAAGGCCAGTGCTTTGGGAGAAGAGTTTCAGCCACTGGACCATGGAGGAAATCCAAGCACACAAATTTTGAAATTCCTTTATTAGTTCACCTTCTGGCAGCAATTTCATTTTAGCAGTTCAGTGTATCTGCCTTTGCCTCCATCAAGTAATGAAAAGCCAAGCCCAAACATTATAGACATGGTTTTATCTTATCCTCATCTCTTCTGGGAGGTATGTATTAACTCCTACCTAGACAGCATGCTAACTTAGCATGACCAACCTAGATAGCATGCTACATAGCAAAGACATTATTTTGCCAACAAAGGTCCATCTAGTCAAGGCTATGGTTTGTCCAGTAGTCATGTATGGATGTGAGAGTTGGACTATAAAGAAAGCTGAGCACTGAAGAACTGATGCTTTTGAACTGTGGTGTTGGAGAAGATTCTTGAGAGTCCCTTGGACTGCAAGGGGATCCAACCAGTCAATCCTAAAGGAAATTTGTCCTGAAAACTCATTGGAAGGACTGATGCTGAAGCTGAAACTCCAATACTTTGGCCACCTGATGGAAAGAACTGACTCATTAGGAAAGAACCTGATTCTGGGAAAGATTGAAGGCAGGAGGAGAAGGGGACGATAGAAGATGAGATGGTTGGATGGCATCACTGACGCGATGGACATGAGTTTGAGTAAGCTTTGGGAGTTGGTGATGGCTAGGAAAGCCTGGCATGCTGCAGTCCATGGGGTCACAAAGAGTTGGACACAACTGAGCAACTGAACTGAAGTATTAACTCTACTTAACAGAGGAGAAAATTTAAGCTAGGGGAAAAATGAAATTCAAACCTAAGTTTGACAGAAATGCCTTGAAAAATGTCTATTGCATGCTCTTCCATGGTCCTTAATTTCTCTTAAGAAGTGTGAATCAGGAAATAACTAACGTAACTGTTTTCAAGGAAATAGAAGAAATCTCCAAGCTTATTGTACTTTATAAGTTTGCATATGAATGTACAGTATTAAATTTAACAGGCATATTATGAAGAATTTTAAATTGAAAACTATTAATAATGCAAAAAATATATATAACACTCATATCCAAGAGTTTTAAAATACTTCGTGGTTTTAAAGTAAGTAATATATAGTGAACAGGCATCACAATGTTCCATTTACAACTGAAGGAACACTGTACATATAGGGATAAGTCATTTAATCACAGTTGCTCCCTCCAAACCCATCTTGAAATTGGTTTTAGAATGTGCATGTTCTTTAGTTCCCTAGACCAAAGTAATGTTTATTTATTTGTCTTTTCATTCACTGAACACTAGCTCTTCGTGTTGAGATGATGCCATGACCTAACTCTGTAGCTCCAGAGCTGTCCCCAACATCTGTCATCCTGAAGGAGAAGCACTCCAGACCTTAATGAGGTCCTGTCCTGGGGCCATGGAATGGGAGGACAGAGAGATGGATCATCACTGCTCTTTTCCCAACCAACACTGACCTCCTTCCCAAACATAAAAACCTTGGTGCAGAGATGTCCATTCATTGGAAATGTGTGTAAGCTAGGATGAATACAGTGCATGCGTGCATGGTAAGTTGCTTCAGTTGTGTCTGGCTCTTTGCGACCCTATGGACTGTAGCCTACCAGCCTCCTCTGTCCATGGGATTCTCCAGGCAAGAATACTGGAGTGGGGTGCCATTTCCTCCTCCAGGGAAATCTTCCCCACCCGGGGTTCAAACCAGTGTCTCTTATGTCTCCTGCATTGCTGGGCAGGTTCTTTACCACCAGCGCCACCTGGGAAGCCTGAGGACAGATACACTTAAGTCCCCTAAAACAAACCTTCAAGTTTCAAACTTTGAAAGATGCAAATGTGCGTTGACATATTCGATCGTGTAAGTTCGTTCATGAGTTTGTTGTACATTGTCACATGCATGCATTCTCTACAAGTGGTTGTGTCTTTTGTGTTTTATTGTCCAGTACTGTATAGAGTAGAACAGTAAAGTGTCTTTATTTCAAGCCCAGGATGTCCAGACGCAAGCGTAAAAGCAACAGTGATGTAGCTGGTACAGTATTACCCATCACTGGATTGTTTTTTCAAGAGGGGACCAAAACCTATGCCATCAACATCCAGTGTGCGTGAAATTGCAGCTTGGCCTGTGTCTCCTGTTGCTGACGATCTTTCGGCTCTCCCATCGCTCCCCTCTTCTCCCTCCTCCAGTGACACGTCTTGCCTGTTCACTCGATGCCAGCCCCTGTGTGCCAGCTGTTGTACTGTACTGCTGTACTTTTCAAGGTACTGCACTGTAAGATTTAAAATGTTCTCTTTATTTGGTGTGTGTTTGTTTTTCGTTTGTGTGGAAAGTGTTATAAACCTCTGTCCATGGAGTTCTCCAGGCAAGAATATGGCGTGGGTTGTCATTTCCTACTCCAGGGGATCTTCCCAACCGAGGGACTGACGCACATCTCTGGCATCTCCTGCATTGGTAGGCAGAGTCTCTACCACTAGTGCCACCTGGGAAGCCCAACAGTACTGTACAGCTGATTGTGCTTGTTGGGTACCTATGCTCACTTAGTTGGCCTATAAACAAACGGGGTTTATGGATGTGTCAAGAAGCATTTAACAGGAGGCTTCCTGTGTGCTGTTTTGGATCTATCAGGAATCCTCTGTTCCTTATTAATTTCTGAATACTCAGGAATTAAGAGGAGAGGGAGAGGCAAGCCTCTCCAGCAGGAAGCCCCGCGCCAGCTTTATTGGCTTTCTGTGTAAACCAAGGAATATCAGCCTCTTTCTCTCTCCTTTACTTTCTTATCGGTCGACTCCGGACCACCAGGTTCCAGTCCATTAAAGGACCCCAACATGAATGTACTCTCCAAATGGAACTCTTTTGTATATAGGGGACTTACCATACAGCTAAACCATTCCAGAGACCATTTTTCAGCCCATATAGTATTTAAAACAAATTATAAAGTAATAACATCCTTAAAGAATACAGCAGTGTTCCTCAGTTGGTCCCTGACATCTGTATCATCATCAGCCAGAAGGTAAGTCAAATATGGAGCCCTGGACTCTACTCCAGACCTACCAAGTTAGTAGCCCCTGGGATAGGGCCAGGGAATCCACATCACATTTTTAACAGGTTCATTAGGTGACTGTGCTTTAAAACAAGCTTGAAAATGAAATATTGGAGAATTTCTTTTACCCAAGAGAATCAAGGAGGGGAGTGTCACTGGATCAGGGCCGTGAATGTAGGGAAAGAACATCACCGTAGGAAAACAGTAGCTTCAGCAAAGGCAAAGCAGAGTGTAAGAACAAGTCCTTTGGAGTGGGCCAAAGGATGCATGACAGTCCTTAGTAAGAAATAAAGTTGGAATGGCCCATAGGCTCCGGTCAGAAGAGTTGTGTATGTCATACCAGGGATCGTGAACTTCACTCTTTAGAGCTGAGAAATGAGTTAAGATACAACACTGATTCCAACCAGGTTTACTGTAGTCCTACACCAACCCAACCCACTGGTTTATTTTTCCATCTTCACGATCCCCTCAAGCTTGAATAAACTCAAAGGAAGGATTTCTTTTGTTCAAAAAAACCCATAGAATATCAGCAGGGACGAAGATTGAGTATGGTGGTTTTCAAACTACGATTGCAAAATCTGGCAGCACACGAGAGGCCAGTCAACTGTGTCTCCCCACCTTGTTTAACTGAGTTTAACCTCTCATTTGAAGAAAATTCTTGAAATATGCTAGACTCCAAAGGGAAAGGGGCATGAGATGTGACTGAAAAAGATGAGATCTTTAATTGTTTCTTTAGTCAGTGACCCTACAAGTCTCCTTGTCAAGGCAAAATTCTTCTGTCTCTTGAAGAAGGATTCAGTGACCCTCTTAAAGACTGTCTCATACTGAAAACATCTCCATAAATTTTTAACTTTGTCTCAAATCTCATTCTGTGAAAGAATCTCTCACCGTGGCAGATCCTGTAGCCTCGTTTCTATGTTCAGTACCCTTAACTCACAGGTGAAAGAGCCCATGGGATGATCAAAGTGTGAATGAGGGCTGATCAGTTACCATCAATGACTTTGCAGTGTCAGCAGCCTGCAGAAGGTTTGCTGGTGGAATCTTTCTAGGGAGGTTACCTTTTTCTTTAGAGTTAGAAGGAGTAAGTAAACAAAGACACATTCTGGCAAAAATAGTGAGGTGGCTGAAAATCTAACTCTTTCAGAAATGGTGGAGCTAAATTGGTGGTATTAACATTTAAAATATTATTAAGCATTTCTACACAAAAAAGTTACACAGTTATATTTGCAATCATGTATCTTTTTAAAAATATAGGTATAGTTTGGGTGTCCCTGGTGGCCCATGGGTAAAGAATCTGCCTGCCAATGCAGGGGATACATTCTTCCCTAGGAAATCCCATGGACAAAGGAGCCTAGTGAGCTACAGTCCACGGGATCACAAAGAGTCTGACATGACTTGGCAAGGAAACAACAACAACAAATAAAACAGTTTATTTAGACCACAGGATACCAAACCACTCTAGTTAAACAAGGCAGGAAGACTCTTCAATTGATGACTGCTGACCTTGGATTGACATTGTCTTCTTACAAGTAGTCACAGCAGATCGAGATGTCATGTGCAATTAGCTAAAAGAAGTAAGTCAACAAGAACCAGCAAACGGGATCGCCGCCATGACGCTCTTCCTCAGCTCTAGTTGGCTTCTGCCCAGACACACCTGCCAGGGAAACTGTCATTGTAAAGGAAGTAGGACGTGACATTCACTGTCCCCTCCCCAGCACTCATCTCTCTAGACTGGTAGGAAACATTAGATGCTGCCGACCAGCTGTTTTCCCACTTTCCGTCCGCCACCTCTCCTTCCACTACTACACCGTCGCTTCCTTCAGGAGGTCCTCTTCCGCCTTTCTTCCTTCTGAATGTGAGCATCCTTCACCGTCCTGTCCTGGGGTTCCTTCTTCTGTCTCTCGCAGATCTCACTCTTTCCACTATCACTCAGGACTCAGTGGGAGTGGCTGCTCTTCTGCAACTCTCGTTGCTCATTGTTCAGTCCCTAAGTTGTGTCCAGCTCTTTGGGACCCCGTGGACTGCAGCAGCACGCCAGTCTTCCCTGTTCTTTATGTCCCTGAGTTTGCTCAAACTCAGGTCCATTGAGTCGATGATGCCATCCAATCATCTCATCCTCCGTCACCCCCTTCTCCTCCTGCCTTCAGTCTTTCCCAGCATCAGGGCCTTTTCCTGTGAGTCAGCTCTTCTGATTTGCCGGAAAAGACTCTGCTGTGTTGTATGTTGACTTGTATTTTCAGGGTGACATTTGTATAACATACAGGATGGGGAAGGACTTTCAATACATGCCACTAAAGGTGGAAAGCATAAATAAATTAGTGACAGACTTGGTTACCCAAAACATCAAACTTCCACAGGAGGGGGGAAAAAATCTCTTACATCGATAGCTCCAGGCCTATATTTCCACCTCCCTCCCCGCTCCCTGTATTTCACCCACCATGCTACTGGCTTGCGTCCTAGGTCTGTTTATAGTTTGTTCTCTTCCCATCACCATCTTACCCATAATCAAGTAGGACAAAGATCTCTGAACTAGTATTCAACACTTAACCCAAGAGCATACCTGTCATCTCAGGTAGGCCAAACTTTTCAGAACTCAATTCCTTTTCTTACAAATGGAGAGAGTTGACCCATAAATTTTCTGAAGTCTTCATTCTGAAATTATGATTCTGTCTCCGTCTCTCTTTTTAAAAGCCTCTATTCCTTCTGTTGCAGTTTGAGTGGGGATAATAAATAACCACCTTTCTCTCCCTGCGTTTAGAACAAATTAAGAAATAAAACACACTCAGTCCAGTTAAGTTCAGTCGCTCAGTCGTGTCCAGCTCTTTGCAACCCCATGGACCACAGCATGTCAGGCCTTCCTGTCCATCACCAACTCCCAGAGTCTACTTAAACCCATGTCCATTGAGTCAGTGATGCCATCCAACCATCTCATCCTCTGTTGGCCCCTTCTCTTCCCGCCTTCAATCTTTCCCAACATCAGGGTCTTTTCCAAGGAGTCAGCTCTTCACATCAGGTGGCCAAAGTATTGGAGTTTTCGTTTCAACATCAGTAAAACACACTAGAGAGAGACAAATGGTAACCAAGGGAAGGATGTACTTACTGATAATGCTGAGTTTGAAAATATAATTTGAACCCATGGCCTCATGAATATGCTAACACTCTCCCTCCCAACACACAATTAAATTCAATTAAAGTCAAGGCTGAACTTCACCACCACAGTCCCAAATCTCCTGCCGCTAACCCATGGCAGAGGAAAAATGAAAGAGAGAATGTGAGACTGAGCCACACAAGTTATCTGTTCCTCAGCCTATGCAGAGGTAGGTATATAAACCTAGTGGAAGTGCCGATATGTGAAGTGGAAGGAATAAGAAAGTCTCTCATGCTCCAGTGGGGAGTTAATCCTCTCACTCTACCTCCAACCACGTCTTGGTTCCTGTCTCTTGATCACTGGCCTAGTTCAGGGTCCTTTCACCCTCATTAAGAAAATACTATAATCTCTAAATTGGTTTTCCCACCTCTGGCCTTCCTATCATCTTACCCACTCCGAGCATCACTTCCAGTTTAGTCTTCCACATCAGGCCATGACCATAGGGTTGCCACACAAAACCTGAAATGGGAGTCAGGAAACAGGAACTTTAATCCTGGTTCTCTTACTAATGAGCTATACGACCCTGTGCATGCCACTTAAGTCTTCTTGGGTGTGGGGCCATCTTCTCCACAGTGTGGCAAGGTTAGACTATCTCTTCCTATTGCATAATACCCATTCAAAATTCAAAATGTTCAGTAAATTTGTCTGCTGCTGCTGCTGCTGCTAAGTCGCTTCAGTTGTGTCCGACTCTGTGCGACCCCACAGACAGGGATGTCCAGCTCTTTGCAACCCCATGGACCACAGCATGTCAGGCCTTCCTGTCCATCACCAACTCCCAGAGTCTACTTAAACCCATGTCCATTGAGTCAGTGATGCCATCCAACCATCTCATCCTCTGTTGGCCCCTTCTCTTCCCGCCTTCAATCTTTCCCAACATCAGGGTCTTTTCCAAGGAGTCAGCTCTTCACATCAGGTGGCCAAAGTATTGGAGTTTTCGTTTCAACATCAGTAAAACACACTAGAGAGAGACAAATGGTAACCAAGGGAAGGATGTACTTACTGATAATGCTGAGTTTGAAAATATAATTTGAACCCATGGCCTCATGAATATGCTAACACTCTCCCTCCCAACACACAATTAAATTCAATTAAAGTCAAGGCTGAACTTCACCACCACAGTCCCAAATCTCCTGCCGCTAACCCATGGCAGAGGAAAAATGAAAGAGAGAATGTGAGACTGAGCCACACAAGTTATCTGTTCCTCAGCCTATGCAGAGGTAGGTATATAAACCTAGTGGAAGTGCCGATATGTGAAGTGGAAGGAATAAGAAAGTCTCTCATGCTCCAGTGGGGAGTTAATCCTCTCACTCTACCTCCAACCACGTCTTGGTTCCTGTCTCTTGATCACTGGCCTAGTTCAGGGTCCTTTCACCCTCATTAAGAAAATACTATAATCTCTAAATTGGTTTTCCCACCTCTGGCCTTCCTATCATCTTACCCACTCCGAGCATCACTTCCAGTTTAGTCTTCCACATCAGGCCATGACCATAGGGTTGCCACACAAAACCTGAAATGGGAGTCAGGAAACAGGAACTTTAATCCTGGTTCTCTTACTAATGAGCTATACGACCCTGTGCATGCCACTTAAGTCTTCTTGGGTGTGGGGCCATCTTCTCCACAGTGTGGCAAGGTTAGACTATCTCTTCCTATTGCATAATACCCATTCAAAATTCAAAATGTTCAGTAAATTTGTCTGCTGCTGCTGCTGCTGCTAAGTCGCTTCAGTTGTGTCCGACTCTGTGCGACCCCACAGACAGGGGCCCACCAGGCTCCGCCATTCCTGGGATTCTCCAGGCAAGAACACTGGAGTGGGTTAGGTGTGGGGCCATCTTCTCCACAGTGTGGCAAGGTTAGACTATCTCTTCCTATTGCGTAATACCCATTCAAAATTCAAAATGTTCAGTAAATTTGTCTGCTGCTGCTGCCACTAAGTCGCTTCAGTCGTGTCCGACTCTGTGCGACCCCATAGACGGCAGCCCACCAGGCTCCGCCATTCCTGGGATTCTCCAGGCAAGAACACTGGAGTGGGTTGCCATTTCCCTCTCCAATGCATGAAAGTGAAAAGTGAAAGTGAAGTCGCTCAGTCGTGTCTGACTCTTCGCGACCCCACGGACTGCAGCCTACCAAGTTCCTCCGTCCATGGGATTTTCCAGGCAAGAGTACTGGAGTGGGGTGCCATTGCCTTCTCTGTAAATTTGTCTAGATACTAGCTAATTAGCCCATTAGCATGGTATATATGGCTCTATAAAATTGACTAATGATTTCCAGACTTTGTTCCCAGATTTTTTAAATATTTATTTATTTACACTTTCATTACTATATTTAAATTCTTATTTTTATTTTAAAATGTATTTTTTAATTGGAGGAAAAATTGCTTTACAATGTTGCATTGGTTTCTGCCATACAACAGCACAAATCAGTCATAATTAGATACATACTTTATTTATTTACACTGGCCACATAATGCAAAGAGCCAGCTTACTAGAAAAGCCCCTGATGCTGGGAAAGACTGAGGGCAGGAGAAGTGGGTGACAGAGGATGAGATGGCTGGATGGCATCATTGACTAAATGGATATGAGTTTGAGCAAACTCCAGGAGATAGTAAACAGCAGGGAGGCCTGGCTTGCTATAGTCCATGGGGTTGCAACGAGTCAGACAAAGACTTAGCAACTGAACAACATTTATTAGCTGTGCCAGGTTTTCATTCCAACATGTGGGATCTATTTCCCTGACCAGGGATCAAATCCAGGCCCCCTGGACTGGGAGCACTGAATCTTGGCCACAGGGCCACCAGCAAATTCCCTGTTCCCGTACTTCTTAAGGGGCCTGTCTTTTCTAGCAAAATATATCTCTAAAACATGTAATATTTTATTATTCTGTGCTGTTCCTTTATCTGCAACTCCCACTCTGCTTCTCCAGAGACTATATATTCTGGAAGATCCAGTGCTTCTTTCCCAAGCCTTTTTGTAGGCAGAAGGGTTTCTCCAATCTTCAGATCTAGGTTGGAGCTATGCTTGTCATATATCCACCTGTCTCAGGGAAATGCACAGCCCCCTGAATGGCCACGCCCCTCTCTCCCACTCTCTTTCCAGGTAGATGGAGTTTTGTAACTAGTTCTAGAACATGGACTGATATGTAAAAGGGATAAATCCTACTTCTGGACCAGTTGATCCTGCAGTCTTCTCTTTCTCAGCTATGGCAATCTGACAAAGATATTTAGATGTCTGTTTCCCAAGACCTTGTGACGTAAGCGAGAAGGAGGACGATTTGATTAAGCAAGTGGGATTTGTTACCACAGCTTGCTCTAATTCACTGCCTGAAAGCTGGGGTCACATGGCCTCCTGCTACCTCCACAGCTGTACACAGAGGTATCCAGAGCACTGTTGGGGTACCAATATCTATCATACACTTTTGCTTTTAATTAATCAGCATAATAATCTATGAAAATAATAATAGTTATTATAATACTGTGGGCATCCCTAGTGGCTCAGTGGTAAAGAGTTTGTGTGCAATGCAGAAGATACAGGAGATACACACAGGTCCCATCCCTGGGTCAGAAACATCCCCTGAAGGAGAAAATGGCAACCCAATCTAGTATTCTTGCCTGGAAAATTCCATAGACAGAAGATCCTGGCAGGCTACAGTCCATAGGGTCGCAGAGAGTCAGACAGGGTGGAAGCAACTGAGCATGCATGCATTGTAATACTATATTCAGTTCAGTTGCTCAGTTGTGTCCAACTCTTTCCAACCCTATGCACTGCGGCTTGCCAGGCTTCCCTGTCCATTACCAACTCCCAGAGCTTGCTATCCATCGAGTTGGTGATGCCATCCAACCATCTCATCCTGTCGTCCCCTTCTCTGCGTGCCTTCAATCTTTCCCAGCATCAGGGTCTTTTCCAATGAGTCAGTTCTTCGCATCAGGTGGCCAAAGTATTGGAGTTTCAGCTTCAACATCAGTCCTTCCAATGAATATTCAGGACTGATTTTCTTTAGGATGGACTGGTTGGATCTCTTCGCAATCCAAGGGACTTTCAAGAGTCTTCTCCAACACCACAGTTCAAAAGCATCAGTTCTTTGGTGCTCAGCTTTCTTATGTTATTGTGTAAATTATGTATTGTATTTTACTACATATTATGTCAATGTTATTACCTTGTTTAACATAAATACAAGTGTTTCTTATATTTTACATTGTTTTTACCTAAAAATCAGCTTTTCATTTAATGCTTTAAAGATAGAATTGAATTTCTGCTCTAAGCAATATGGCAGAGACTCAGGCAGAGAGTGCCAGTGTTTTAGAAATTGCACTCTTTTTCCTTATCTTTTGGATTTTATGACATTTTAAGTCACTTCCTAAAAATACAATGACTTTAAAACCAAGAGACTCAGATATGGCTAAAACGAAGCCTCAGAGAGGTTAGGTGACCTACCTAAGTTCACACAGGTGCTGCAAGGTGCCACATGGTTTGAGAATAAAACAGCCTCCATGATGTGCCTGGTGGTCCAGTGGTTGAGACTCATTGCTTCCAATACAGGGGCACAGGTTCAATCCTTGGCCAGGGAACTAAGCTCCCACATGCCACATAGTGTGGCCAAAATTTTTTTTAATTTTCAAAAATTACATACAATTAAAAAATAAGACAGCCTCCAAAGGAATCCGGGGAAGCTTGAAAATGATGCTTTTTGTTCTCCTTCTGTATACATCTTCAAGGATCATCCCTTTTCATTTTCTTTCAAATTGTTATTACAAAAAACTTCAAGAACACAATGAAAGGTAGAGCTAACGGCCCAATGAGGTTCCATTTATCCATGACCCAGATCCAAACAAATATCAAGATTTTGCCCACTTGCCTCACTTATTTCTAATTTTTTAAAATATTCATATTTTCTTACATAACCGTAGTCCTATTGTCACACAACAACTTTTTAAACTCTTACAGTGATTTTTTAAAATTAAAATCAAGGGAAAAATTAATTTTGCTGAGGACATTCTTTTGAAACACAACACAGTACCCAACTGCGAAATCTTGAGATGCCCTCAGATCCAACAAAGGACAAACAACAGCTGTGGGCTGTCTCTGGCAGTCTCCAGGGCTTGCAGGTGGAGTCATCAGGTGACAGTGGATACAGGACAGTCAGCCTGTGTTCTCCCTCCAAATGTGAACGCCCACTCCCAGGATGAAAGGTTATCTCTGCTCCTCTCCACCAAAAGCCACTTCCCTTAGCCATTTGGCAGGAGACTTTTTGTTCCAAAGATGCCCTTAAGGTAAGTGAGGCTTGAATGGGAGAAGGTGTGTAGGAAGGGGGTGTGTTCCAAGGGGCTGCTGAGATTCAAGGGAAGATAGTTAACAAATCTAGGTATGGAGGAACTGTGTTGGTGTCACTTACTGTTAATAAGTGTTTGATGTTGTAAGTGTCTGTTGAGACAGGGTGTGTGTTTGTGTACATGTATTGCTCTAAATTTTGATTTGTGGGGAAAAGGACTCAGAAAACAGCAGGGGGTGATCAGAAAGACTTCTGTCAGCCGATTAAAACTGTGAAGGTGGGGGGACCTTGTTTGGTATCCATTACAAATCTCCTGGAGATGAACTCCCCAGGTCAGTAGGTGCCCAACACACTACTGAAGATCAGTGCAGAAATAACTCCAGAAAGAATGAAGAGACACAGCCAAAGCAGAAACAACACCCAGCTGTGGATGTGACTGGTGATGGAAGTCCAGTGCCATAAAGAGCGATACTGCATAGGAACCTGGAAAGTCAGGTCCATGAACCTAAGTAAATTAGAAGTGGTCAAATAGATGGCAGGAGTGAACATCGACATTTTACGAATCAGTGAACTAAAATGGATTGGAATGGGTGAATTTAATTTAGATGACCATTATATCTACTATTTTGGGCAAGTATACCTTTGAAGCAATAGAGTAGCCATCATAGTCAACAAAATGCGCTACTTGGATGCGATCTCAAAACCGACAGAATGAACTCTGTTCATTTCCAAGGCAAATCATTCAATATTACAGTAATCCAAGTCTATGCCTCAACCAGTAATGCTGAAGAAGCTGAAGTTGAATGGTTCTATGAAGACCTACAAGACCTTCTAGAACTAACACCCAATAAAGATGTCCTTTTCATCATAGGGGACTGGAATGCCAAAGTAGGAAGTCAAGAGATACCTGGAGTAGCAAATTAGGCCTTGGAGTACAAAACTAAGCAGGTCAAAAGCTAACAGAATTTTGCCAACAGAATGCACTGGTCATAGCAAACACCCTCTCCCAAAAATACAAGAGAACACTCTACACATGGACATCACCAGGTGCCAAATACCAAAATCAGACTGGTTATATTCTTTGCAGGAAAAGATGGAGACGCTTTCTCTATACAGTCAGCAAAAACAAGACTGGGAGCTGACTGTGGCTCAGATCATGAAAGCCTTATTGCCAAATTCAGACTTAAATTGAAGAAACTAGGGAAAACCACCATAACATTCAGGTATGACATAAATTAAATCAGTTACAATTACACACTGGAACTGACAAATAGATTTAAGGGATTAGTTATGATAGAATGCCCAAAGAGCTGTGGATGGAGGTTTGTGACATCGTACAGGAGGCAGGGATCAAGGCCATCCCCAAGAAAAAGAAATGCAAAAAGGCAAAGTGGTTGTCTGAGGAGGCCTTACAAATAGCTGTGAAAAGAAGAAAAGTGAAAGGCAAAGGAGAAAAGGAAAGATACACCCATCTGAATGCAGAGTTCCAAAGAATAGCAAGGAGAAATAAGAAAGCCTTCCTCAGCGATCAATGCAAAGAAATAGAGGAAAACAATAGAATGGGAAAGACTGGAGATCTCTTCAATAAAATTAGAGTTACCAAGGGAACATTTCATGCAAAGATGGGCACAATAAAGGACAGAAATGGTATGGACCTAACAAAAGCAGAAGATATTAAGAAGAGGTGGCAAGAATACATAGAAAAACTTTACCAAAAAGATCTTCATGATCCAGATAACCATGATGGTGTGATCAGTCTCACGTAAAGCCAGACATCTGAGAATGAGAAGTAAAGTGGGCTTTAGGAAACATCACTACGAACAAAGCTAGTGGAGGTGATGGAATTCCAGTTGAGCTCTTTCAAATCCTAAATGATGATGCTGTGAAAGTACTGCACTCAATATGCCAGCAATTTTGGAAAACTCAGCAGTGGCCACAGGACTGGAAAAGGTCACTTTTCATTCCAATCCCGAAGAAAGGCAATGCCAAAGAAGGTTCAAACTACTGTACAATTGCATTCATCTCACAAGCTAGCAAAGTAATGCTCATAATTCTTCAAGCCAGGCTTCAACAGTTTGTGAACCATGAAATTCCAGATGTTCAAGCTGGATTTAGAAAAGGCAGAGGAACCAGAGACCAAATTGCCAACATCCATTGGATCATTGAAAAAGCAAGAGAGTTCCGGAAAAACATCTACTTCTGCTTTATTGACTATGCCAAAGCCTTTGACTGTGTGGATCACAACATACTGTGGAAAATTATTAAAGAGATGGGAATACCAGATCACCTGACCTGCCTCCTGAGAAATCTGTATGCAGGTCAAGAAGCAAAAGTTAGAACTGGACATGGAACAACAGACAGGTTCCAAACTGGGAAAGGAGTACATCAAGGCTGTATATTGTCACCCTGCTTATTTAACTTATATGCAGAGTACATCATGTGAAATGCCGGGTTGGATGAAGCACAAGCTAGAATCAAGATTGCCTGGAGAAATATCAATAACCTCAAATACAAAAATGACACCACCCTTATGGCATAAATCGAAGAAGAACTAAAGAGCCTCTTGATGAAAGTGAAAGAAGAGAGTGGAAAAGTTGGCTTAAACCTCAACATTCAGAAAACTAAGATCATGGCATCTGGGCCCAACACTTCATGGCAAATAGATAGATGGGAAAACAATGGAAACAGTGAGAGACTTTATTTTGGGGGGCTCTAAAATCACTGCAGATGCTGACTGCAGCCATGAAATTAAGACGTTTCCTAATTTCAAGGAGAGCTATAATCAACCTATACAGCATATTCTAAAGCAGAGACATTACTTTGCCAACAAATGTCTATCTAGTCAAAGCTATGGGTTTTCCAGTAGTCATGTATGGGTGTGAGAGTTGGACTATAAAGGAAGCTCAGTGCCAAAGAATTGATGTTTTTGAACTGTGGTGTTGAAGAAGACTCTTGAGAGTCCCTTAGACTACAAGGAGATTCAACCAGTCTATTATAAAGAGTTAGTCCTAAAGATTCATTGGAAGGACAGAAGATCATGGCATCCGGTCCCATCACTTCATGGGAAATAGATGGGGAAACAGTGGAAACAGTGTCAGACTTTATTTTTTTGGGCTCCAAAATCACTGCAGATGGTGACTGCAGCCATGAAATTAGAAGACGCTTACTCCTTGGAAGAAAAGTTATGACCAACCTAGAGAGTATATTCAAAAGCGGAGACATTACTTTGCCAACTAAGGTCCGTCTAGTCAAGGCTATGGTTTTTCCTGTGGTCATGTATGGATGTGAGAGTTGGACTGTGAAGAAGGCTGAGTGCCGAAGAATTGATGGTTTTGAACTGTGGTGTTGGAGAAGACTCTTGAGAGTCCCTTGGACTGCAAGGTGATCCATCCAGTCCATTCTGAAGGAGATCAGTCCTGGGATTTCTTTGGAAGGAATGATGTTAAAGCTGAAACTCCAGTACTTTGGCCAACTCATGAGAAGAGCTGACGCACTGGAAAAGACTCTGATGCTGGGAGGGATTGGGGGCAGGAGGAGAAGGGGACGACCGAGGATGAGATGGCTGGATGGCATCACGGACTCGATGGACGTGAGTCTGAGTGAACTCCAGGAGATGGTGATGAACAGGGAGGCCTGGCGTGCTGCGATTCATGGGGTCGCAAAGAGTCAGACATGACTGAGTGACTGAACTGAACTGAATATATATTTTAAACAGCAAAATCCTTTTTATCAATTGATGCTTTCAAGTGCACAATCCACAAACTGGTTGGAGTTAAACGCAGAATGCTTTGGGTGAAGGAGAAGCCTCATGCCCAACTCTGTCCTACACACACACACCCATACATATACATACAAACACACAGACACACACATAGGCCTTGGCAGTCCCCCGAGAACCAGAGTTTTAAGGGACATGGTTTGAAAGTGCTGTGATGGAGACAAGGATTCAGAAAGTGTTTTACTGGGGCAGGCAGTGTGCCTCTCTGCTCACAAAGGGTCACAGTTCTAGAGTGAGAGGGGGAATCTCTAACAAGACCTACACGTGCAGGTTTTTCACAGAATCATCCAGTAGGTCTGAGCATACGACAAAAGACTCTCTTGCTGGGCTGTCAATACTGAAAAGGCGGGGCCCAGGTCTGCTCTGGATCCCTAAGACTTTGGAACTTGGCCTCACCCTCAGAGATGTGTGAGAAATACTTCTTGGCTGAGTGGCCTCAAGAGGCAACAGGAGGGTGTGGCTGTCCATCTCTGCTTTATTCCCTACGAGGCTGGGTGTGTTACATCCTTTACCTTCTGATGCCTGAAGCCCAGCCCGGCTCACACAGTGTCTTGGCAGGAATATAAGGGAAATCTGAATCCTGTTTCTAGCTCTTTCCCTAACCTTCCCACTCCAGCGCAACCCCCTATGTAACATGTAAGTGGACTGCCTCTCATTTCTCAGAGACATGGAGCATTTATATAATGTTACTTTTCAAAGCATCTTGAGTTCTTGGGAAGAAAGATGCTAGAATGATGACATCTTTATTGGCTGAGTAGCTCGAGGGAGAGGGATTAGGAAAAAGATGTCTGTCTAGAGGAGGAGGGAATCTGGCGGTCTTTGGGCAAGGGCCCCAGAGCAGCAGGCTGTTTTTCGCCACTCCTTCTGGCAGCCATGCTGTCTCTGCAGGCCCCCGAGGACTCACGGGGACGACAGGATGGTGGGACGGTGGGGGTGAGGGTGAGCACGGCCTTCCCCGTTTCCCTGTACCACCAGGTTCCCTCTTCTTGCTCAGCTATGGAGCTGAAAGGAGGAGACCATGTAGTACAGCTGGACTCAGCCAAACCATTACACAACCCCGCATAAACGAGGCCAGGTGGGATCCAGGCCCAGGTTTTGTTCTTTAGGCCCCTGTTTAGTCGGTTTCATCTCAAAAACTGGAGCCACATTACAGACACTTGCTGGCCTTTAGATTTCTTACTGTTCCTTGTATTTGTTCCCAATTTAGCAGACACCGGAATCAAGGAGACTAACACAAATTGGGTGCTCCAAGTTACTGAGTTGGAAGCTACGCTGCTGGGGTGTGTGCTAGGTGGCTACATTCTAAACAGGCTCTGAAGGCGAGAACCAGCATCTTATAGCCTTCCCCAGGCAAAACAACAAATCCTTTCTTCCATGGAGGAGTATCAGTGTGATCTGTGTCCTTTCTGTCTTTTCATGGGACTGAAGTCCTAAAAATGATTAATCTAAAGGCTAGCCTCAATTACTGAACTGCAAAAATATATATGCTACAATATACACTTGGACTGTATCAACTTTGCTAATTTAACCAAAGGCGTGCCAGCCCAGCAGTGATCTCTTCCACAGCACCAGGCGGGGGTTTAATTACGAGCTAGTAGGTCATGCAGCTGCCAATAATCTGGAGGGTGTTGACACCTCTGGCATGATGGATATCTAAATCTAGTCTCCAGCTGCCACGGGAAATTCTCCAGCTCCCCTCGATCTGGCCAGGAAGGCAGGCAGGTCCGGGTCTGACTGGTCCAGCCCCCAAAACAGGCAGAGGAAGGGAGCACAAAGTGAAATGAGGGCTCTGGGGAGTGCAGATTCCTGGCAGGAAGCTGCCCCCAGCCTCCAGTCCCCATCGGGGGTGGCGGTGGGGGTGGGGGGCACTGAGGTCAGGAGCGCTGTGAGCTCCTCTACTGCCATCAAGACTCAGTGGAAGAGGGGCCCGTGTCAGGCTCTGGGTACCACAACACAATCCCATTTGATTAAAAGAAATTTCTGGTAATGAATTAAAGAGACCCAAGGAAAAAAGGACACGGTGGCAATATATTCTCCTGGCACCCAGCACACAGAGGGGAAGCGGGGGGGAAGAGAGAAAGGAGACATAAATAAAAGGCACTACTCACTGGGGCTTTTTTCTTCTGCAAGGTCACAGGCACAGAGCAGGTCAGAATCGATCGAGACGGGCTTCTGCTTAATCCAGAACTTGGTGCTGGCTTTCTGACTTGTGACAGGGTCTATCTCCACTTTGTCTCCAGAGATACCTGTAAGGCCGAGGGGAGGACAGAAGAGAAGCCACGAGAAGTATGAGGTGTAAGTGATTTCAGTGGAAATCACCTGACCTGTTTTGTAAATCCTAAACTGAACGAGCATGAACTCTCTCTAGGGCTTCGGGGAATGCCATGGGCCTCTTAAGACAGATGTAAGGAGACTCCAAATGGCGTGGAGAAGTCGCCTGTCTGGCCTCCTGGGTGGGTGAGCCGGGGTTGGGGTGGGGAGAGGGGCAGCAGCCAAAATCCATATACGAAGGTATTATGAAGCCTTCCTTCTTGGAAAAGATATAATACAGAGCTTACCTACATATTGTTAGTGAAATAAACTGTAAGGTAAGGTTCACTTAAACAGTTCTGATCAGTGGTCTCTGCTGCGTTTTGTTGTAGAAGATCTGGGTTGGGCAGGCAGAGCTGTCAAATCGCCTATGCCTAAACAGTCAGGCTACCAATGAAGAGCTTCTGACCGGGAAAAATCTTCCACACTAAACACAGGAAAAGTTTCTCTCTCCCTGAAGAACTCTCTGACACTAAGTAACTGTCCACAGCATATTTAAAGAAGTCACAGGAGGACCACAAGGTGCTTCGTGTAAAACCTTCCAAGCGCAAGGCTTCAGGCTGTGGAGGTACTGCTCCGCCACTAAGGGAGACAGCCCTGGGTATGCACTTTATGCAACAAAGGCTTTCTAACAGGGAACCAGAATGTTAACTATGGGGACTTCAGCTTTCATTTCCAGAGCCCTGAGAGACATAACACAGTGCGCAGTGACCGGGAGCAAAGCTGTTGGGAGAACCATGACAGCGCCAGGGAGGCAGGGTGTCCTGGGACCACCTTGGAAACCACAGCAATGCTCTCCTGGATCTCCGAGCAGACGGTGCCCAGCCTGACACATAACATCTAGTCTAGAAGCTCTCTTTTCCCTTTTACTGAAAACTGAGGAATCTGTTCCTGAAGTGAAACGGAATCCTTCAATATCCTTCTAGAGTGGGCCCCGGAAGGAATCTTAAAAGTAATTAATTTTTAAGCCAGTTTCAAGGTCAGGGTCAAAGTGAGAACAAGAAAATGAAGATATAAGAAACTGTTAAAAATCACCGAATGTACATTCTGCAACAGAAAAGACAACCAGAGTTAACATATTTCATCCTATGGATCACGCTCAGGAATTTTAAACTATCACGTGAGAAAACTTGGTAGGCCAAAAGATAAGGCAGATGAAAGAAATAGCTACATTAAAAAACAAAAACCAAGAGACCACAATGACCAGTCAGACCAAATTTAAAATTAAAAAAGAACAGAAATACAAAATCCTAGTGATGAGTTGTGCTACGCGCTCCACTCGCCTCCATTTTATTTCATGAATAAAGAAATCCCAGATAGCAGCCAGACAAAGGCAGGAGGCTGGACAGACCGCAGCACGGTGTCACCTGCCGTGTCTGAAGGAGGCCCTGCAGTTCAGCTGCTTGACCCCAGTCATTACCGTGTGGCCTTAGGAAAGATGAACAATTGGTATTTTTTTAATTAACCGAAGGCCAGAATTCGTCATTAGGCATCTTTCAGGAATGCTGTATTTCAATTAGGCATACTGTCATCAGCCCGACTGACTCTGGACGTTCAGGTCTACATGACTTCGGGAGGGTGAGAGTGTATCAGGAGGCTGGTTTTATTACATTTCACTTAAAATAGGCTATGACTACCCCATCACACTCTTCCCTCCCATTGGTCATTAACTGTTAAAGATCTGGACATTTTTGTAGTTCCCTGAAAGAAGAAAAGTACTTATGCCATGATTGTTGGTTCTAAGTGGCTCCCCCTCCCTATCTTCCTCTGCTTATTTTGACATTTATAAAAGTCAAAACGAGCAGAGCAAAATAAATGTGCATATCTCTTCTGTGGAATAAACTCTGCCCCACATTCTCTTCTCAGAAAGGGAGGGGGAATGATCATCCTCAGAGAGACACAGCTTTAAAATTTTGTTCTACGGCCCTGCAACTCCTGAAGCCGTAGTCAGTCAATATTGTTAATGTAGCTTGTTAATTTGATAGGATTTGTCAGGTAACTCCACTGGAAAATTATATAAAACTGTTCCAGATGAAAAGATGATAGTGACATGAATTAAAGTGATAGAACAATAGTGGAATATAAACCAGAAATGACACCCAAAGTGGCTGTTGATTTATTGCCGTACTGAGTTTGGTTCTGGGCTCCCATGTATATTAGTGCTACAAATCTGGGTCCATTTAGCAGAGGGATGCGCATACATACATCACCAGCTCCTGCTCCAAGCCAAGGTCACTCCCCATTGCATCAATCTTTTCAACAGAGCCTACTTCACAAAGCAGGACTTTTGTAACCATCTCAGATGTAACAGACTCTCGTCCTCTTTCATCTTTCTTTTATCATGTAAAGTACACTTTAACTTCTATTATTTTTATCTGCAAATTGTTCCTGTAGGGTTCATCCATTATGGGCTCTATCTTAGCATCAGTAGCCTAAGCTCTGTTCCACCATGAGGACACTTTCCCAAACACACCCTTTCCTGGGGTTAGTGTGCAGTCACCATTCACCAAGGGGAACCCCCAAGTCTGCGGTTTGGGGATGAAGATGTGGGAGTTGAATCCATTAGGATCAAGACAGGCAGGCAGGTGGAACACCATTGAAACAAGCGGTGTATTTCAAAACAGCTGCGTGGAAATCAGATTTTTTCTGAATCAAATCACATTTTCCCAGCGACTTCTAGTTTCAGAGATAGTTTATCTTCATTTTGGATTGATCTGTAATTGGCAGGGGCTCCCAACACTTTAGTTTTAACTTTCTCTGCCCTGCAGGCTTTCAGTCAAGCAGTTAATGATCTGTAAAACACTTGCCTGCCTAGAGGAGTCACTATTTAAAGAAGCCTGTAGGGGAATCTCTCCTGATGGGAAAAATCCTTTTCTACATTAAATAATCTCCCTCTCCTTGAGATGTGTGTGAGTCTGGCTTCTTAAAGCGGGGCACACGGCCTCACAGGACCCTGCTTGCTCCTGCCGGACAAGCGGCAGCACCATCGGAGCCCACTTTCTTGAGCACACCCAGCCTCCACTGCGGAATTCACCCTGAAGCAAACAGACCTCTTGGGCCCTGGCCTGGAGCTGAAAGGACAAGGCAGCCTGGTAGAGAGGAGAGCAGTTTGGAGGCTGGTGCTACAGGCCAGGTCAGGAGTAAAGAGTGGTGAGGCATTAACTGGCACCAACTCTGTGCCAGAAAGGGCAGGAACCCCTTGTGTGCACTGATGCCAATCTTACAACCACCGGATGAGATCGGTTCCTGTGTTTCCCTCTACTTTACAGATGAGGAACTCAAAACCATGGGGAGGATACGTAACTTGCCCAAGTTCACACAGCTGCTAAGGGGTAGAGCCAGAATGGGAAGAAAGCCAGGTAACCTGGTTCCAGAGCGTGTCCTCTCAGCCCCAACATTATTCCCCCAGAACTGTGCGAGGTGCTATATATAACCTGTGCTAGGAGAGGGGAAGGTGCTGGTCTAAGGCTGGGGAGTGTTTAAGTGGGAAAGCCGTGTTCATACCCAGAGCCATCTGGCTCCCGAGTGTGGGACTTATCCCATTGCTCCTCACCCAGTCTTTAGTCTTCTCTTTCCATTTTCACCAAGGAACAAATAATATTCAAATGTGCCAATAAATCGAGGAAGCAATGGTAACCCACTCCAGTGCTCTTGCCTGGAGAATCCCAGGGACGGGGGAGCCTGGTGGGCTGCCGTCCATGGGGTCGCAGAGTCGGACACAACTGAAGTGACTTAGCAGCAACAGCAGCAGCCAATAAATGCACACCTTTAATTTTGTTCATATGTGGCAAACTGAAGCATGACGTTCTATCAGTATTCTTCTGTCCAACCGCTGAGCATGGTTCTGACTTCCTTGGCTAAAGTTTTTCTGTCAAGTCTCTGAAGAAAAGGGCTTCCTTGGTGGCTCCGCTGGTGAAGAATCTGCCTGCACTGCAGGAGACCCAGGTTCAATTCCTGTGTCGGGAAGATCCCCTGGAGCAGGAAATGCCAACCCACTCCAGGATTCTTGTCTGGAGAATCTCACGGACAGAGGAGCCTGGCGGGCTACAGTCCATGGGGTCTGTACATGGGGTCTGTACACACAGAGTCAGTGGGACATAACTGAGTGACTAACAATTTCACTTTCTTCTGAAGGAAAGGCTGAGGCACTCCGTGAGGTGTCATTTATGCACGATTAACAGGCGATTCAAATGATAAATACATGCCCAAGAAAAGAAGGGAAAGCTGGTTTCTACTAAGTTTACATTTCTGTAACTTAAATGGTCAACAATAGAGGACTAGTTAAGACAACCATGTTGGAATACAATGCAACCATGAAAAACTATGTATAAAAAAAGCTCTGATTTGGAAAAATTCTTATGATGCTAGGTGAAAAGGACAGGGAAAATATTTATAGAGGTCAAAAGGATATGCTTCATTGGTTAAGTCAACTCTGGCCAGTGGAAATTTCACCAAAATAAAAACAAACATCATTTTAAAAGTTGACTTTTTTGGTGGGGGTTGGTTTCTACTTTAGAATTTAGAAAGTGAAAGTGAAGTTGCTCGGTCGTGTCCAACTCTGCGACCCCAGGGACGGTAGCCTACCAGGCTCCGTGGTCCATGGGATTTTCCAGGCAAGAATACTAGAGTGGGCTCCCATTTCCTTCTCCAGGGGATCTTCCCAACCCAGGGACCGAACCCGGGTCTCCTGCATTGCAGACAGACGCTTTACCGTCTGAGCCACCCAATTTTTAAAACATGAGAGGAAAGGAGTATGTTAAATTCTGTAACTGGTAATGATGAGAAGTGATCCTAAACTGGAAACGACCTTCCCCGAGCAGTCCTCCGGTACCCACAGGGCTGCAAACACGGGTGCCACTCTGACCGACGGTGCCGGGGAGGCTCCACTCCAGCAGGCTCGGCCAGTGAGGAGGAAGAGAGGACGCAGGCTGGCCCGAAGCGGGCAGGGCTGGCCCCTTCCCTCGGAAACAAGGGAGGCCATTTGTCTCCTTTACCAGCTCTCTTCCCCAACCCACTTATCCAAAGCCATCCGTCATGACCTTTTCATGTTCCCACTTCTGACAGCTTCCAGATACAGTGAGTCAAACTTCACTGGGAGCAAACTATCACACCAACTGTCAAAGCAGAAAACACTGCCTGATTGCTGTCCTACATCAACGCCAGCGTATAAATCCTTCCTTAACAAGACAGCTCAAAATAAACAAAAATGCAACTCTAACGTATATACAACTCTCTGGGGAGACTATTTGTCGAAGGCCTTAGAGTTATCGCCAGGAGCCCTGTGTCTGTTTTAGCTAACTGAAAGATTTCCCTAAGAGGAAATTAGCCCTGTGCGTTACTTCTGCTAACACAGACTGGGCACCTACCCTGGACAGCCTCTGTGCTGGGTCCTTTCACGTACAGCAACTTATCACAAGCTCAGCATATCTCTATCAGGAAGGCAGGAGCAGCCCAGTTTGTATTTCAAGGCAGAGGCATAGAGGTTAGGGACAGGGAACTCTGGAGTCCGACATTCCTGATCCTGACTTTGGGGATCAGCTTCCCTATTTTCTAATGCTGTGATTTTGGGAAACTTGCTAAAAACTGGCAATAATGGAATCCACCTCATGGGCTTGTTATAAGGATTGAATGAAATAAGACTTGTAAAGGTGTCAGCAATAGTGCTTAATCGATAGCTAGTGGCCTTCCCTAGTGGCTCAGATGGTAAAGAATCTGCTTGCAATGCACAAGATACCAGTTTGACCCCTGGGTCGGGAAGACTCCCTGGAGAAGGGAATGGCTACCCACTCCAGTATTCTTGCCTGGAGAATCCCATGGGCAGAGGAACCTGGTGGGCTACAGTCCTTGGGGTTGCAAAGAGTGACTGAGCTTGGGGTTGGGCACGACTGAGCAATTCACATACACAGGGACACCTACTACTGCTTCTCATGACTGCTGTTATCTGGAGTCAGGCACTAGGCTAAGGGATGTGACACAGATCAAGAGATGATGNATGGCTACCCACTCCAGTATTCTTGCCTGGAGAATCCCATGGGCAGAGGAACCTGGTGGGCTACAGTCCTTGGGGTTGCAAAGAGTGACTGAGCTTGGGGTTGGGCACGACTGAGCAATTCACATACACAGGGACACCTACTACTGCTTCTCATGACTGCTGTTATCTGGAGTCAGGCACTAGGCTAAGGGATGTGACACAGATCAAGAGATGATGGTCAGGACGAGTGTGAGCTCAGAGAGTCACGGGAGGGAATAGAACAAGGAACCTGCCAGGCTCTAGTCTAGGGTAAAGGTGGGGGGTGATTCTCTTGGGGAGCCACTCTATACCCCAGTATGGGAAGCACCAGGATCCAGGATGACTGTCCAATTGTGGAGACCAATGGTCTCTACCCCATGAATCCTGGCAATAGCCTCCTATCCCCAAGAGGGCAAACTTCTTCCTGTCAACCTCCAAGAGTTCAATTCAAAATCAGGAAGAATATTTTCACACCTGAAGCTGTGGAAACCTTGGTGCTAGGGAACCCCTGCCTTGCATGGTCTCCAGGTCATTAATCTGGAGATCCTGATCTGCTGATGTTATCCTGGGCAAAGTGGCAGTCTCCCTTGGTGAGCCTGAGCTTCCTCCCTTGTAAAATAGGGAAACAGTACCAACTTCCAGGGCATCATGAAGGTAGAATGACTTAAGCATGTAGAAAAGAGCAGAGTGCCTGGGACATTATAAGGGCTCAACTGGTATCAGAATTACTACTAAAAATGACCGTGGAAAGGAGAAATGACATACTTGCCCAGAGTGACTCATGTTAGTAAGCAACGATGTCGGGGCTGAAGCCCGGGCCTATGGGACTGAGTCCATGTGTTCTGACCCCTCAGCTGTTCCCTACTGTCCCAGAGGGGCATGCGTGACTCTTAGAAGGCACAACCCCCCTCAGGGCATGCTTAAAATGCCCTTCCAAGAAGCTGAAACACCAGTTCGGCAAAAATTAGGGCATTTAACATTCCACACCTCAGTGTATTTCCTGAGTTACTGTTTATTTGCTCAGACATCATGAGGTGTGGTTCATTCATCAATTTCCTACAACCGTGAGTCTGAGACTACAAAAGCCCCACCACTGTTAAATCCCAGGGTCACTTTTTACACAGTTCTGCAATCCTCTTGTCTTCCGGTTACCTAGAGCCTGCGAAAGCCTGGAAAAGCCCCCTGGGAGGGCCACTGAACAACTCCTTGCCAGAGTGGATTTTGCTAAATCTATATAGCAATCGATAGCATCCACAGAGCAGGCAGGGAAGTCTTTGAAACTTTTCTGAATTTACACAGAGGATCAGATACACAGGCTGTTTGGGCTTAATGAGACCTGAGAGATCACCCAGTCTGGGACTTTCATTCTCCATACAAAGAAATTGAGGCTCAGGGCTGGGATATGCCTTGTCTGATGTCACCCATTCATGACAGAGCTACAACATAATTCATATCCCCAAACAAATAAGCTGGGGCTTAAAAAGACCCAGTATATCTCACTATGCACTTTTATAATGATCAAATGCACTGCAGTATAAAATGCACAGTCTCCGACAATTTATCAGGGACACAAAACGAGATCAGTAGCACCTTACATTCTTGAGATCAAGTGGATCACTGGTTCTGTTAAGTGGATAAACATTCCCAAACCACTTGCGATCCAGAGCTAAATGTGGCCAATTTCAATGTATGATCAGTTAGAGACCTGGGGACAAGTCTGCTACACTTGACTAGACCATTACCCTTGGAATGCAAACTCAGAGTGGCCTGACCATGAATGAGACCATGTCTGTACAGAACTCAGTACGGTGTTCAGCACAAGGAGCTTACTAAACAAGACCTTGGACTATTTAATCTCAGTAATACCCATCCTTGGATGAGGGCGAAATTCTCGCTGTAGAGAAGGCAGTTGCAAAGATTTTATACTGGGGAAGTTAGGTTCCCAAACTAAATATTCTCCTGGTAAATACATGGTTTCCAGGGGGTGTTAGTGGTAAAGAACCTGCCTGCTAATGCTCATTCCCTGGGTGGGGAAGATCCCCTGGAGGAGGGCATGGCAACCCACTCCAGTATTCTTGCCTGGAGAATCCCATGGATAGAGGAGCCTGGTGGGCTACAATCCAAAGGACTGCAAAGAGTCAGACATGACTGAAGCAACTTAGCAACTACACCTCAGGTGAACTTAAATGTGAGGAAGCAGTAANTGGCAACCCACTCCAGTATTCTTGCCTGGAGAATCCCATGGATAGAGGAGCCTGGTGGGCTACAATCCAAAGGACTGCAAAGAGTCAGACATGACTGAAGCAACTTAGCAACTACACCTCAGGTGAACTTAAATGTGAGGAAGCAGTAATGTTGTTTCTTAAGAGAATTTATAATTAATCACCTGCAAAATGAGGAAACAGCAGATCTTCCCCATACTCAGTACACTGGTGGAGCTCAAGTGCCAAGGATGAGGAAGTGGTAAAAAGAATATGGAACCCTGGTCAACTTTGACCTATCTGATTCCCATTAATTTTCATTATGCCAGTGGTTATCTACTTTTTCCAGTTCTTAATTCTTTCTTACCCATCTGAGGAGCCTGGCACATTGTCATTAGTAATCCTGGATTACCCAGTAGGGATTCTCAAAAGAGAAGATCTTGGAGTGGAAAGGAAAGCATAGAGTTAGAAAAAGTCCCTCGAGTTTCTGACATTTTCCATCAGGAGATTTTCCCTTGACTTGATCACTGCATTAAGCACTAATGTGGTAAAGACATTTTCTGGAGGAAGTCTTGATAGTGTCTGTCCTGCTTCTTCACAGGTTCACTAGGATTTGTTAAATTCTATTCCAACTTTTGGTTCAGAAAATGTTGCCGCAATAGGAAGAGAATCATCATTTAATACTAAAATTTGTTACTAGCTTATTGGTACGAGTACTTAGAACGTTAGAATTTGCATTCTCAAATGACTCAGTGGATCCAGGGATCTTGGAGCTAAGCACAATGCATGTCTCCCCATGAACATTTTAGTGTCTCTACATGGAGAAGAGTTATCTCCTTAGTATTCAATCTGAGATGGAAACATGGAAGGAAGATCAGGCCGTTTCTAAAGACCACACATTTCAGGATTGTGTCATTACTTGAACTATGCTACACAGGTACTCCAGCGGAAAGTAACAGGGATGCCCTGTTACTACTTTTAGTGTCAGAGTGAGCCTGAGGAGTAATAAGCCCAGGCCACAGATACAGATTCCACTCAGGCAGTCCTGTGTTGTAATGTGTTTCTTAAGTTTGCATGCTATGTATTAAAAGTAACACTGTGATAAGGTCTTCTCGAGGGCTGGCTTGTAGGTACTGACCAATGGATTAAATAATGACAACAGATGGCAAACACGCTGCCTCTCGTCATGCTCAGGCCCAGGGCAGACATTTTTAATCAATCACCGAGTTGACGTTGCTCTCAGATGCAGCTTGAGATGTTACCTTAGCGCAATGCTCCGGGCAGCCATTACAAACCTGATTGGAGCTGGTTTAAGATGAAGCCCTCTTTGCTTCTGTAAGGTATGTGCTACTGCACTTGATACTTCTGTTAACAAACTACCGTGATCGCAAGTGTTATGATTATGCCTATGGACTGTTTTATGAAGAGAGAATGGACGTAACCATGGAAACTTCTGGTAGAGGTTATTTTATAATCTTACACAATAATGACACGGATGGATTTCATGGTATATTATATGTTCAGTACTATATTCTTTTAGTGATGTGGAGATGGTCAATACTGACAATTGAGAAGGTGAAGGGCTCAAGTTAGCACAAGTGGCATGACTGTCAAAATACTTCTCAGCTTGAGACCCTGTGCTGGGAAAACCAGGCTGACCTGCCCAATCAGTAAAAACATGCCTTGGACAAAGAGATAAGGGGCAAGAAAGTCCTTTGAATACTGTGAGACTGAATTTCCCAAACCGCAAAATTAAGAGGAGATTCTGAGCCAACAGATCTGGGACGAGGCCAGGAGTTGGTGATTCTGATACACGGTCATGGTAGGAACTGCTGCTTTAGGGTACCATGTAAATGACAGGCCTTCCCTGTCTTGATTCTTACGTGGGTTTATTGGCAGCCCCTTGGTTGGTGTGTCATAATTAATTCAGTTTCTGTAAGCCAGCTAACAAGAACTTATTGATAGTATACCATGGGCTTCTTAGATCATGGCTGGCATTTGCCATCTGATCCTTTTCTTTTTTTAACTTTTTGACCATGTGGCAAATGTAATCTTAGTTCCTCAACCAGGGATGGAACCTGTGCCCTCTGCAGTGGAGGCTCAGAGTCTTAACCATTGGACCATCAAGGAAGTCTACTTTTTGATGCTTGTAGAATCAATTTCCCTAAACTTACTTCAACCTGCCAGCCTTGGGATGTTTGGGTTGCAACCATGTCTTAGCAACCCACTCCAGTATTCTTGCCTGGAAAATCCTATGGATGGAGGAGCCTGGTGGGCTGCGGTCCACATGGTCGCTACGAGTTGGGCACAACTGAGTGACTTCACTTTCACTTTTCACTTTCCTGCATTGGAGAAGGAAATGGCAACCCATTCCAGTGTTCTTGCCTGGAGAATCCCAGGGACAGGGGAGCCTGGTGGGCTTCCGTCTATGGGGTCTCACAGAGTCGGACACGACTGAAGCGACTTAGCAGCAGCAGCAGCAGCAGCAGAGCAAAGATGGCAAACAGATTTCAGCCTAAGAACCAACACCAGCGGATTGGTGGGCGCTGCTTCTGGGCTGTGTTGGAAAGGATTCTGGGGTCAGGTCTGTGCCCAGAGGGAAGAGGTGCCGTGATTGGTCAACAGGGCGAACGGAGGCGGGACTAGCAGCACGCGTTACCCTGACACTGACCTCCAGATGCCAGGGGAGGGAGAAGAGTGAAGGATGCACAGAATGTGTGGAATGCGCCAACTAGACGTCATCACTTCCTTGGTGAAGGGACACTACTAATGACCGAGGCGTCTGTCATGTGATGGACTGGATTGAGTGTATGGGATTGAGTTTCAGTCCCAGTTCTGCTTCTGGGATGGATATCCTACTGTGTATGTGATGACTGAGGGGGAGGGCAAGACAGTACTTGTTAAGTAACAGCTAAGTGCCAGTAAGCACTAAGTGCTTTATATACATCACAGGATTTCACTAACTCCTCCAAACGTCAGTTTTCTGTCATGAAATGGGAATAGCATTGTCAATGTGCTTTGTCAGTTAAATAGGGTAAAGGGGTGAAAGTTCATTGTATATCGTATGTTGTTATAGGAATACAGTATCAGTGCAAGGAGGATCTGCTTTCAAGGAATGATCCTGTGGTTAGCCAGAGGCCTCAGCCTCAGACAGTCTTGGGTTCTGGTCTCAGCTTCACTGCTGCTGCTGCTGCTGCTGCTGCTGCTGCTAAGTCGCTTCAGTCGTGTCCGACTCTGTGCGACCCCAGAGACAGCAGCCCACCAAGCTCCCCCCTCCCTGGGATTCTCCAGGCAAGAACACTGGAGTGGGTTGCCATTTCCTTCTCCAGTGCACTAGATTTCCCCTATACCCCACTTTTCTCACATAAAAAAACAGAGAAAATATCGGTACTATCTAATAAAGTCCTATGATCAGCATGCAAGAATGGCTAGCAGAGTGCCTGGAATATAGCAAGCATTTGATAAATGATATCTGCTTTCAAAAATTATAGAGCTTCCCTTGTGGCTCCACTAGTAAAGAATCTGCCTGCAATGTAGGAACCCAGGAGACCTGGGTTCGATCCCTGGGTTGGGAAGATTCCCCTGGAGAAGGGAAAGGCTACCCACTCTAGTCTTCTGGCCTGGAGAATTCCATGGGCTGTATAGTCCATAGGGTCACAAAGAGTCAGATGTGACTGACTGACTTTCACTTCACTTTAAAAATTATAATTTTTCTTGTTAATATTATTTTAAAAGATTAGCTTGTTGCCCCACATTTCATGAATGGCCTCCAATAAAGTTTTTCATTCATATAAAAGTCTGGTGGAAAGTCGATGCAATCTGGGGTCTTGCAGATCAAAATCTGAGTCTCTTATCCCCTGACTTTTGCAGAAACAAGTGGAAGATGGTAAAACTGGAGCATCGGTCAGGCCGCTGTGACGGCACCGTGGAGCCTCAGGTACCACTCACTCAGAGCGCACGGCTGGTCTTCTCTGGGATCGGCAGCGCTGGGGGTGACTGCCGCACACAGACACTTACCGCTTAGAAGAACTTGCCACAGGGGGCAAGTGAAATCTCTGCTCCGACTGACACAGGATGGACGAGCGGAGGAGACCATCCATCAGTGTCAGGAAAGATCTGAAGCACCTGGCTAGTCAGTTGAAATAAAATAAATTATTTACTGATCTCAGAATCCAGCTGCTCACTTGACTGCTCATAAAGAGTGTGTGCTGCCCTGAATTTCGCAGTTGATTCTGTTTCAGAAAGGAAGAATTTCTGGATTGCTGCGTGCAGGCTTTTGTTGTTGATGTGAGAATGAGAGGGTGTTACCATTTGCTTTCCAAGGAGGAAGTGTGTATCTGAATTCATGTGCATGGGAATAGGAAGTGGACTTATTCACTGCATGATATAGTACTCATTGGCATGGTTATCAGACTGTCACAAAATCACTGTACTTAATATTAATCAATGAAGCTTTTGTTTATAATACTAAAGACTAAATTTAGATTCATAATGGAAACAAATGCTGATACCTATTTTAGAAGTGCCTCAGTTGTGACTCTCCACCAGAGGGCGCTATGGGTGTCACTGGAAACATCCAGAGCTGACCACAACCAGCTTCCCAGTCATCTTGCTTCTGAGAACCAATGCTCTAGAGAGATACTTGGGTTACCAGCATCATCCATGCCTACTTGACAAGTCCACACCATGACTTTGCCACAGAGAGTGAAAATGAAAGTCAATCTGTCGTGTCCAACTCTTTGTGACCCTATGGACGGTACAGTCCATGGAATTCTCCAAGCCACATTACTAGAGTGGGTAGCCTTTCTCTTCTCCAGGGCATCTTCCCAACCCAGGGATCGAACCAAGGTCTCCCGCACTGCAGGCAGATTCTTTACCAGCTGAGCCACAGGGAGGCCCCTTGCCAGTAGAGCCACTACCTAATCTGAGTGATCTGGTTAAATACTTTCAAGATGGTGGACCAGGAGAGAAAGCAATAAATAAAAATAAATATTAAAGACAAGGATAACACTAAGATAAATTACTGTAGGCCGCTTTCATACATAGTCTTGAAAGGTAAACATTATAATTCCCACTTCATAAATGACAAACATGAAGACTGAAAGAGGAAGGAACTTGTCTAAGCTTAGGCTGCAGGTAAGCGGTAAAGCTGGGATTCAAACCCACTGCTCCCTGCAGAGTTGGGTGTCTGGGCACAGATCCTTTGGTGAACTTTTCCCTTTGAATGAATATACAGATCAGAATCTGATGAATTCAAGTTTGGCTTTTACTCTTCAGAAAAAATTTTGGGAAAGAAGTCCACACTATTGGTTATCTTTCCAAGGCACTGCTTTCCACCTGGGGAAAGAGAAGGCATGGGTTTGCTGATAATGCTTGCCTGGGAGAATCCCTGCCTTGTACCCTGGACCTCTATCTTGACTGCAGTCAGGCTAGTTATTGGGCTTCTTAAAGTTAGAACCACTCAGAAAAAGCAGACCTTCTGTTACTGGGAAAGAACTACAGGCAAGCACGAACGATGTATGAGTAGCACTTTTATCTTTGCAAACTTTTAACTGAGGATGTACAAACAGAAAGTGCATAAATCCTAAGACTATATAAAACCTGACTTTCCCACCAAGTCTACAGAAACCATGTAATCAGCACCCGGACCAAGAAGCAGAACTCTACCAGCACCCCAGCTGCTCCCTCTCCAGTCACTGTAGTCTCTTCAGCCCTGGATGCCACTGTCTTTACGCCTACAGATTATCTGTGTGCATTTTTGAACATTATTATATAGATGGAGCTGTACAGCATGTACTTCCACCCCCTTTCTGGCTTGTTTTTGAGCAGCCTCATTATTTTTACTTCTATGAGAGATACCAGAAAAAGCACCTTTAGGAAGAAAGACACTGAAGAACTTTATGTTTTAACAATCAACATTAAATAAGCCTTTTGTACCATTTTGGAGGTTTTTTGTGAGGAGGGATAAAGAGGTCTACAGAGCAGGAAAAAAAATGGGTTCTGTGTGTTCTGATTCTAAGATACTGGTGCTAATTTCTCTGTTTAGTCTGCCATAATCACTATCGTCTTAGAAGCTGATGTTTACTGAGCACTTGCTATGTGCCAGGGCCTTTCTAAGTATTCCACGTGTGATAAGACATTTGGTCCCCATAATTACCCCATCTGTGAGATAGAGACTATTATCTTCATCTTACAAAGGAGGAGACTGTAGCTTGCATCACTTGCCTGTGTTGATACAACTAATGAATGAGTCAGGGTTTGAACCGAGACTTCTAACTCTTGAGTTTGTCCTCCAAGCTTCCACTATGTTGCATGTCCACTAACAGATCTTACTTAAGAGGGTCTACCAACTGCCAGGCCTTGGCTAAGCTCGATGGAGTATCTGACTTGTTCCCCACAGTAATCCTAAGAAGCTGGCACACTCACATTCCCATTTAAACAGAACAGAATTGAGGCTCAGAAAGATTAAGACATTGCCTAATATGGCTGGTTGTTGACAGAGTCACAATTTAAACCAGATGTGATTCCAATGCTCATCTCTTAATTACTAAGCTGCTGTCAGCTTACTTCAAGCTCCTGTCAGTCAAGCTGGTAAGAGATATTTGAGAGATTTTTGAGACTTATTTCAAATTAGCCGGACTAATGGCCATGTAAGAAAAGGTTTTATTATGAGACACATATGAAACCTTTGTGAGAAATGGAACATTCATGAGTCTTAGAGTTAGAATTCAAGCTTTCTCCCTTTACACATGAAGTAAAGGATGCCCAGGAAGGGGTGCTGTGGCTGAGGTCCCAGCAAAGCCAGGGAAGAGGCCAGCTCCCTGACTGAGAAAGCCTGGCACCTGTACCCATTGCCCCCTCCCGTCGTCCTCTGTGAGGAAACGGGGCCACTCACATTAGCCAGACCAGGATTCTTCCCTGAAACCACCTGCTGTGTGAGTGTGGGCATGAGACATCACCCCTCTGCACCTCATCTATTTCATACCTTCTCTGCCAGATGGAGACAGTAAAGCACCTACATTTTAGGTAGGTCAGTAATGCATGTGCAGCACTCACACATGAGGGACACCTCTGGGCAATGGCCATGAGGAGGAGGATGGTGTGGTGTTCACATCATTCTGACAACCACGGCACTCTTTCTGCTCTTGTTAGGCTTAAGTCATAATAGAAATTCAGTGCTTCGTGGAAACAAATTAACCCCACATATTAACTGAATTTTAGTTCCAGATTATCTGGTGAGGATCCAAATATAGCTTCTGAGATCATTAAAAAGAGCCTCTTGAATAAAGGCATGAATGAACAGCAATGAATTCACGGAGTGAGAGCAGGCAAGTGGCGATGTTACAAAGCAGCTCTAAGGAGAGGATGTGAGAAAATCACAGAATGGAAATTATGGAACGCCACAGAAGTCAATCAGTTTGAAAAGAGTCTCAAGTTAGTTCTATTTCTAAACTCCTGCTTCATAAAAAAGAAGACAAGACAGAGCACTCAGGTGGCAAAAAGGAGTGCCTTAAATTTCACTGTTTCAACATGTGCTCTGAAAACAAACCACCGCTCGTCGCTCAGGCCACACAAAGCGGCAGGCAGTTTCTCTCCCCATTTCGACTCTGGCCACTTACAGAAAGTCCGTCATCTGTCCACGCACTTACCTAACTGGACGTCGGTTGTGAAGCGGAGTCTGTGGATCATGCTGACTTTGAATGACTTGTAGTGGTGGCTGCTCAACATATCCTGTACTGTAGCTATGTCAATCTGCGAATCCTCCTCGAAAACCCCGTCTGCCCTTGAACCTGGGGAGGAAAAAGCAGTTTAACACATAAAGATACATGAGGCTTGGCAAATGGTGTCTGCTTTAAAATGCTTTGGGATAAATTAAAATAATATGGGCTATCTAATTTGGAAAAGAAAAGGCTGAGCGATGACTTAATAATGCCATTCCAGTAAACAGAGAACGGTAACATATTAATCACTCAACAATTAATTCCACAAACACTGCCTTGTTCTACGGCAGCGCCTTGGCAGGGCAGCAGCCATACAGAGGGCAGAAAACCCCTGCTCACCAGAAGCTCTGTCTCCACAAGAGTAAGTCAAAGTCATAAAAACACGCTTACTCAGATTCTTGAATCTTTTTCTAACAATTTTCCTGATCATAAGAGTAATCCATGCTCCTTGAAGAATCCTTGTCCTTTCCAAGATTCTCAAACCGTCTGTTTATCAGCTCCGTGTCCCATGGCCCACAGCTTCTACTGGTTCAGCTATGAGCCTGCCTACACCCAGATGGCCGTGGAAGTCTGTCTCCTCAGTGGCCTCCTGGCCATCAGGCTCCTCAGCAATCCAGCTCCTACAGGACTTTCCAGTTTGTCTTTCTAAAGCTTTGATCAGTTATTCACTCATCAAACGTCTAGTCAGAGCTTTGTGCACACCAAACACTCAGATACTGGGGACAAATAAGAACACCGGCGCTCAGAAATCCTCCCTGGCTTCCCAAGGCCTCCTGAATGAAGCGCAGTCTTTTCAGTCAAGCAATCAGGCTGTCCAGTCTTACTGAAACAAAAACTTTCCACTTGTCACTTTTCACATACACCTTCTCTAAGCAATTCTCAAACTCCTCAGACTGTGTACAGGTTCAGGTTTCTCGACTTCTGGGCGTTTGCTCATGTGGTACCCTTGGCCTAGAACATCCCTTCTGTCAAAACTCTGCCCAGGCTAGTCAGACTCCAGCTCTCCCTGAATTCCACAGCAGCTGGTTTATACTGGACTCTGGAGCCAGGAAGACCTGGCCTCAACTTCTGGCTCTGTCTCCAAGAATAATGCTGGACATGTGACTATTTCTCTGAACCCTAGAATCCGCCGTCCACAGAATATCAAAATGTAGCAACAGAATCTAACATACAATACACGCAATAAACAGCAGCCATGGTTATTTTTATTCTTCTGTCACAGTGGACCACGTTCAGCCTTGCACTAGAATTGTTGAGTGGTTGCTCTTAAATTGGGAGCTTTGTGAGGATCAGGGAAGTTTCTTATTCATCTCTACATCTTCTCCTGCAAGCAGGACAGACAACTGGCATGCTCTCATTAAGTCTGCTAAACAAATAAATCAATAATAATGGTGATAGCTATTAATGGTACATGGGAGTGCTCATGCATCAGGCATGGCGCCGAGTACTTCCCTCATGCATTCAAGTCTCAAGACAACCTGGCAGGGAGTTCCTAGAATTTTCATATCATACCGATGAAGAAGCCAAGGCTTTGGAACTCTTGTCACCACCCCCCCACTCCCAAGTCTGGAATGTGGTCCTCTGAATGCGCAGCTGCTGTGGGGAGGACGCATCTGTCTAGAAAAGGCCAACCAGAGTGGGGCGCCCAAGGCCTTGGGATGAGAACCCAGAGCTGGGTCCACAGGGAAACTGTGAGAGAACTCCTTGGTACAGGGTTGGAGGGATGTAAAACTCTAGGTTTGGGCATAAAACTGGAAAATTCTATTATGCCTGCCAATTACATACTTTCCTTCCCACAGTTATTGTTTACAGGGCAGGCTTTTAAGTCAAAGCTGGCTTCTGATGCCTTCACATTGAACTGATTTATTAGGAACTGGATGTCCTATTTCCAAACATAACAACTCTTCCCAGCCTGGACCATCCTAGCACCTACAACGACGTGGTCCCCTCAGAAAGGCTGCAGCCTCACCTTTAAGCCTCACCAGTCACTGGATGCCTGGGACCTGGTCCACATTTTGCCCTCTCTGTCCAGGTCACCCTTCTCCCCTTTCGGCTCCTTCCTGGCCCGTTCCTCCAGGCCTCCTCCCCATCCCTCTGATGAGCTTAGCCCAAGTGACACTCCAAGGAACCCTGAGTCTAGCTCAGCTCCTCCTGTCACTGCAACCTGCATTTCACTTCAGGTTATTTATCACAGATAGTAATCGCCCGTCTCTGCCATTAGACTGTAACCCCAAGAGCAGAGACAGAGTGATTGCTTTATTAAACACCATCGCCCAGACCCTGCTAGTGTTACCATGTACAGAGTAAAGCAAGAGCTCAACAGCAATCTACTGGATGAATAGCAAGCACGACATCCTCAGGATCAGAGAGGTTTCGTGACTTAGCCAAAGTCACATTGCTAGGGCGGGCGCAGTGGCATTCCGCCTTTGCCCTGCCCCCTTTCTCTGGAACACTTGTGATTTCGGATAGAGATGCTACGATCACACGATTTGCCTAGTAATATCCACATTCCGAGCCAAGAGGAGAAATTAAGGTATTGAATAGTTATTCACTTTCTCTAAATATACCTTTTACTAAAACAGAACTGCCAAGATGTGTTTATTTCTATTTTAGAACCTCCTAAATTGAGAATTTTGGAGAAATACTAAAATCCTTTCATGTTTTAAATCACTGAAAGCCATCTTTTCTGAGAAAAATGCCATTATTAGATACAACCTAGCTCAAGAACTTCTGGTTTCTTTACTAATTAGTATTTTCTAAATATTGCAGGTATTTGATTTGGAAAGAGGTAACAGTCCATTTATGCTAAAATGCCAATTATTTTTTTAAAAAACCATACTTAAGAGTTTTACATTTTATGATGTTGGATTAAAACCAATTTAAAAATTACTATAACGTGACATATAATTTTTTACTGAGCAATTTCAATGCCAGCTGCTAATAAAGCATCTTAGCTGTAAATGATAATTCAGATGCTTTTAGATAAAGTGGTGCATAAATATGGCTAGAAATTGATTTAGCTTCTTGCAGAAGCTACTGAAGAATGACACATTTTGTTTAATACACCAGCTAATGTAGTCCTAAAAGCTCAAACAAGTGCCAGTTTTCACTCCTAAATTTGCTGTGGGAGATTAATGAAAACTTTATATTTTGCTGAAATGTTAATAATGGGCAGATGGGACGATAGGATTTTAGTAGAGGTCTTAAAGCTATGGAATAACCAGCAGGGCTTGTCAATTTCCTCGTATTAATTTTGTTCAAGACGCAGATAGCTGGAGCTGGCTCAACGCACTAATGCTTCTCGCATTGACCTTCTACTCTCTGACAGTGTAAATTCATATCCCATTTGGGGGTTTAAGTCCTCTTGATACCTGGGTGAGTTCTGAGCCTGGCCCTGGCTGACAAGAGGCATGTTTTCTTTTATGATCAGAAGGGTAACTGCACTGGAGAAGTGGAGAAGGAAGGAACAGTCCTGCACTCACCTCTGACACGTGCCACTCACCCTAAAGCAGGTTTATCTGCTGAATGAGAACAGCCTCTGGTCTTAGAACTCTGGTGCCACTTCTCAAAGTAGGCTCAGGAGTGCCTGTGCTTGGAGGGGGCATGTGTGTGTGTACAGATCGGTCAGCCACGCAACTTGTAACTATTGTCCCCGTGCCTACAGCGTGCTGGACTGGGAAGGGACACTTTTGAGGAGAAGGCAGGGTTCCTGATCTTTAGGAGCTTACAAACTCACTACAGAGTACCAAGAAAACACGCCAAGGCAGAGAGAAGTCCCCAGTGATGCACGTGACAGACACATCATCTGAAGGCACATGTCTGAAGCAGACTGCGACACCAAAAGCAAGTTTGGGCTTTTTTTTTTTTTAAACCAGACAAGTTCTGACTTTCCACGTACACCTTTACTGTCTGGATCCTTCTGGAAAGGCGTGAGTCCAACCACACATGAAAGATGTCTGGCACTGCACCATGTGCATATTAAAAGATACTACTGTACGATCAGCTTCACATTTCAAACCACTTCTGTTAAGAGAAGACATTTTTATCTACTCGAAGTAAAAAAAATAGAACCTAAATATGTTAAAAATAAACATTAAAAAACCACCCCCCAAACTTAATTTAATTGAAATATAACCCTTTGGTATTTTGTTAAATTAGCAATTAAAAAGGTCACGAGCAATTAAATGAAACAAAAGCCACACTGTGTTCATCTGCATTAATGCTGAACTGGGTCTCCTCGTGAATGACAAGATAAATTGTAATGGTGCCTTCAAAGACTTCACAATGCATTTTGTCAAAGTCGGGGGTGTTCACATCTCTATGTGCCATGGATTACCATAATGTATTGTGTCAAAACGCTCAGGCTGCAATAACTCAAAGATGTATTGTGATAGATCAAATTTTGGGGTGGGGCCTAAAAGTGACTTGAGCACCGGAGCTCAAATGGACTGACAACAGGCGCTGGAAGGATGACAGAGAGCACTTTCAGGATACCGGAAAGCAGGAAAGCACCGAGGGATAAGCAGAAAATCTGAGAGAGGAAGGAGCTGAGGTAAGGAACCAGGAAAGAGGAAACAGGGAGCAGCACTTGTCTCAAAGGCAAAACCAGGCCCGGGGAAGAAGGAGCAAAAGGAAGGGGAGAGGGGAAGGTGAAGGAAGAGCGAGGGGGTGAGAGCACGAGGGCTAAGGCGTGGCCTTGGAGCTTGGCATCACCGCAAAGGGGGCTTGGCATCACCGCAAAGAGCCTGGAACACTGCGTTCAGAGGGCAGAGAGTCAAACCGAACTCTGGCACCGAGGGTCCAGAGCGGGCCAGAAGCTTGCCCGAGGTTTCACTGTTGGGAAGAGACAGAACTGGGACGGATCTATCAAGTCCCCTAGTCGCCACGCTCCTATGAGCAGTAGCAAGGACAGGGACTGAGGTGTGGGGGACCGCCACCTCTAAGTCAGCCCAGGGCCCCAGGCGTGGTGAAGGAAGTCGCGGGGGGTGGGCGTGGGGTGGGTCTGTAACCGCAATACTATTTTCATAATGATGACAGGAAGACATGATTTGCCCTTTTACATCTACTATCTTGCAAGTGCACAAAGTAATAAGAAGTTCATTGATAATGTTCTGATTNGTGGGGGTGGGGTGGGTCTGTAACCGCAATACTATTTTCATAATGATGACAGGAAGACATGATTTGCCCTTTTACATCTACTATCTTGCAAGTGCACAAAGTAATAAGAAGTTCATTGATAATGTTCTGATTCCACATTGCAACCAACCTTTAAGTAACTACCACTTGAGTTTTGGTAGAGTTAACAAAAATTCATATGCACCCTTATTGAAAAGGCTATTGAAATACTCCCCTCTTTTCCAACAATGGATCTATGTTAGCCAAATTTTCTGTGACTATTTAAACCAAAATAATGTGTTGTAGCAGACTGAACGCAGAAGTAGGTATGAAAATCCTGGTGTCTTCCAAGCCAAATATTATAGCAATTTGCAAAAACAGAAAACAGTTGCCCATTGGTTCAGAAGATTAGACTTATTGAAAAGGCTATTGAAATACTCCCCTCTTTTCCAACAATGGATCTATGTTAGCCAAATTTTCTGTGACTATTTAAACCAAAATAATGTGTTGTAGCAGACTGAACGCAGAAGTAGGTATGAAAATCCTGGTGTCTTCCAAGCCAAATATTATAGCAATTTGCAAAAACAGAAAACAGTTGCCCATTGGTTCAGAAGATTAGTCAATAACTTATCTTCCTGATGGTACAAAAATAAATGCTTTTCAGAGAAAGGGAAAAAAAAAAAAAAAAAAACCAAGCCAAAATAAAACAGTGCTGCTCTTATCATTACATTTTTATAAGAAAATACTTTTATTAAAAAATTTTTAATAAACATGTTACTTATGTTAACACATAATGGATTTACCATTGTTTTTAATGAATTCATAAATAATTTAAAATCTTTCAGTTTTTAATTCCTCATAAAGAAATATAACCCAATAAACAAGAGCTCTTTGGAGGTCTCAATAATTTTTAAGCGTATAAAGAAGTCCTGAGACCAAAAAGTTTGGGAATTGCTGCCTGTATTCGTTCTCACAGCACGTCTTCATTGTCCCTGGACACCAGCTGGACAACCATGATGGGCAACAAAAGTGCGAGTACAGCTCCGTACGTGTGTTACATCCCTGACAACAACCGCAAACAGAAAGCCTGTACACACACTGTCAGAGGAACAGGCTTCCTGCCAGGTGTCAGATCAAGGCTGCTGCTGCTGCTGCTGCTGCTGCTAAGTCGCTTCAGTTGTGTCCGACCCTGTGCGACCCCACAGACGGCAGCCCACCAGGCTCCTCTGTCCATGGGATTTTCTAGGCAAGAGGACTGGAGTGGGATGCCACTGCCTTCTCCGCAGATCAAGGCTAATTACAACTAATGTTTAAGAAGCGTTTTCATATACTACATGATTTCACTGGAGCTGAGGGAGACACTCAGAAGCAGTACACACGTAACTTTCTTTCAGACAAATGAGCACTAATGATTAAATTAAAGCTCAGATGAACTTGATGTACACCTCCAGCAGATGTCTTATGTTCCTGGACACAAACTACATGGAACATCAAACTTCATTTTATGATTCAGTGAGTCTCAGGTCAAGTCTAAAAGGCCTAAGTCTAAAAGGCCTCATCTAGTTAGAAGTTAAAGCAACTTCTATCTTTCACCTCCAAAAAGATCCACGTCAATTTTAGGGCTCAACCAAAGTTCAGTGGCCTCTGCCACGTCCTTATCTGTGGGCTTCCCTGGTGGCTCAGACGGTAAGGAACCTGTCTGCCTGTATTCATTCTCATACCACATCTTCATTGTCCCTGGACACCATCTGGACAACCATGATGGGCAACAAAAGGGATGTGGGAGACCTGGGTTCAATCCCTGGGTTGGGAAGATCTCCTGGAGAAGGGAATGGCAACCTACTCCAGTATTCCTGCCTGGACAATTCCATGGACAGAAGTGTCTGGTGGGCTACTGTCTAGGGGGCAGCAGACAGCTGGACACGACTGAGTGATCAAGCAGCAGAGCAGTTCATATATACACTCTCTGTAGCAGGATGGCCCTGGTGGCCCCCCTCCCAGTCACCCAGCACCAATCATGTCCCAGAAGCCATGCTAGTGCTTTGGGGACACGGGAGGATGGCAGCAGGGTTCGCACTTGGCTGGTGCAAAGAGGCTATGAAGGTGAGTCGTGCAAAATAAAATGGTGTGGGTGGGGGGGACAAGTCTTCAGAGAGAGGCACTATCATCTCAGGACCTGACATGCAGTAAAATACTGTTGTGCAAATGACAGAAGAGTAAACAAACTACCTTCTGCCCCATTCTATCTTGTAGCCTTACTGCTACTCCCCAGATAGAACAATGCCGGCCTCAGCCAAACTGGATTTTGTTCCAGTTACACTATCTGGCCAGAATGTCCTTTCCACTCTAAAATTTATACACTTAGAGGTCTAATCCACATGGAGTCTTTTTCCTGCTCTTTTCCCTGAAATCCTGTCACCCTTTGCTGAAGGCTTTCATGATAAGTGTCTTACATGTTAAGTATCTGAACTCCCTTTCTGGACTATGGGCTCCTTGAGGCAAGAACATTCCATCCTATAGAGTGCAGAGTAGACGCTCAATAAATGCTGTTGGTGGCCTGAATGAGGTTGATATCACACATTAACCATAACAGTAGCTGAGCTGTACACCATCCCTTGTGTTTTACTTCGGTTACTAGAACCTGACACACCAATCCTACTTTTCCATTCAGACGCCTTATGAGACAGGGACCCTGCCTCAGCAACAACACCAACGGCAGCGAACATTTACTGAGCACTTACTACATGGCAGACACTACGCTTGGCACTTACATTATCTCACTTCATCTTCTCAATGCTCCTTTAAGCTGGCTAATAGTCTCCTCCTTGCCCAAGTGAGAAAAACAAGGCTCAGAAAGTCATCCTGCTAGTAGAGTCATACAACTAACATCGGCTGGAGTTAGGACGGGAACCCAGGCCTAACTGCAAAAATGTCCCCGAAGTCACCACATAACCCCTTGGGTAAAAAATGTTCCTTAGGTGGACTGGGAATGTACAAGTTCATGGGCCATAGCAGTATCTAAGGAGAATACAACCATGCCTGGCTTTGCCAGAACAATCAGGGATAAAATCTAACTCTCTCTCCTCTGGTAAGACTCAAAGCTAGTGTGCGAGTGAGTCATGGAGAAAAATGCTCCTTTAGCACTCTATATCCATCACATTTTTTCCCCAAAGTTCTTTTAAGTCCCCAAAGACTCATAAGCCCCAAACTTCTCTTCTGTTAAACACTTCCCTTTGGCTACTAGTCATTTTTGCTGGTCTCTAAAAAATAATCAATAGGTGATATACTGAAACACACGCATGTGCACTCCCATGCTCCGTACAGTAATCTCTTCAAAGCCTCCAGGATCATACAGTAGGATATAGCCTTCACTGAATTTGCCGTGCTGCAACCAGGTAGGGATCCGTGCTGTCACTGCCTAATTGATTAAGCTCTTGGAGTCAGAGCCTTTCCACAGGGAGATTTCAGACCCTCGATAAATCAGGATAATCTTGTTTTATGAGGTGATCAGAAGGAAACGATTTCAGGTTTGTAGAATTCCTAAAAAGAGTGGATTGTGGAGGCTGGGGGGTAGGGGGTGGGGGAGGTTTAAGCTCTGCGTCCAAGCTCCTGTCTGGCCCCCAGTCTCATCTTTCAGCACACTCTCCCCTGCTCATTTCATTCCACTCTATTCAAATACACTATCTTAAGCACACCAAGCTCTTTCTCAAGACTTTTGGACAAGTAGTCCCTTGGCTTCTGGAACATTCTTCAAACTCAGATCTGAATGGCTCCTTTTCATTCTTCCTCAAGGAAGCTTTCCGGGGAAGGCAATGGCACCCCACCCCAGTACTCTTGCCTGGAAAATCCTATGGATGGAGTAACCTGGTGGGCTGCAGTCCATGGGGTCGCTAACAGTCGGACAGACTGAGCGACTTCACTTTCACTTTTCTCTTTCATGCATTGGAGAAGGAAATGGCAACCCACTCCAGTACTCTTGCCTGGAGAATCCCAGGGATAGGGGAGCTTGGTGGGCTGCCGTCTATGGGGTCACACAGAGTCGGACATGACTGAAGTGACTTAGCAGTAGCAGCAGCAAGGAAGCTTTCTGGCCCACTCTCACCAGCTCCAGAGCCCTCCTACATGCTCTCACCCCCTTCACAGCACTCAGAGCAGCTGTAAACTCCATGGTGTGGGGGCTGTGTATCCTCTCTACTGTCCCAGGACAGTGACTGGCCCAGAAGAGGGGCCTTCCATGTTTGGAGGATGAATGAGCAAATATATGTCCAGAGTGAGGCCTATACAGGATCAATCATGACCATGCACAGGTCTGAACCACTCGCTCATTACAGGTCTGCCTGGAAGTTAGGTTGATGACCGGATTCCCCTCACTTCCTCTTCTATTGTGTCTGTACCTGCTCAAAACACAGGAAGAGTAATGGAGTCTTCTAAAGAGCCTGGGCATTTTGGACAATTTACATGACAAAATATCTTAAGAACAACTGATCAACACTGCGGCATCTCTCTGACTCCAGAGTCAGAACAAGGGCATGCATGCCGGAAGAACCCCACCCCCCATCAGGGGAGTCACTGCAGAAATGCCACCTGCTGCGCCACTCAACCACCAGCGGGGGCTGCAGGGCAGCCTCCAGGGCCAGGAGCCCACCAGAGGGACGCAAATCTCTGTGCCCTCACTTAGAGCCCGTACGGCTGTGTGGCTCGCCAAACATGTTTCCACACTGCTCTAATGTACCAGTGTATCGCTTAATGAAAGTTCTTAATTGTAATTCAATTAATTACATACACAGAGTCCCCAATTACATTTTCCAATAAGACATTGGCTGTGGTACAGGTCTAAATGCACTTAACCAATTTTAATATATTAAGACCAATTTCCCTTGAATACTAATTACTACCTAATGATAAAATGAAAAGGGGGGGCACTTTCAACAAAGAGGGGGGAAGTGAAAATGCAATTTATGTGGGATTTCTCAGCCCAAAGAGCACAAGGCAGACACTCACTGCTGAAGAAGTCGGTGTGGACAGGGCACACGCTTGTTTCCAGTTCAGATCAGCACTGTGCTGTGCCCTAGAGATCACTCACCCTCGGTGCTGGCTGTTGCCCAAAGGGGCCCACAAGGAGTCTAAGAATCTAGAGGGAGAAGAGGAATGACAGGGAGGTAAAAGGCCACCACGCCCAAGCGAAGACTAGCCGGGGTGTCTGGACACACAAAGCACAGCAAGCGGCCAGGACTGGCGCTGGGCGCGGCACTTTACCACATGCATTTAATGCACACAATTTCATTTAATCCTTAAAACAGCTCCACAGGGAAGGGATTCCCACTGGGTTTTACAGATAGGGAAATGGAGCTCAGAGGAGGGCTTGCCTAAGGACATGCTGGGCCCCAAACATCCTGCCTTTCCCCTACAACACACTGCCAACCAGCTCAAGGCAACCAGACAGCAAGAGGCGGAGACACAAGGTATTCTGGCCTCGGGGATACTGTGTCTGTTTCATTTAAATTCTGTTAGTGTGCAGCAAGCAGGGAGCTATTATCCAATACCTACTTGAAAAAATTTTCACCCATACAGAAAATTCCTTATAGGGAACACGTTTCCCCCCACCAGAGGCAGACATGTAACTGGCTTTCAGCAGTAATTCAACCTAAGATATCTACCACGAACACCACAAGTCATTACCATTTGTAAATAAGAGTTTATTTGCAGGATCACATTTTTTTTTCTCCTGCTTTTGAGGATTGCTGTTGTGGTATAATAAAAGAGGCTTAAAGCCCTGGTACTTAAGTCACATGATAGAAATTGGGGAGATTAGTCATTTGTAACTGAAGAAGGCAAACCCTCCAGAAGCCAAGGAGAACCCCGAGGGAGTCTCCAGGGCTGGCACAGAGCACACATGGGAGGGGGGGACTGGCCTGCTAAGAACACGCACCAAGAAGACGAAATGGAAACACACCAGTATAAGCAGTCATTCACCGTCTGCAGTGGTTTTTTTATTGAGTAATACTGATGGGAGTTGGTGACACCAGTGGTAAAGAACCTGCCTGCCAGTGCAGGAGACATGAGATGTGGGTTCGATCCCTGGGTCAGGAAGATTCCCTGGAGGAGGGCATGGCAATCCACTCTAGGATTCTTGCCTGGGAAATCCAATGAATAAAGGAGCCTGGCTGGCTACAGTCCATGAGGTCGCAAAGAATCAGACACGACTGAGCGTCTGAGCATGTTGATGGGGGCAGGGGGGAGGGAAAATCCCAAGTACCTAAAGATGATGAAATTCTCAAATCTAAAGATGCTAACCCAAAACCCAAGTTCCTTTTAAATGTCATCACACACTTGTACCTTGGAGCCCCAGGAAGCAGCCTGGTTGATGCTGGGGTCTCAAAAGGCTCCCTTCCCTCCTGAGGAATGAACCACATCTGGCCACGGGTCCCTCCCCTTTGGGCGGGGGTGAGTGGTCACAGTCCAGTGTGGGAGTGGGGAAATCCATCTAGTGGAATCAGTGATCAGACAGTGGTAAGGAGGACTCTACCAGAGCCCAGGGAATGGCAGCCAGGCAGTCTGCAGAGGCTTTGAGAAGGAGGTGCCTTCTTTCCTGGGTCTTCAAGGGGAAACTGAGGAGGTGAAAGAGGACTACCACAAACTGAGACCCTGAGACACGCTCCTCTGCTGCAGTCCAGCTATCTGAGGGTCTGCCCACCTTGAGGGGAAGCTCTTCCTCAGTGCAGCCTTAAATTAAGGAGACTTCACTAAGGCACTGAAATAAGGAAAGTTAAGTTAAATCACTCGCTCAGTCGTATCCGACTCTTTGCGACCCCGTGGACTGTAGCCCACCAGGCTCCTCTGTCCATGGGATTCTCCAGGCAAGAATACTGGAGTGGGTTGCCATTTCCTTGAAAAGAAAAGGAGAGCAAAGGAGATTAAACAGGTATTTAAAGAATCTTCTTTCTATGCAACTTCTTTAAGGAAACAATTAGATTCAGCTCTTTCACTAGACTTAGTGGACAGAAGACACATTTTTCTAGGTCCCCTAATTATTATTCATGTGACCATGAGCAAATCACCTTCTTAAATTCTTAGTTTCTTCTGTTAACATAAAGATGATGACCGTGCATGCCTAGTTGCTCAGCTGTGCCCAACACTGTGCAACCCTAGGGACTGCAGCCCACCTGTTCACTGGATACTCCAGGCAAGAATACTGGAGTGAGTTGCCATTTCCTCCTCCAGGGGATCTTCCTGACCCAGGGATCGAACACGCATCTTCTGCATTGGCAGGCAGATTCTTTATCCACTGAGCTGCCTTGGAAGCCCAAAGACGATGACCACACAAGCCTAAGAATAATAGCACCTCTATCTCATTTAATCCTTACAACAACCTTGTGAAATGGATTCAACCACTTCCATTTACACAGGAAGCTGGGGCTCAGAGAGGTGACCTAATTTGTCTGATGTAAGAGGTGGCAGTGTCCGGCTAAGGTCTGCCTCATTCTAAACACCATGCTTGAAGCACTACGTTGAACTGCCATGCGGGCAGACCAGTGAGCGATAAAACGGAGGACACAGTGTCTGACGCGTCGTGGTACTCCATAAAACCGGTTCAATTTCAGGTCTATTTCAGCCCTGATGATGGAACTTTCAAGTTTCTCTCTTAAAGCTGTGGAAACAATAAGTTGGTATACGTGGCATCTTTTCCTCTAAGGCTCTGGATGGGCTTCCCATGTACGAAGAGTGGGTAAAGGGAAAGGTCACTGGCAACATTTGGTAGAAAAGGAAAATGAGGTTCAGTCTGCTGCCAGGATTTATATAGGCACTTGGACAAGAATGGAAATCTTCTAATGTTACATCCTCTCTATAATGTACTCAGGCTTCCTTCTGGTCTGATTCCAGCTTTGAGCAGACAGTTGGCTGAAGGATGCAGTAGATTATCAGACTAGAATCCAAACTGGAAAGCTCAAGGACTTTGGCTTGTCACTTTCTTATTTAGGCCAAGATCCAAGCACAAATGTTGCCTCTCAGTCCCTAGGCAGAAACTCTTGTCACGTTAGCTTCATTTGCAAGCTTCTCTCTTAATAGTACATAAAGATGATTGTCATCACCCTTTTTTGGATTGAAAATTTAGGTTGCTGTATCAACAATGTCAGGGAAGACTTTAGAATCAGACAGTTGACTTAGAATTCTGGTTCGTCACTTAGTGACTAGCTAACATTGGACAAGTCACAACCCCCCTCTACAATCAGAAAAGCATCTTGAGAGGTGGTTGTGACAATTATAAAAGAGGGAGCAATATGTACATGAGGCCTTACAGTAGCAGGTCTGAGTAATTTAAAAAAAATCTTTTGATGTGACTGGTATAGAAAGCCATGCCCTGTCCCTCTACGGAAGGAAGTCTGAAAGGCTTATGCCTGCTCTTACGGCAGTCTTCTCAGTCAAGTGCTTTTCCTTGCAGGTGTACCTCTTCTGGGACACCAAAGCACGGGTGCCAGAAAGCGCCTGCTTCTGAGTTCTCTGGTCCCGTGACACACGCTTCTGCTTTTGCCCTGGCCGCCACTCTCCTTTTCCATTCTGCATCACTCCCTCCCCCACCACACACCTCCTTGAGGGCCCAGACAGTTCTAGTGCTTCAGACTGCCACATCCATGCTTCAACTGCTTTATGAGCCACAGAATGCTGCTCTTCTGTTATTTATTAATTACAGTTAATATTTATTGAGTGTTTTATTATGTCCCAGGCACCATTTTAAGAGCTTTATGAATCTGCCCATCAACCTTATGAGGGTAAATTAGCTACCTAAGAGAAGTTAAGTAAGCTGTCCAAGGTCACACAGCCAGTTAGTGGCAAGGCCAGAATGTGAACTGAGGGTCTGGCTCGACAGCGTATTCCCTTAAACACTGCATGATAGATGCTTATAATTTAGCTCACTTCTAAAATGGCTTTAAGGATAGCAAGCCTGTCCTGATCAAATACAGTGATTGAAGTGAAAAAAAATCTTGTTTTTGAAACATTTTTCTTTGTCTCAGTACAACTTCTTAATAGGTAGCTACTGGGGAACAATATGCATTCCTGATTGATATTTCTATTTAAAATTTTTTAAAATATTTTCTATAAAAAAGAAGAAAGTTTTTATGGTTTACTTCCATTTTATAAAGACTAGTTATAATATTCCATTGATTCCAATCCACTGACCACCTGGCACAGTCTGTACATGCTGGCACGGTCTTCTTTCACTAACAAAGTGACTTTGACTCAAACGCAAGCACTGAAAGGACCTTGTGAATCCTTTAAGATGGGGGTGCTGAGGCTAACAGAGGTCATACAACTTAATTAAAGACTATGCTCGTACCTGGAAGTGGAAGTAGAGTAAGAACAGGAGACCAGATTTCAAAACTTTATCCATCGATCCTTATAGCTTTTCTTTCCCAGTGGAAGAAAGTCGCTCAGTCCTGTCCGACTCTTTGCGACCCCATGGACTATACAGTTCATGGAATTCTCCAGGCCAGTATACTGGAGTGGGTAGCCTATCTCTTTTCCAGAGGATCTTCCCAACCCAGGGATTGAACCGGGGGCTCCTGCATTGCAGGCAGATTCTTTACCAGCCGAGCTATCAGGGATCCCAAATGTATGTATATATATGTCATTATGTGGGTGTATTCACACACATATACAGAATATGTCTGCATATGCTTAGATGATCCCTGGAAAGATATCAAAGACACTGGGAACAACTGTTGTCTCCTGTAGAGGAATTAGGGGAGAGAAGGGAGGCTAAAGAATTTTCATTATACTTTGTTACCTGAAATTTTTTTGCATATCTAAGTATTATATATCCAAAATCTATACCAATATCCTAACAAATAATCTTTTATCTTATTAAAGTAACAAGAAGTCAACAATCTGAGACAGAATCCACTACAGAGTTCCAACGTACAGTGCAAGGCCCATAATGGGTGATGAGTGAATATTAGGTGAATTAATAAAGGTCAATCTGGTATGGATCAGGTATACCTTCAAAGACTTGACAGTGTAGTGGGAGAGACAGACATCAATCATTCGTTTGGAAAAATAGATAATTATAAACAGAAATATACGCCATGAAGAAAAAGTAGTATGCTCTCTGATGGAATATAGCTGAGCACCCAAGTGAGGGATGGATGGGGTTTAGGCAGTGAGGGAACAGGGAGATCACAGGTGGCCTCCATTAAGGTGACATTTAACTGAGAAGAAGGATGAGGAAGTTAACCAGAGTAGAGTAAAGAAGAAACTGCCTGTGTCAAAGCCCTGAATGAAGCAGGAATGAGGGAGAGTCGGCTGCTGAGATCAGTCTCCACATGTTGCTCCTTAAGTCAACTGGGGTACAGAGGAGATGAATGGCCAAAATTCACAAGAGAAGGAAAGAAATTAACTAAATTTTAAAGAGGCTTTCTTGGAGAAGGAAATGGCAACCCACTCCAGTGTTCTTGCCTGGAGAATCCCAGGGACGGGGGAGCCTGGCGGGATGCCATCTATGGGGTCACAGAGTCGGACACGACTGAAGCAACTTAGCAGCAGCAGCAAAGAAGCTTTCTATACAGCACTAGGAACCACCCNAGAAGGAAATGGCAACCCACTCCAGTGTTCTTGCCTGGAGAATCCCAGGGACGGGGGAGCCTGGCGGGATGCCATCTATGGGGTCACAGAGTCGGACACGACTGAAGCAACTTAGCAGCAGCAGCAAAGAAGCTTTCTATACAGCACTAGGAACCACCCTATGCTGCCTCAAGCCAAGAGTATGAAAACGGTCAGAATTTTCTAAAACCCGATGACTGACCAGTGATATTGACAGAGCCAGATGCTCTATATACAAAATAGCCTTTGCCACAGAAAAGGCCTTACATTTCTAAGCCGTTTCCAGGACTGTTCCTAATTTAGGAAGACAACAGTTTAACAGATTAAATATTAATCACAGAGGGCCAAGCAGGATGCAGACTCTTTACCAAAAAGCATGAAATCAATCATTTCACCCTGGGATTACACTTCTGGCGTGAAGGCTGAGGTCTGCTTTGGAAAACAGTCACTTCAAATCTGCCTAGGGAGGCCAGACCACTGAGCATTCCCAGACATGGGACCAGTGAGCATGCTGCAACGGACAGAGCAGACACGGAGCGAGGAGGCCAACGTACTGTTCTCGCGGACCAGGCAGAACTCCCAGGCGCTCTGGCTCTCCAAGGTGCTCTCCAGGTCCACGGCGACGTTGGGCTCGCTCTGCTTCTCCAGGCGGTACTGAGGGCCTGGAAGAGCAAAGGGGCAGGAGGAGGGGAGGAGGCTGAAACAGTGAGCTGAACATTGAGGAAACACCACACGCCGGCAAACAGCTGACAATGCATTCGGAAAACACTGATGTCTGCCTGGCGTCTAGTTATCCAAGATGGAAGAGTCTGAGTTTTTCCCCCCACAATGTTTCACTTACTTGTCTGTTCTATTCTCGGGTCTACTTTTGTGCAATTCTCCCCTAAACGAGATGAGAGGTAAAAGGCTTTTGACTCGGACTGACTTGGAACCACCATTGTGGCTACAACGGTTTCCCAGGTAGGAGCAGGTACCCTCCCCTCCCTGCATCTCTGATTCCTGATGTGTAATGTGGGAACACATACCTTGAAGGGTTATTGTGAAGATTAGATATGAAACAGGAAAAATACTTAGTAACGTACCTGCCTCGGAGGCACTCTTACAACATTATAATTATTATATGATAATGAATAACCAATTACAAGCAGAAATTAACTATGCTTAGAACCCAAAAATGCAGAACAATTTTTTAAAAAGCAGATAGGGTAAAATATAAACTCCAGGTTTGGGGGTTATAGTGACAGAAGGATAGTAGCTGTTGATTCATGTTTTTGTTGAAATATTTATGAAAACACAAGAGGCACAGGTTCAATAATACTGAAGACCAGGAACATTAGCTACCCTGCATCTCAAGGGGCTTCTGAAAAATATTAAAACACTGGGGCATTTTATACATTTATTCATGTATTTCTTTGTCAAGCCAAATGACAATCTTGTTCTTCTCAGGTTACACCTAATGATCCAATGATCGGATTTAAAAGACTGTTCCTGTTGTTGTTAATGGGTATTGAAAAGATTAGAGGTATAAGAAACTGTCTGATTATTTTGACTATGAAAGGCATGTTTGGTCAGACAGGAGGTGGGAGAGATCTGAGGAAGTGCCAGAGGCCCTGTGGGGCTCCCAGGCGGAACACATATTTTCAGATATGCTCCTCAGCTGTCGTAATCTTGTCGATTATTCGCATCCGACACTTCTCCTTCATCAGTCTGGAGGCGTTTTACTCATCTCCAGTCATTCCTCTCCCATGCTCTTAAGTTCATCCGCAGTACTGCAGGTGCAGTTCAGTTTCATGGTATACCTGATCCTTTCTCTAACTTTTCTCTATATTTGATCTTTTCTCTAATTTCACTAGCATTTCTGCCAATTATCAGAATTCTTACCTACGTTCAGTACTTTTTTTACACTACTTAGAGGTTTTAAGCCTGCACTAAGTTAACAATGCTTAAGACGCATACAACTATGTAAGGACATGCATGCTCAGTTCAATTTTAGTTACAAAAACATAAAGCGAATAAAGGTATGGAAATACAGATAATTCTCAGTTTCCATCAGCCATCACCCGGCAGTGCCAACATCTGTCAATTAGTGAGCCTGCCTGCTGCTGTCACCGGATGCTTTCATAATCACTAGTGGGAAGTAGTCACCGGAAGTCACACCCAGCTGAGCTTGAAGCAAAGCTGTTGAGAGTCCTCAGATCCCTTTCCCCTGCCCCCTCACCTGCCGCTGTCCCCTCCCTAATCCTCCGCCCCCTTCACAGCCCTGGGCAGCTTCGGCCTATTAGAGAGAAGAGAGCCACCATCAAACTTGGGGAGCTGCTTTCTAAAATACTGTTTTGTTAATTTCCCACAACCCTGGTATCTCCCAGCAACACAATGCATACGCACTGACGTTCACTCCTATGAATTTACAGTAAAATCTGGGTACAAGGTTTAGCTGTAATAATTCATTCTTTTAATGACAGTCAAATGTGGGAATAAGCCAGACCTAACTGGTGGTTCAGATGATAACGAATCTGCCTGCAACATAGGAGACCCGGGTTCGATCCCTGGGTCAGGAAGATCCCCTGGAGAAGGAAACGGAAGCCAATTCCAGTAGTCTTGCCAGAACTCCATGGACAGAGGAACCAGATGGGCTACAGTCCATGGAGTCGCAAAGAGTTGGACACGACTGAGCAACTCTGTGGAGAAGGCAATGGCATCCCACTCCAGTACTCTTGCCTGGAAACTTCCATGGACGGAGGAGCCTGGTAGGCTGCAGTCCATGGGGTTGCTGAGTCAGACACGACTGAGCGACTTCACTTAGACCTTTCACTTTCATGCATCGGAGAAGGAATTGGCAATCCACTCCAGTGTTCTTGCCTGGAGAATCCCAGGGATGGTGGAGCCCAGTGGGCTGCCGTCTGTGGGGTCGCACAGTCGGACACGACTGAAGCGACTTAGCAGCAGCATCAGAGTGACTCTGAGACTCCAACAGGGAGGCTGGTTAAACAAAATATTGTGAAATACCATGAAGATATTAAAAGTGATGTTGTGAAAGTATCTGATTTTATGAAACATATTTATAATGTGCTAGTTTATGAGAAGTTATAGCACAACATGTGTAAGATGATTTCAATTGTGAAAAATGTATGTAAAGTACTGGGGGGTGTACTGGAAGGTCACTTCCAAAAGGTGAAACGTGATTACACTGGAGAGTGCGACGATGACTGGTTTTATTTTTCCTTAGTGGTTTCCTGTATTTTTCAAATTTCCTATAACAACTTAAATAAAAGCTACTTTTATTTATCATTTTAAAAACATTATATACACTTATAAGTCCTCCAGTTTCTCACTATGCCGTTTTTCTGAGGCAACTGTTAACTACCACACACTGTGGCATCTCCAATAGGTCTTTCATTTGCAATACTTTAATCAAAACTAGACATTATCTGTTTATTTAGGTCAATGTTTTCATCTTCAGTAACCCTGTAACCTGGCATGATCACTCTGAGCACAGCATATAGAGTTTTGGGCGTCCAGAGCTGTCTGCCTACCTGAAAGGCAGATAGTAAGCAAGCCACCCCGTTCCTGATTCTGGGAGCCAAGGCCTGGCTGCTTCAGGGTGCATTTCAGGCTGGTCTCCTTTGTACACTTTTTCCTTTTGGTCTCTGTGGCTGCCTGGGAAACCAGGGGAGGCAGGGAGTACTCCGAAGGGTCCCTTATCGCTAAACACAGGTCCCTGCATCACTCTCTAAGCCGTAAATGCCGTCATTCCAGATTTACTTTCTTGTTTCTTGAGTTCTGTAGACTTTTCTACAAAAATAATTTGTTTCCTAAAAGTTGCTGGAGGACTTTCTCCTTGAGCCTAGTATCATGACGATTCTAAATTGCCGCATGGCCATTATACACCAAGCACTCCGCATATGTTACCCTACTAAATCCTCACGGCTACTCTGAGAGGCAGATATTACCACCCTCATTTGACAGACTGGGACCCTGAAGCGAAGGATCATGCAACCAGTCTAAGATCACAAGGGTAGGAAGCAGGATGGGGGAATGTAACCAAGGGTCTTCGGCACTAACGCCTATGTTTTTTTTTTTTTTCCATTTTATTTATTTATTTTTTAACTTTATTTTTTTTACTTTATTTTACTTTACAGTACTGTATTGGTTTTTGGCATACACTGACATGAATCCGTCATGAGTGTAGCTTTCTTCCTTTAACAAATTGTAAATGACTAACCTGTATTAAAAAAAAACAAACCAATGGTTTATACCATAAGTATATATTTTTGGTAGCTCTGTGGATTCATTTGGGTTCTAAATTATTTGTGGTTTCTATACACTCATTTCTACAATAAATGATCTGAAATAATTATTTTAGTGAAATTCACAAGCGCTAAATATCCCATGCTCTATCCAGGTTCCTTAGGAATACAGGCTAACCTTATTTTGCCATCCATCCAGGAAGATCCTTTCCCTATCTTTCTTAAGAATATTCCTACGTATGTCCAGTTTTTTAAGTAACTACAACGTCAAGCATCATCTTTTGCTCTCAGTTCTCCAGGGTCATCGACAAAAACTAAGAACAACTTGCTAACCCACTTCTGAACCTGGCAAAGGACAGACGGGTCTTAACTCTGAGGAGGGGAGGCTAGTTAAGCTGTAGATGAGACTCCAGATCTGGACCCAAATAGAAAACTGCCTATTACAAATCTCAATTTCTCTCATGATTCTTGCCTGAATGCTGGATAAGACAGCTCATAGAGAAAGACTGTTTTACACGTTTTCCCCTGAAAAGGCCAGACTGATAAACTTTAGGTCATACTGTGTAATGAGAGGCAGGGGATATATGAGAAGCAATATAGCCTGAAGATGAAGGGCACGCACTTGGGGCCAGATTGCCTCGGTCTAGTCCTGGCTGAGAAACGTAGCTCTGCGACTTTGGGCCAACTTACTTAACCTCTCTGTTTCTTCATCTATAAAATGGGGATAATGCTAGCAGCTACCACTTTATTCAGTAAGGATTCAGTAAGTTAACAGTTATAAAGCGGTTAGAACAGAACATCAATAGTGTTATTTAAGCTTCCATTATGGTCACTCACATCATCAGACTTTTAGAAGAGATCATAACAGAAGAGAACAAGGTCTACCATGTGCTAGGTACTGCGGTCGGCCTTTCATATACCTCCTCTCTTTCATGCTTGATTATCTTAGGATGTAAAGAGTACAAATTCCATCTTATAGAGGAAGAAATCATGACTTACAGAGGCTAAATAACTTGCTCAATGTTCCACAGGAAGTGGTGCAACTAGGCTTCATACCTCAGACTGCCCAGGCCTGCAGTCTACACATTACACACGGACGTAGTGTCTCACTTTTATGTTCTTAATAAATGTCTGTTGATGATAATCGAGATTATAACAACCCAGACCTACTATATATCAAACACTAGTTTCTATCAAATGTTAATTTGATTTTCAGGCAACTGACAAAGGAGGATAGGAAAAACAGCAGCCAAAAGCCGTTTTCTAAAGACAAGCTGTGAGGTCAGTTTCCATTAACATACTTTTGCCAAATAAGTGATTATATAACAATACGAGGCTCTTTCACACCAAACACGACATCGTTTTCAAGGCAACATCCACCCTTTGGAAAGAGGTTTGTAAAATGTCACAGCTGTGCGCAGAGCTCCACCCCCTCTCCCTCACAGCAGAGAGGAATGCAAAAGGAAGACTGGGAAGCAGCTACTCTGCAGAGACTAGAAAACCTGCTTGGGCATTCTGATGATGTATTTATTGCAGTAAAACCACGTCACTGAATGGTCTAGGAAAAAAATACTGCTCTGAGGACTTTGAGAGGGCTCCAAGTTATAATACCCAGGCAGGATTTTCATGGGATTTTGTAAACCCAAAGCAAACATCTTAGCATGTAAGTTTCAAAGGAAATCTGTAGTATCTGTTGGATGGTGGATATATGCTCAGTTTAGCTTCCTTGATGCCTTTTCTTTAATCCTCGCCTGAAATGTAAAAGCATTTGGCATGTCGTTGCTTAACAGCTGAGGGCCAGCTGAAGGCTAAAATACAACGAGAACCAAGGGCAAAAGCCTGAAGAGTGAAGAGAGAGAAGCCACAGCATCGTCACTATCATTCTGCATCTTAAAGACCCACGGAAGAAATCTCCTTCAGATCTATCTAGCGGGAAATGCTGTAGTTCCTCAGAGCAACTGGCTTGTTTGTACCTTTAGACAGTTTAACATAAATCTGGCAATTAACTGTGTTCCTTTCTCCTTTGCCTACGAGGAAGCTCAGCACTAAATGTGTGATGACTGAACATGCATTTCTGGGTCAGTTAAACTTCTGGATCTTTATTTTCCTTTTCTTTCAGGGAGTTTTCCAATTCATGCCTTTTTTTTTTTTTTTTTTTTAAATCCCTTTAGTGTGTCTTCCAACTGCTTTTCAGATTGAAGTGGGATATAAATGAATTAACCTATCATTATTATTGCTGAGCATCAGAACAGGGTGAAGGCCCACCTATCTGGAGAATGATAAAGGAAAAGGCTGAACACTTTCAGGGATGTGCCCTCATGTTATTTTTCATTTTTTAGCTTGAAGAGCAGCTTTAATCTGAAAGAGCTGCTTGCAGCCAGAAAAAGTTACTGCTGCTAAATCACTTCAGTCGTGTCCAACTCTGTGCGACCCCATAGACGGCAGCCCACCAGGCTCCCCCGTCCCTGGGATTCTCCAGGCAAGAACACTGGAGTGGGTTGCCATTGCCTTCTCCAGTGCATGAAAGTGAAAAGTGAAAGTGAAGTCGTTCAGTCGTATCCGACTCTTAGCGACCCTATGGACTGCAGCCTACCAGGCTCCTCCGTCCATGGGATTTTTCCAGGCAAGAATACTGGGTGGGTAAGTATGAACAAATAAGAGGAAAGGCTGGGTTTTGAATAGAAAACTCCAGTGTCTGTACCTTCTCACTATGCATTCTGGGGAAGTAACAATCTCTGTGTATAGTACCTGAGAAAAGTGCTGTGAGGATTAGAGGGGCTCAGCGGCAGCCGCTGTTACTGCTAGAACAGGCTGGATGGAGCAGGAACTGCTGCAGGAGGCTTAGGCAGGTTCCTAGCCTCAGAGTCACAAGCTAACAGCCCCGTTAAGGGAAGATACAGGGTGGTGGGGAATGCTGGCATCAAGCAGACATCTGCATCCTTTCTCACGTGTGTCTGAGGTAGGAGTGTGGGTGGGAGAGCAGGCAGATCTATTTAAACGAGCTTGTTTTTAAGCTACAAGCAGCATTTGAGATTAGAGACTTGCTCAGCAGCCAGGATTCCTAAAGTTCCTTAGTCTCTGTGGTCCTAAGAATACAGTCTAAAAATGATGAGTACCTACCATCCCCATCAAACAAACCATGGCAGCGCAGATACTGAAAGATATGTGGTGTTGCCATGCCATCCATACATTCACCCAGAAACATTTTAGAAGCAACAACAGTGTCCCAGACACAGAGATGAATAAGCGGTGATTCCTGACCTGCTGCAGGCTGGGGGAGGTGGCAAGACACACATGAGCAGATAAAACTACCAGAGAGCCCCAGCCAGTGCTCTTCCCCACGTCAGGACAGGTGCTGTGGGAATCCAGAAGAAGGGACAATGAACTGCCCCTTCTCTGAGGTGGACACATCTGAACTGAGTCTTGAAGCGGAGCTGGGAGCCGGGAGAAGGGGGAAGTAGCACATTCCTATAGAAGGAACAGAATGTGCAAAGGCAAGGAAGTACTGAAGAGCCCCCTGCCCGGGGCCCAAAGGAAATAAGGTGGACAAAAGGCCTCGGTTCTGTGGGGGTTCAAGGGGAAGCTGGGGCTGGGAGGCTTGGCCCAGAATGTTGGTCAAAGTCTAAGCTCTCTCTTATAAGCAACAGATGCTAACAGAGCAGGGAAGTGACACAATCAGCTTTATATTTTGGTACACCTCTCCTGGTGGCTCTGTCGACAGTGGGCTGAGAAGACTGGTGGCAGGGAGACCCCCAGGAGGCAAGCTGTGCCAAGCCTTGTCTGATCTGTGGCAGGGGCTGGCCGAATCCCGAGTTCCTCACTGAGCCAAGGCCATCACCAACAAGCTGATGCTGTCAATATCCAAGCTCAGAACCAACACCAGCTATCCTAAGACGTTTGCATTTAGTGTCAGCTCCATCGCTTGTAACTCTTCTTTAGGAGTGACTACAGCCATTTTCTGTTTGAACTGAATTATATTCAAGTGATAACCACTGTAGCTTATACCCCCTCTGAGGCTTGGATTGGATCATTTAGAATTTAAATAATAAGAAAGGAACAAGCTGACATGACAATTAAGGTCACACTTCAGCCTCTTCTGAGCCAATACACAATTTGCTCTCAGTGAAATAGCCGAATATAATCAAATTAAATACAATTCCTATTACAAAAGAAGAAAGACCAAGGCTGTTCCAATAAACCAATTCTCCCGCCTAGTTAAACTGCAAAACCTTCAGGAAAGGTTTTGAAAGCATGACCCATCAGTTCTAATTTTTAAAACTTATCCTTTCAGTCAAGACTAGAAAAAGGCCCATTCCAACTTTTATCTTTACTACAAAGTGCTGTTATCTTGGCCTGATGTCAGGAGCTCTATCTCTCTTTCTGCTGACAAGCAGAGACGAGAAAGATAAGATTGGAAACGAATCTCACTTCTCTGAGTAAATAAATAATCAATACTCATCTAAATGTAAATGAGAAGGTAGCCCCCTCTGATAACAGCACTCTTATCAGAGAGCCAATTTTCTTCAGACATTTGGCCTCAACCAAATCACCATCATTCAGCCCTGGCCTAATGGCAAAAAATCGTAACTAAATTGAACCGATCACCAGAGATCAACTAAGTTCGGGCCTGGCCACTTCAGGTTCAAATGTTTGGGAATGCAATTTTGCCCCCATTAACTTTCAATAGCAATGAAGAACAGACCGGTCGAGGGGCCAGTGTGGGCAATAAACAAACCCCAGAAAGGGGGCCGGCCAGAGGATGAGCAGGAGGGGGTTTTAAGTGTTCAAACAACATTGTAACTGGAGCGAACCCCCAAGACTGTGAAGAAAGGCTGCGACCATGGGGTGGGAGATAGCATGCTTTCCTATTGTCAAAGGCTTGGTGGAAACTGAGAAGATATTTAAACTTTATTAAGCTTTATGAACGCAAAGGTAAATAAAGGGAAAAAAAGAGATATTAAAAAGCTACAGAAGCTAAAAATAACCTAAAGGTTGGAATGATCAATTTCCTCCAACTAATTTGTATCTGACTTAGATCTGACCCAGCAGTGCTGCACTGACCTGATTTTACTGAAATAAGACGCCGTCTACAAGACAAATCGCTTTAAAACCACTGCACTGGGGTTTCCATTTCTTTGCTGCAAGACTCAATTCACTGCTGATGAGAGTATTGGGGAAATTATGACCATTATTGATAGGGCAGCAAAACCACTTTCACACAGTCGTCTTCACGTCGACAGAAAGCTTGCACCGGACCATTAATGAAGGTGTCAGGTAGAACCAGAAATTAAAGACAAAGGCTGGGGAAGGACTAATTTTTAGAGCACGTTAAGGATACTGGACACAGAAGCAGCAGCCATCCATCCTCTGAGGAGTAACAGAGCCTAAACAAGCTCCAGCTGGGGACAAGGCAACTCTGCCTCCAAACAGGGGAAAAAAAAGTGCTTCTTTTTGCCTGTCCCCGGAGTTCTGAGAGCATAAGCTTTCAACATTATTGGCTTTAAATTTTTCCCAGACAAAGGAGGACATGTCTGGTGTGAGACAGAACTATTCAAAGTGTAACCATCCTGATAGATCTGTTCTTGTTTTTTTTTGTGATTAGCAGTAATCTTATACCAGGATGTGTACATGACTACTTGTACGTCCTGGACAAAAAATTCATATGTATCCTGGCTCCTCTCGTACTTCTTCAGAGCAGTTCCTCAGAGCTAGGTGAGAGGCTGTCTACCAGGGGACAGTAAGATCCCCAAGTAGAACCGAAACTTACTGTTCAAAACAAAAAGAGGCAAAAACAAAGTGTAACCCTCCCTGTTCTTGTGAGCATCTAATCCTAGAAGGTGGACATGGGGTGGTTAAAGTTTGAGTTTTGAGTTTAAAAGACTTGAGTTAAAATCTTGGCTCTTTTACAAAAGGCTCTGTGACCCTGGGCAAATTAGTTGGTCTAAACCTTCGTGGAGTAATTGCAAAGATTACACAGAACACAGTGGCTAGGATGTAATGAGCACTCAGCAAATGTCAGCTGTTATACTGCTATGCAAATTTAAACAAAATCATCAATCTGCTCTTTTAGAGTATAACAACAGTGACAGACATTGAGGACTCTCCTGGCCCTTAACAAAGTCCTTTACCTGCATTAATTTTCTGAATCATAAAACTATGAGGCAGGTCCTATTCTAAGCCCGTTTTACGGAGGAGGAAAACATGCAGAGTGGTTAAGCCACGTGTCCAAAGTGAGGCCACGAGGAGAATCCAGGTGTGTGAGTCCAGGCTTGTGCTCTTAACCACACTGCTATGCTGTGTTCCAGGAAGAGCTTTCTACAATCTTCTTGAATTTGGGGTTAGAAAAAAAGAATTGTAAGGTTGAGAGAATTTATCAGTTCAGAAAGGAGTGAAGACAGTGGGTGGGAGACCAGGAGGAAGAGAGAGTGGACAGTGGGTCTCGTGGGGCTGAAACCAAGAGCCCCTCAGCCCTCATGTGGGCACCTATCTGCTGAGCGCGGAAAGTGAGCGCCATCTGTGTGCCCCGACTTTGCCGGGGGGAGGGGGCCTCTTTCCAAGTTAAATGATTTACAGAGTTACTGCCTCAATCCACAGTTCTGAAAGTGTGATTTCTTTAGGGTTTAACTATACCCATTTCTAGTCTTGTTACAACTTTTTTATTGCGATAGAAAACATTTACTGGAAATATGTTACTGCTATTACCAGGTCATAAAATAAAAAGAAAAATAGTTTATGTATTGCCATCATTTCCAATCATCAATCAGAAAGTGCCAAGAGGAGGAAAGGAAAGGGCGTGCAGCTGAGATTTTCTTCTTTGTATAGGAGAAAATGCAAGAGCACCATAATTCTTCGGAACAAATTTCTTCTTGAACACCCAGCCTCGCAGAAGGGCTCCTGAGAGGCGTCGGGAGGCACACCCTTGGGCCGCTCCCCTCCTCTCTGCAGCCCCTGTCCGACTCCCTGTCAGAATTAAGAAGCGCTCTTGCATCGCCTCTTCGGGGTGGTGTTCCTCTCAGTGCCCGGGGCAGGCTGTATTAGAAGCACTGGTATCTATCCGTCATTGTCTTTCTCCACCCCCTTGCCCCCAGTCAGGGCACTCTGAAGACGAAGATGGGAGGGATTTTTTAAAAATACAACTCAGGACTTCCAGTGGTCCAGTGATTAAGACTCCATGTTCCCAATGCAGGGGGTGGAGGCTGGATTCCTGGTTGGGAACTAAGATTCCACATGCCTCAAAGTGCAGCCAAAAGAAGGAAAACAACAACAACAACAAAAATTAAACCCCCGACTCTACTCCCAGAGCTCCAGCACAGCCAGTGGGCTCTCTGTAGGTGCTCAGGGGTAGCGGTGGTCTCCTCTGTTAGACAGAACGACTGCAACAAGGCGCCATTTAAAACTGAACTACCCTGACCCAACAAGGGCTCCCCTGGTGAAGAGCCCGCCTGCCAGTGCAGGACATGCAGGTTCAATCCCTGGGTGGGGAAGAGCCCCTGGAGAAGGAAATGGCAACCCACTCCAGTATTCTTGCCGGCAGAATTCCATGGACAGAGGAGCCTGGTGGGCTCGAGTCCAAGGGGTCACCAAGAGTCGAGTCCAAGAGGTCACTAAGAGTCAGACGTGACTGAGTGATAACACACACCAGTATTCTTGCCTGGGAAATCCCAAGGACAGAGAAGCCTCATGGGCTGCAGTCACTGGGGTGGCAAAAGAGTTGGACAAGACTGAGTGACTGGACAACAACAATGACCCACAAAGGAATCTAGCCTAAGAAACATGACTCCAAGCACATGATGACGTGTGTTCAAAGATGTTCACTGCAGCACTGTTTTAATTCTAAAAAGTGCACACAATTTAAATATCCTCTAGTAGGAAACTAGAAAGCAACTACAGTGTATCTGTATACTGGGATGTTATGGAGCTGTTAAAAAAATTAAGCTTAAGTTAATAAGACATGGGAAGATTAGTTTGATATACTACTAAATTTAAAAAGATACAGAAGGTATAGCACATGCTCCATTTTAATAAAGTAAAACCCCAGCTGCATACGTGCATTTACATATGAGAGGCGTCGGGAGGCACACCCTTGGGCAGCTCCCCTCCTCTCTGCAGCCCTGTCCGACTCCCTGTTAGAATTAAGAAGCGCTCTTGCATCGCTTGTGTGTGCATGCATGTTTGTTGATAACACATACACATACAAACATAACCTGGAAGGCTGTGAGTCAAACTGTTCTCACGGTTATTGTTACAATTACATCAGGTGTAAGGGTGAGGCAGTAGCAAAGGTGAAGGCTTTTGCTTTCTTTACAGATTTCTATCTTCTCTGGCTTTTTCACAGAGGGCATATATTAGTAATACTACTGTCATTAAAAATCCAATTTTAAAAAATGAGGTTGAGTAACCTTAGTGATGATTCCAGCAGGACCAGACTAGGGACTGAGGCCCCTGGAGCCTCCCTTCAGATGATGTGGGCTCAGTGGCTGCTGGAGAGCCAGGAACTAAAATGGCACAGAGCCTGTTTAGCAGCTCCCGTGGTCCTAAGTCAAGCCATGGAGTGGGCCCCAGAGGTTTCCACAGCTGCTCAAAGGAGCTGGGCAGCAAAGGTGAAGATGAATGAAGCATCTGAGGCTGCCTGCTAGTGTCCAGAGACCACTCCCAAAGAGAGCCAATGACCACAGGCCGGGGGTCACACTGCCCGCCCCATGCCTGCCCTGTCCTCTTCGTGGGTTCCAGACAGTACTGTGGAAAACCGGCAGGGATCCCATACTGTCTGTCTGGCCTATTCAACCCCCTCCTGGGGCAGTCCTGACGCCTTCCTCAGCTCAGGCTTTGAGACGAGGTGGGTAGGGAGAAGCTCTGATCTGATTCCTGCTCTAGGCTCAACTGTGTGTGTGTGTGTGTCTGTCCGTCCAGGGGTTCCCTGACCCCCAAACCATTTGAGAGGGTACAGTGTAACAGCTGTAAGCCAGACTGCTTGGGTTTGAATTTTCAGCTTCACCACTTATTAGCTGTGTGACCCTGAGCACTTTACTTAACCTTTCTGTGCCTGACTTTCACATCTGTAAAAGGGGGATAACAACGGAACCTAGCTCTTAAGAGTTGTTCAAGGATCCGCCAAGTCATGTGCCTGGATCGCCGCTTCTGCTTTCCAAGCAGCACTCGGAGAGGCAGGGAGAGAAGCGGGCGTTTCTAGCTCTCCAGAAGGGGCTGCGGCCTCCAGGTCTGCCACACTGGTCTCACCTCCCTCTTCTCCACCTCCCACCTAATGACACAATAATCTAGACATATCCTCTGAAACTGGGCCGTTTCGGCCCACTGTGCCCGTCTGGAATGACCTCTACTTCACTCTTCCAGCGCTCATGCCCTCCTGCTCGAGGAGTCAAAGTTCTGCCCGGGTGCCACTGCCTGACTTCTCCGTGAGGCTCATTCTAAGAAGATCTCTGAGTGGGCCTGTCTCTCATACTTTCCACACGCCCACTGGCTGCGGGGAGCACATTTCCACGGTCCTGCATTCCCAGGATGGCTGAGGCACCAGGATGGTTGTACTTGACGATGAACCTGAAGCTCAGCCGGCCTGCCCACCATCCAAACCATCTGACTCGAAGCTCCACCTCTACTGCACTCCAAACATCCCCTTTGGGTGGAGACTCCCAGCAGTGCCCCAAACCTGAATGGGTTTCCTGGGGATGGATGGAGCTAGGGTGGATAGAGCTGAGCCACTTGGCTGCTTTGGACACTGGCTGGAGAACAGAAGACCACCACTGACCCAGGCCAGTCCTACCTCTTAGTCAGTCTGTTCCCTCCTCCAGGCCCGTCTTCTCTAGCCACAGCAACTGTGTCCGGGCATCAGAAAGAGAAGAGGGAAGGCCTGGACACCCTAAAGCTTCAGAACATGGAAAAGGCCGGAAGCCACTCATCAGTTCAGGCAGGGAGGGTGGTGCAGGGCCAGACACTCTGCCATCCTGAGAAGTCCTAGAGTCCAAAATCTGTCCCCGCCCAGCTGGTGTGGGTGTACTTCCTTTTGGAGAAAGGAGGCCAGATGTTACTTGTAAAAAAAAGAAATATTTTTTCTTCCTTCAAATCCAGATATCACTTGTTAGAGAGAATGGAAACCTTTAACACGGTCCCTTAGCGTCCAATTTTTCAACCCAATCTGTTTCTCTTAACTCAAGTCACTGTGACATTACCAAATTTTACATACAGTTATCTGTTGCTCTGTAAAGAAATACAGATGGTTTTGTGGAAATAAACAGTCATTTATTTTAAACAATTGTAAAATAGTTTATGGAAACCAGTGGGGTAATGCATTCAAATAAATGCCAAAACTGGTTGATGGGGAGCCAGAGTGCTAAAGCACACTGCTGAGGGATTCGGCTGTGGGGAACGGGCAGTAAATCCAGAGTGACAGACTCTCCCGTGACAGCGAAGGCTTCTGACATTCAGTCCAGTACTCAAAAACCACAGCAGTTCAAGCCCATTCTCCTTAACACAGCCTTGACAGCCAGTGGAATCAGTGAATTTAGTCACAAGCACCTAAGAACAAAAGCCAAAAAACAAACAAAAAGGAGACTTCATTTGTCTGCAGCCTTTTCTGAACCATATAAAAGCAGGGACTCCAACCTGAGTCAATGGAGAGCAAGCAAGGGCCAGCTGTTCTCAATCACCAGATGTTGTTATGATACACTGGGATCTGGGGCTTCCCACGCCAATCTGCTTACACCAGAGACTGGCTTGGGTGAATAACACCCTCTCTGAACCCCAGTCTCCTCTGTAACATGAGGGCAATAGTTGCACGTACCTGACAGGCTATTAAGCAGACGCAGTGAAGCCCCTGGAGTGACGGTGTTCTGTGAACAAAAACTGGTGCTCATGGCCCTGGTGGAAGGGGTTCTAGCCCTGGGAGGGACAGCAGGCTGCAGGTTTTCTTAGGGGTCTCCACCAACTCCCCCAAGGAAGCACCACTGACAGTGGATGGCTTGGGCCTGCCTTTTGTGGGAAGGGAGAGAACTCCGAGCACTTTTTTGCTTCTAATTTTATAAGACAATTAACTGTAAACTCATTAACCTTCCCTTCTTAAACCTTTTCCTTGTAACTGGGTTTCCAATGATGATACCATGAGCCTCCCAATGAATTAACTCAGTTGTTTGCTGAACATTTACTGAACTCCTACCACATGCCATGCCCTGGGCTAGACACGACAGACGGAAAGGCGAAGAAGACTGATTCTGGCCTTTGAGTGTCTGGCACAGTGAACGAAGCCCCTCAAGTTTGGAGTACTTCTCATTTAGCTGTCCTCCTTGTTGCTGACATTAGGTCAGCCCCAAGTTTCACAGACTCTATCCACTCACCAAGTCTTCCTGGCATGCTTATCACCCAGCCCAAGGGATGGTCTTCCAAGCTGCCTCCAGTGATCCATTTACCCTACCTTTTCATCAGAGGGTGCCTTCTGCAGTCAAACTCTGAAGGTTATCACTTCCATGCTTAAAATCCTTTTCAGGGGTGGGATGAATTGGGAGATTGGCACTGATGTACACAAGCTATCATGTGTAAAGTAGCTAGCTAGTGGGAACCTCGGAGAAGGCAATGGCACCCCACTCCAGTACTCTTGCCTGGAAAATCCCATGGACGGAGGAGCCTGGTAGGCTGCAGTCCACGGGGTTGCTGAGAGTTGGACACGACTGAGCGACTTCACCTTGACTTTTCACTTTCATGCATTGGAGAAGGAAATGGCAACCCGCTCCAGTGTTCTTGCCTGGAGAATCCCAGGGACGGGGGAGCCTGGTGGGCTGCCGTCTGTGGGGTCGCACAGAGTCGGACACGACTGAAGCGACTTTGCAGCAGTGGGAACCTGCTGTGTAGCAAAGGGAGCTCAGCTCGGTGTTCTGTGATTACCTAGGTGGGTGGATGGGGGTGAGCGGGAGGGAGGTCGAAGAGGGTTAAAGCGGGTACACACACATATGTGTACACATAGCTGATTCACTTTGTTGTACATTAGAAACGGACACACTATTGTAAAGCAACTATTAATAAACCCCAATTAAAAAAAAATTCTTTCACAAGCTCCCCACGGCCCACTCCTCAGCCTACTCCCCAAACCGTCTACCTGTCTTAACTTCTTGTTCTTCCATGTTCTCTGTGATCCAGCCAAACGCGTGTCCTCACCACCTGCTGCACACACTTCATGGTCCCCCACCTGCACATCACGCCGGGCCACTCCCTTCACCCACGCTGCCTGTCCCTGCGGTCTGCCAACTACCCCCACCCCGCCCCCGCCACTACGGCTAACCCCCGGGTATAACCTGGACTCTACAATGGGACAAGTTGTACCACTTCACACCTCTGGGCTCTGCTCCAGGCCAAGAGTTTTGCAATCCCAGGCCAAAGTGCAAAAGCAAGACTTTCTTTTCATCTAGTGTTGGACTTCATGTCTCACTCAAGTAACAGGACCCTGCCCCCAGGCCTGGTCCCACTAGGTTCTCACTGTGCCTCTCTGAAAATCCTGCTTGCCTTGATGCTACCCACCTGCCGGGATTTCCTTGTTCATAAATTACACATTTAATTTATCTGAATTCAATCACACGTGCTTGACAAAAATGAGGGGAAAAAGACAGGGGAGACATGACTAAGACAATACCTGAAACTGTTTGGAGAATTCTACTTGCTGTGACCCGATGGGGAGTGAGTCGGAGGCAACAGTCTTATTTATCTTTGCAACTATTGGACTTGGTAAATGTGTGATGAGTGACTAAATGAATTAATTGGGTAGATGGTGGTGTCTCAGTTCTCCAGTTCCCTTACAGTGAGAGCCTCTTTCTGTGCCAAGTTTGACTTTAGTATTTAAATATATGTACTTTTAGTTTTCATCTGTTCTAATGCTAGAGAGAAAAGCTAGCGGTATTTCAATTCAAGGAAAAACCACAGAATACTGGCCTTTGACAGGAATTTTTCAGAATCTTTTTCCTAGAGGTCATTTTGATAGTAGGATTTTTGCTTAATTGCTGCCTCTGTGACTTAACTCTGCTAGGACAGGACCTGTACTGCTGTCCCTGGATGCTGAGCATGATGTTTCCTGGTCTAGGCTGCCTGTGGTTCCCCCTTAGTCGTTTAGTCCTTGGGTATCGAACGCCTATTTACCCTGCTCGCTGTTTTGGGGAGTCCGATCCTTCAGAGAAGAGCTCCATCTGCCAATCCAGTTCCTCTCTGCCTGTCCCCCTTCCTCTAACCACCTCTGTACCAACCAGGGCTGTGCTTTAAGTCAGGACACAAGCCTTTGAAACCCTGCCATTTGCAACAACATGGATGGGCTTTGAGAGTATTATGCTAAGTGAAATAAGTTGGCCAGAAACAGACAAATACTGTACGATTTCACTCATATGTGGAATTTAAAGACAAACATAAAATAACAAAGTAAATGAAAAAACCAGATAAAAACATACAGATACAAAGAACAGAACAGGAGCTACCAGAGGGGAAATGAGGGTGGGGAGGGCAAAACAGGTAAAGAGGATCAATTCTATGGTGATGAACGGAAACAAAATTTCTGGTGGTGAGCTTGCAGTACTGTACACAAAAGAAGGAATATAATGTACTCAAACTCATAAAATGTTATAAACGAATGTTACCTTGCTAAAAAAAAAAAAAACGACCTTGGGAAAATTACTCGAGGACTGTAAATACTGTTTCTTCATCTCTAAATTGGAGATAATGGTAATTATTAACTCACGAGGTTGTTTCACAGATTAAATGAAATAATAACGTATATAAAGCACTTAGCCTGGCACATAGTAAGTGCTCAATAAATGGCAACTATTTATTTCTACATTAACACAATTTTGCACACTAACATGTTCAACTCTGAAGCCATCAAACAGGTAGGAAGCTGTTTTACTTTAAGCCAATTGTGACTTATAACCTAAGATGTTAAAACATGCTCCTGCTTGTGGTAAATACACGAAACAAAAAGGTAAAAGCAATGGGAAAAATGGCAGTAGAGGAGTCGTGGCTGCAGCCATTTTCCTTTCTGGGAGGTTTCCCTTTTGTCAGATCTATTATCTGGGAGCTGGCTGCCCCGCTGGCTCTCCATTTGCCTTGCTAATAACAGTAAATCCAGCAGCTTCCGTGGCAGCTCCTGTCTCCTTCAGCTGACTCTGAGACCAATCAGCGTTTCCTCTCTGCTAATGTCAGATGTTCCCTGGGAAGTCCCGCTGAAGACAAAATTTATGACAAAAGTTTCTCCAGCTTTTAACCCTTCTGCATATCCAGCCCCAGATGCAGAGTGCTCCAGAGGAATGCCAGGTTATTCTTACACGTGCAGGCCTATGTTCTCACTGATGCTGTGCTGCTCTGACAAGGGGCCTCGGACCCCTGGAGAAGCTCAAACGAGCAGCTGGGCAGACAGATGCACACATTCTGGGCCGTACCTAACGTGGACTAATTTGAGCTGGGTTCTTCAGCAGCTAGAGTCTCTACCAAACCAAGACTCGAAGCAGTCATACACATAAAAAACATGTGCTATCACAAAATTCTGAGTATGACTGGGTCTCATAACAGTGAAACTGAAGGGAAGGGACAGGACTAATATTTACTGAGTAATAAAATAATAACAGCTAAGTGCTTGGTGTTTGATATGGATCTCTATTGAATTCTCTAAACAATGCCATGAAGAAAATACTATTAATATTCTCATTTATAGATGAGGAAGGGCTTCCCAGTGGCTCAGTGGGTATAGAATCTGCCTACAATGCAGGAGACGCAAGAGGTGTGGGGTTTGATACCTGGGCTGGGAAGATGCCCTGAAGGAGGGAATGGCAAGCCACTCCAGTATCACATTATTTCACAGTATCACAGTATTTCTTGCCTGGACCATCTCATGGACAGAGAAGTCCGGAGGTTACAGTCTATAGGATTGCAAAGAGTCAGACATGACCGAAGTGACTGAGCAGGCAAGCACAGAGGAAAACGAAGTTCAAAGGAGCTAAGCGACTCACCAAACAGCTGAAAAGAGTACAGGAGCAGGAGTGGAACCAGGGAGATGTTTCTAGAACCCAGGGATTAAGCTTTTCAGTTAAGACTGCTAACAAGCAGCCTGTGATCTAGCTGTGACCTTATTTTACTGAAGATCAAACTAAGGCAAGAAACTCGAGAGCGGGAGATGTTCTCACGGTTGCCCAACTCGCAGTGGCGGCGAGCTTTAAGCCAGTAAAGGGAGGTCTGCTTCTGCTGGGTAACAGCCACACTCTGAGAGCAATCCTCCCAAGGCCTGCGGAGCGGGAGAGCGTGCAGCTTCAGGCTTTGGGAAGACAGCGGGTGGCACTCCACAGTCTCTTCGGCTGGAGAGGGAACAACGGCTGGGAGTCCCCAGCTCTCTGGCGAAGGCAGCCGGCGAGCAGCAGCCCTGCCAGGCCCTTACAGACCTTATGTTCCTGGCACAGAAGAAGGATCTCATCACAGGGTTTTCACTGTAAGAACGTAACTGGGACAGCTACATTCTAGCTCAATGGCCTTTCTATGACCTCTTTTGCCACCCCTCCACAGAAGTTAGACGACAGACTTAAACAGATTCGTAGATCCGGTAAACTCATTTTTGTTTCGATTTAAAAAAAACAAAAGGGAAAAAACAGTCCAAATGAACATGTGACAGCTGTTTGGGACTCCAATGTTATGGAAAAGCAGCTGTTTTCATTTATATTTGAGGTATTAGTCACTCTTAGAATGGGACAGAGTAACTCAGCTAATAGTTTGTGCTTTAACCTACGGAAAATACAGGTCACAGAGATAAGATGTTGGCAAAATCACAGTGTAAGTTACACTTATATAACGTTTTGGTCTTAAAAGGTTTGGAGATGCAAATATTTAATAATGATGTTCTCATAGGAAACTGACATCCAACACAATGAAATGGACAGTGGTTTTTGGGAAACAGGAAATTTCCAAATAGAGAAAGTCCACGTAAGTAAGAGACAGAAAGAGAAAACTTTTTAAGCTCTAGAATTCCAAAGTCTTTTTTTTTTTTTTTTTTACAAATTTTAAAAACTACTCTTACTCTTATCAAAGTAACCTACATCTATAGTTTTATAATTCTAATACCACAAGCCCTATAACCAAAAGCAGCTAATTCCCTGCCCACCCTTGAGTCCATCCTTAGAGGCAGTCAGCTTAAATGTTATTTCTTCTGGTACTCACTTTTATATTCCTTTTTAGCATTCCTATTCAGTTGTTTCAGACATTATTATAAGTATCAGACAGCACCTCTTAATGGCCGCTAGGGAAGATGAAGATTTAGTGTGTGGTCCCTTTCCCTCCCCTCTTTGGAAGCATCTTTGTTTTATTCTATTTCATTTTCCTGTGATACAGTGTGGGTAGTAGCCTCCTCCTCCCTACTTGATCATCAATACTTAAAATGACTTTCTGGCATACTCCTCTGGCTCCCGCAGGACTCCTTAGAGATCCGAGTGAGTAAGGAAACCTGGGAGGCAACACTAATTTCAGCTGATGTGCGCTGCATTTCATTTTTAGGATATTTACATTGTTCATTCAATGATCTGATTCTTGAAGGAAGTCCGACCTCCAATAGTCAAAGTGCACTAGGTCCATTCCTAAATAGGAAATGAGCAGCCTTGGGCCTGGGCTGGAGGGAGAGCAGCAGCTGTGGGCCATAGACAGGCTCTCGCTGCTTCTCCTTAGTTCATTCCACAACACGTGTTAGCCACCAACTGTGGGCCACCTATGGTGCTGCTGAGGTCTGGTGCTGGTAAACCAAAAGGAACCCATTCTTCTGCATGAAGGGCCTCCATTTGACTCCAGTGAAAGCTCACTGCCCCCATCCCAAACCTCTCCCAAAGGAAAGGAGGATTCTCATCCTTTGCCTTGGCAGGGACGCTCCAACATCTGGCAAGATAGATGTATTAGGAACCCTCTGATGCTAGGCTGAGTGGCCAAGGGTCAGTGTCTCTCTAGCAGTTCCAAGGCTGAGATATGGCTGGTGCCTCTCAATTTCCACTGTGGGCCTGAATGGGTCTTTCAGTGCTCATGAATTCATTCAGCCCCTGCTATCCTGTACACTTCTTCCTGCAGCAGAGAGTGGTGTTGGTAGCCAATCAGGAGGTGCATGGACATGACCTACTGAAATGGAAAGGCTGAGGCAATGCCCTCTCTTGAGGGTGAGATGCACTCCCTTCAAATGACAAACCTGGCTCTCACAGAAGTCCTTTTTGTCAGAAAGTGGGCAGACTAAAGGCTGGAAGACAGACTCTCCATCAGAAGCATCTTGTTGGCTTGCTTACTTTTTACTGGCCGTCTCCCCACTGGGACGAGAGCTCTCGAGGAAGAGGCCGGGTCATTCTTTTCCAATGCCTGCAACGCAGCAGAGATTCCATCAACATTTATTGAGTGATGAGCCTGGTGTGGAACACACTGTGCTCAAGGGGTCTGAAGGACCCTTGGGATTTTTCAGACTTAAGTCACACTTTGTCTTAACTTCATCCTAATTCACACTGTTCTATTAAACACAGTATGGGGTGGGGGAAGCTGGGGTTATGATGTGATATTTCTATAATTATGTGGTGACAGTTTAAGGGAATATTGAGGAGTTCCAACAGACCACCTCGTATCTCTTGCAGCACTTGGGTTTTGATCACATCTCACTGTCTTTCTGTTGGAAAAACTGGTTTGCCGGCACAGTGGAGTCTCTGCAACATGCCGACCGGCCTGCTGTGATCAGGAGCTAGGGAGAAGTAGGTGCCAACACGTCCTCCCCAGACTTGCTTCCCAGCGCCACTCCTGATGTCTTCTCCTGACTGTAAGTCATCTTTGTCTCTGGACAACACTGTAAGGTACAGTAGAAAAAGGAACACCCTCACTGAAGACTATTTTTCTGAAAATATTTACAGCTGCAGCAGAAAGCCCAGTATTTGTGGCTTTACTCAAAAACGAAAAGCTTGTTATGGAAAGTAGTTACTGAAACTGAACGCTGTCTATTAAATTGCTTATGGGGAAAGAGTAGCTCCATGGTCAGGCCTCCAAAAGCTGTGAGGAAGGAATAGGTGTCTCAGGTCCCTGGGATGGTCTTGGAGAAGTCTTCTGTGAGGGGCAACTGTTCTAAACTGATGGGTTTTCAGGTGGCTAAATTCAGTCTTGGTAGAGCAGCTCACAGCTCCTAACAGGATAAACACATTACTGGCCTGCCCCAAGAAAGAAGGCTTTCAGCAGAAGCAAGGGAGCTTTCTACTTCCTCTGGGGAAGACCAAGACTCTTGGTGGGGGAAATTAAGGGGCAGAGGCAGCACCCCAAACCTCTCTGTCTGTAGTCATTCACTCAAAAATCATATTGGTATTTAATTGTTTCCTCTTCTAAATGTTTTCTGAGAAGCAATAGCCTTTGTGAGCTACTCACTGTTAATACAGGGGCTTTTAAAAGTCACTTGTAAACATGTTTGATACAGGCAATGATGATTTGTTCACTGTGTCTCTAGAATCTTTGTTGGAGTAAATTAAATTTGCTGATATAAGCTACATGACAAATGAGCCCTGATCATTAAGCCATCCCGATATATACGGTTTGGGTTTTGTTAGACAAAAACAATTAGAGTTGACGCTCTGGGTCAAGTTTTCTCCTTGTTCCCTGTAAAGGGTGCTTCCGGCAGATCCACATCCAAACAAATTCAAAGACTGGTTCTTTTACAGGGTACAAGCTCTCTATAAACTTAATTTACTGGAAAAACAAAAAGCACAGGCAAAGGCCAAGTCCTATGGGTAGGAAAGAAATCACAACCTAAAAAGCCAGGTTTTACAGTATGCCTAGTGTGGCTGTGGCCATGGGGATAAAGGCAGTGACACTCAATGAATGCATCCTATAGATTGAGTGCTTTTCATGTATTTAGTCAACACAACAATACCCTGCAAGGTAGACAGAACTGCTCCTACTGACAGAAGAGATAACTGAGGTAGAAAGGTCTGACTTGCCTACCTTCACAGCTGGTATGAAAGGTACAGCTGGGTTGGGGACTTGGGCTGGGCTGGTTCCACAACCTACGCCCCTTCCACGAATCACGCTGTCATCAGCTTTCATCAGCTGAAGCTGGAAGGAAAGCACCCAGCCCCCGCTGAGCCAGGGACCCTGTCACCTCTGCCGGGAAGGACAGCACCGTGGTTAGGAGCCCAAACTTGGATTCAAGCCCCAGGTCCCACCTTACCTGTGACCTAGGACCAGTCCTGCAGCTTCTCTGAGCTTTAGGTTTCTCATTTATAGAACAATAACAACCAATTCAAATAGTTGTTTTAAGAAAATGATCTTTTTAAAAAGTGGTAGACTGCCTGGCAAAGTTTGAACATTCAATGAGTGGTAGCAATTCTTATTACATTCATAACTCCACATGCTACTTAAAACTAGAGGTCAATGGAAAGAAACTGTGACCTCAAAGGTATCGTTTAACATGTGACGTAATGAAAGATAAAGCATCCTACAATAAGAATATTAGTGTTTTCTATGCCATGAGGATGTATATTTGCAAGTTCAAAAATTTATGTCAGTATGGGCAGAATTTAAATCATATATTTTTACATTTTAATGAGTTCTTTCCTATTTTCTTATGAACATTTTTTAAAACCACAAAAAATTAAAAGAAAGGTACACTGAAAATCTAGGTAACCACCACCGAGATCCTACAATTAATACCGTACTGTATTGGGTTTATCATATATCTATCCCTCAGTCCATCTTTTTTTAAAAAGTGTATTTCAAAGTAAGGAATAGATGTCAGTACAGTCATGCCTGAGTACTTCAGTGTGATTAACAGTAACTGGTTTTGAACATTTAAGAATCTTTTTAATATTTTGGTAAAATTTACATACAATGAAACACCTATATTTTACAAGTACTCTTTGATAGTTTTGGCAAATGCATACACCTGTGTGATACCAGTTCCTGTCAATACATTTACTCCAGAAAGTTCCCTCATCTGCACTGCATTTTAAGTGTTCTTGAGAAACTGTGGTACAGGAAAAAAAATGGGCTCAAGAATTAAGCGGGGTAGGTTCATAACTCACCTACTGTACTCATTAGTAACACACATGCATATGCACACATAAACATACAGAATATGCACGCACACAGCTTCAGTTTCTCCATCACAGCAAGGAGATAATGCCCATCGCACAAGACTTCTGTAAAGGTTAAATACAAAAATATCGGAATACAGTAACTGTTCAGTAAGTGTGAACAAAGGTTACTTTCTCTCCACCCATTCTTTCCTAATAAACATACAGAATATGCACGCACACAGCTTCAGTTTCTCCATCACAGCAAGGAGATAATGCCCATCGCACAAGACTTCTGTAAAGGTTAAATACAAAAATATCGGAATACAGTAACTGTTCAGTAAGTGTGAACAAAGGTTACTTTCTCTCCACCCATTCTTTCCTGCTCCCCCCCGTTTCTGAGGATGTTATCTTCAAAAAGAAAATGGTAAGGACAAAAAAAAAAAAAAAAAACACACCCTAAATGAGAGATGAGGGAAAAAGGCATCTCTCTGCATAGGCAGTCCTCTCCCAATTTATCCACTCTGACTTCAGCTAATTAAACATCTGTCTCAACGATCTCCTCAGCGAATTAGTCATCCCCACTTTGTGACACTGATTGTTGGTTGCAGCCTTTTCCTCACTTGCCACCATTCCCAGAAACTTCTAGGAGTTTACTCACCAGGCACATGGCAAGGAATGATGCAGGGTCCCCATTAACCCCCTGCAGTTGCCCTTGGTGCTGGTGCTGTTCATAAAGCTGCCAGACGCATCCTGCAACGTGCCTCCCCAAATTACACCTCTTAAGGGGTGACAGCTTTTTTGTCTACATTTCTGATTTCCAGTATGATGCATTTTCTAAGAACTGTATAATATGTACCAAACTAAAACTATTTAACCAAAAATCTGTTTTTGAAACTAGGTTTGATAACAAAGCAAGCAGGCGACAACAAAAAGTATCAAATAAGGTGAAGTGCAGTCTTGTGAATTAGCAGCTAGTTCTCTCTAAACACAAGAAAAAAAAAAAAAAATTTGCTGGTGAACAAATGGCCAGGCGGCAACAAGCAAAATGGCCTGGCCTGGATGCATGCCTTTCTCTACATATTGGGGTGTGTGTGCACGTGCGCATCTGTGTGGGCAAGAAAGAGGTAGGTGGGGTGGGAAGAATTGTATCTAAACTATGGGGGCATTTCTTAACAACTGTTTTCTGAAATTAGACTTCCTCTCAATCCTTCTTCACACTGAAACAGTTAACTGACATAAGAACGATCTTTTAGAAGATAAGTGACTAATAAAAACTTTAAAAATGCTTAATTATGTTAGAAATCTAGAAATGGAAATTAAAACTACCTATTAACCGCCAACCATCAGCTTGGCAAAAGTTCAAGACTGACAACATTCAGTGCTGGAACAAGGTGAGGAAAGAGGTGCTCCCATGTACTCTGGGAGCGTCAAAGGATGGGTGGATGCTTTGAGGGGAAGTCTGTTTTTCTCAACATTTTAAATAAACAAACCTCTGACAAACACTCCCATATTTGAAACCTAGCAAAAATGTGAAATGAATATTCCTACAAGATTGCATGCTTTTTTAATACTCAAAATTTGGAAATCAGCGAAATATCCATCAATGGAGAGTTAAGTTAAATGAATTCAACTAAAATGATAAAAATGCAGTGGTCACTCTAACACAGAAGAATGCTTATGACACAATATTGAGTTGAAAAAAGGCAAAATCATATCTGTTACAGGGTGTTATTTTTAAATGACATGGATACATTTTTCATGAGTTCACTTAACAAACTTTTTTTGGTGTCCTCTATTTGACAGGCATTCTGCTAGATGTTAGATATTCAGTGATTTAAAGAAAAACATAAAACAGGGTCCTTCCCACATGAAACTTACAGCCTATACGTATACCTGCATGTGAAGTGAATAAAAAACCAAATGGTTCACAACAAAGAAGAAACCTTCACTTTTTACTTCACACACCTTCAAAAAGTTAGAATTTTGTTTTCAACCAGGATTTAATTTTATTTAAAAAAGACCACGACTCTTTAAAAGCCTATCTTCTGCCATCACCTTGTTTAAATATTAAACCAGGAGACTTGGTGGCAGCGCCAAGCTTTTTCAATTCTCCCTAAACTGTGCGTTCAGCTTGAATAAAAGAAATGAGACTTTACCGCGGTGTCCACCCTCTGCCTCCTGAATTGAGCACCACCCACTGTCTTCACACCCGGCGCCTGTTGCACAGAGTCCTCTAGAGCCTCCTGTTCCGTGTCCTCAAATCCATTTGTATTACAATAGCACATTTTCTAAAAGAAATTCTGACTATATTGCTCTCCTTCCAATGATTCACCTCTGCCATCATAATAAAATTCAAATTCAGCACAGTTCACGAACATGGTCTGGTCCCAAACGACCGTTCGAGCCGCATCACACCATCCTCCCAGCTCCTCCTATTCTACCACGCTAGTATACGGAGCCACCTGCGGCTTCCAGAAGGCGTAAAGGGCTCTTACTTTGTTCTTCCTGGTGAAGAGCTCGCTCTCAACCTTCCTCACCTGGCCGGTTTCTACTCACCTTCTGGTCTCAGCTGGAGTATTTGCTTAGGACAGTCCTCCCTGACTCCTTGACACTGGGCCAGGGTTCCCCTTCCACTGCGTCCACCCAGGGCTCCCCTTCCACTGCGTCCACCCAGGGCTCCCCTTCCATTGCGTCCACCCAGGGCTCCCCTTCCACTGCGTCCACCCAGGGCTCCCCTTCCACTGTGTCCTGTGTCTGTGTCCACTCAGCACTCGCATGGCATTGGGAGGGCCTGGTTCTCTCCCCAACTAAACACTAAGCGACTGGAGGGTAAGGACCAACTCTTGGCTTCCGTGAAATCCCTGGTGTCTAGACATTGCCTTCAGCATAACTGCCCCCCAGTAAATCAATGGACTTCTAGTTCTGAGCAGAAGTAGAAGCCTGGCCTGATCGGCTCTGGCCCTGCCTAGCAGCTTATCCTCTGTCCCATCCCTGCTCGAGAAATTTGGAATATTGTGACTATACATCAGAATACCCCTGCCTGGCATGTTTTTCTCACTTATCTATCTGGCAAAGTTCTAGTCAATCTTCAAAACACAGCTGTCAGAGGGGTTCCCCCCGGAGCGTCCTTCCTCAGGCCCTGCCTCTCTTTGCTGCTGCTTTGGTGGCACATGTTCCATAGTTTAGAGCCTCTTCTGTTGAGTCTGTTTCTGCGTCAGGTTTTCCACCTGATTCTCACACGGTGGCCGGAATGGAGCAGGCAGCACTGGCAGGGGCTCTCAGAGCCATCCGGAGCTTTTGGGCACACGAGGCCCTCTGTACGTGCCCCTGATTCATCCTCTCAGGATGTTACAGCTCAGGAAAGGAAAGCTCAGAAAGGTAAGCACATGATGACACATTCGGTTTTCTTACTCTAAAAATACATTTTAAAACATTAAAAAACCCAGGATACAGCTTACAACCCATATGTACATTTAATATAGTAGTATTTCTTTCTTCTTTCCTGAAGTGCTATTATTAAATTAGTGGGGTTTCAGAATTAGTCCTAGTGGGTCCTGGGAAAGGTCCCTGACTCCAGAATGCATGCACCCCCTCTACCCTCACGGAGCTTGTTGGGAGTCTTTGTCTTTTCTCTTCCTTCCATTTTTTTTCCCCTTTAATCTAATCCATGCCCGTGACTGCCCCAGATGGGGTGAATGAATAGATTTTGTGATGGAAAAGGAACTTCTGAAAGATTAGCAACTAGTAGGAAGAGTAAATGCTGGTCAAACGTAGTTTTGGCGAATGATATATTTCGAGTTTTTCTGATGTGGCAGCTGCAAGAGCTCATAACACCCTTCTAAAATAATTGGGTCTCTAAAGTGGTTCCAAAAGATTTTTGCTTGACATAAATTCTCTAAATTTCCAGGCTTTCTGGATAAAATAGTCGACTGCAATGCCATCTTTAATGTGCTCTGCTCTATACTCAAGAAGATCCATCAGGAGCCGCAGAGCACTCCAGACAGGGGGAGGCTCAGGTGAGCTGAAACCACAAGATAAAGAGGCAGAGAAAGGAGGCAGGGGGAATATTTAACTCCAAGCTCCTTGCAGGGGCCACTTCTGACTTGTAAGCACCTTGGCAGTCCGCATTTACTGTATCATTTTCCTGCTGGATCACTGGATACCAAGCATCAGGTCTTTACCTCTTATCCAGCTCCCACACGTGAGTGACATCTGCATGATTACTCACTCTGTTAGGAGGAGGAGTTTTCTGCAGAAATTACTGCCCTTTTGACAAAGAACATTTAAACAGTCCTATTTACCTTTTCTTCCTCCTTTTTAAAAGGGGATTATTTGCTACAACATAAGGAAAGTATCTGTCTGTGTTTCTGGCTGGCAAACTACTTCCACAGAAGGAAGTTGAACTGGGTTTTTCTGTCTTTACAGTTACACAAGAAGCAGGACTCTGTTCAGTTTTACAGCCAGAAGATTCTTGAGCTTAGGAGAGTGTTAAAAACCCTACTCCACCTAAAACATATGGGCTTCCCTTTTCATAGGGCAGCTCAGGACAGGTGTATGTTGCTTTAAGAAAGCTAGACATAAAACATTAAAACTGACACCAATACAGATAAACTGCGCAATTACAAAAAGAATTCCTGGCTTTATATCCAGATTCACCACAGGGTTCCTTTAAACGCTGCACTTCCCTGGTGCATTTAGATCTTAGAATCAATGAACATTTCTGTTTACAGAATTTTAAATTTGTTCTCCCATTAGGGTTCTAATAAGCAACATGGTGCAATAAAAAGAGTATGGGCTTTGAGGTCAAAAATGTCTGGGCTCCAATTTAAGATTCTGTCATTTGCTTACTGGGGAAATTTGGGTAACTTAAACTTCTCTAAGAACTGAGGAAAGGGGGGCTGAGAGAGGAAAGTGTATGATTACACATATAGTTATCAAAGCTCCTTATTTCTAAGATGCACATTTCCCCCTAGTTTTTACCATTTTTAAAGTCTCATCTATAAAACAGGCACAGTAAGATCTCCCGTCTAGGGGTGTTGTGCAGATTAAACAAGATGCTGTAAGTACACAAAGGCACTCAACAAATCAGCTCTAACCTTGCTAGAGTAGATCTTGGGGAAGGAGTAGTTTCTCCCCGACACACAAACCCCCTTAAAACATTCTTAACAGTAGCATTGTATATAAGTGTCTAGGCCTATCTGGCCTGAAAGTAAGGCCTCTCACGTGAGGTTGCGGGGAGAGAGTCAGAGACCGACCCAGCTGCTGCTGGCCTATTCCAGCAGGTCTGCATTAGGTTACAGGCTGTGAGTCCATACCTCGGCTTCCCGGGCTCTGGGCCTGATCTGTGCTTCTCTGTCATACTGCAACCATCAACTCTGTACTGCTGTCCAGTTCTTTCCTCTGTACGTCCCATTCCCTCTTTGGGCCTCAGTGTATTTCACAGTGGTTAGAAGTTTGGATTTTATTCAGAATGCAACTGGAAGTCATTGAAGGGTTTGGAGCAAATACGATCTGATTTATATTTTTTAAAAACCCCTCTGTCTGCTGCTTTGTAGGCAAGAAACTGGAGGGGCCAAGGGCAGAGGCAGGAAAAAGCAGCCAAGGGGCTTGTTCAACTGTCCAGGTGAGGTCTCGGTGATCTGGACTCATTCAATGAAGATGGAAAAGACTGAATTTAGGATATATTCTGGAGGTAAAAAAAGGAAAGACTCGCTTATGTTTAAGATGATGTATGAAGCTAGCACAGGGAAGAATTCAATGATCATTTTCACTACAATTTTTTTGAGGAGAGCAGAAAGTTAACTAACTGCAAAGTAAACGGAAATGTTCTTTTTATACTAAAGCAGTATGCCTTTAACAGCCAAGGCTTTGAAAGAAAACACCCTTCTCCAACTCTTCACTGCTTCAATGTGAAGGTCACAATTCAGATGTCAGTTTCTCTGAGAGGAACTTCCTGACCATCCTAGGAAAAGCAGTGAGTACCTCTGCATCTCAGCTTCTGGCCCTCAGCCCCTTCCACTTACTCTCCCCTAAGCTCCTCTTCAGCAAGGGCCCTACAGATCTGCTTCACCACCGTCTCCCTGCCCCCAGCACAGGTCTGACCCAGGAGAGGACATGAGGAGTGAACGTACACCCAGCCACAAATACAGTACGGATATTTACATTTTACATGAATTTTTAAGATAAAACTTGAGAATCCAATGATGGCATCACTGGCTGTCCCTCAGACAAGAACCCCACACACCCTGTGTGAGATGTTCACTTGCCTCTCTGCTCCTTGTGGTACTTCAGGGAATAGTGCTTGAGAAGTCCTAGACTAGACTATTCCCTTGGTGACATTCTAGGGGTCAAGCGAAAACACAGTAAGTTAGCAATCAACAATGTGGTCTGTGCCTCCAAATGGAGAAGTTAAGAGGGAGTTCACTTGACATAGCTAACATTTCTCTCTCAAATTCTAGGTGAAATTTTGTACGAGAAAAGTAGCAATGAATGCCGTAAGTCTTATTAACAATATTACAAGAACTTTTCAAAAAGGATCTTCAGACTAAAAAATTGTCTTTCACATTAAAAGGCAAGAATGGACAGGGGGGGGAAGGAAAAAAGTTAATATGCTTCTGGTTCAATCTTTCAGCAAATGATAAAGAAGAACACCTCCAAATAGAGCCAGAAAACTATTCTGCTTAGAAAAACCCACTTCAAAGCCTTCTCTTGGGGAAGGCAATGGCACCCCACCCCAGTACTCTTGCCTGGAAAATCCAATGGACGGGAGTAGCTTGGTGGGCTGCAGTCCATGGGGTCGCTAACAGTCGGACAGACTGAGCGACTTCACTTTCACTTTTCTCTTTCATGCATTGGAGAAGGAAATGGCAGCCCACTCCAGTGTTCTTGCCTGGAGAATCCCAGGGATGGGGGAGCCTGGTGGGCTGCCGTCCATGGGGTCACACAGAGTCAGACACGACTGAAGTGACTTAGCAGCAGCAGCAAAGCCTTCTCTCTGTGTAGATCCAGAGATACTTATATTTCTGCATCAATGTTAAAACTGAATTTATATCTACCTTCATTTCTCAACTGCCTCTGTCACACCCAACATTATACTTTGCTGCTGCTGCTGCTAAGTCACTTCAGTCGTGTCCAACTCTGTGTGACCCCATACACGGCAGCCCACCAGGCTCCCCCGTCCCTGGGATTCTCCAGGCAAGAACACTGGAGTGGGTTGCCATTTCCTTCTCCAATGCATGAAAGAGAAAAGTGACAGTGAAGTCGCTCAGTCTGTCCGACTGTTAGCGACCCCATGGACTGCAGCCCACCAGGCTACTCCGTCCATTGGATTTTCCAGGCAAGAGTACTGGGGTCGGGTGCCATTGCCTTCCCCGAACATTATACTTTAGGAGACTGGTAATAATATTTCAAACAACAACAAAATACTAAGCAGCTCATTACTGACTTTGAGGATGAACCTGATAAAAGGAGAGCTTGATGAACTAAATAAAGCCTTTATTGATTAAATAAAGGGATCTGACAGGCTATTCTTCATTATGTCAAAAACATACCCAACTTAAAGTTAGTAAAGAAGTTTCTGCTAATTCTTCTAAAACCACATTATTCATTTACAATTTTCTTAAACAGCAGGGATTTTTCTGCTAGTGCAGGTAGATTCCAAATGTCAAGTAGGTCAGTAATAAAATGAAAAGCTGGAGAGAGAATCTAAAAGAGACATTTAAAAATGGGCTTAAAAAATGGGCCTTAGCAGAGAACTGACTGGAACACACTGTGAAAAGATTACTATAAGTTCAGTACATGAATATTAATAGCAAAACCCTGCAGTGTTCATAAATAGTTATGACTTGATGAAATAATTACAAATAATGCAAGTCAAAATTTTAGATCAGTTACAAGTGTCTGTAATGATATTCTATCCATAAAAAGCAAAAATATTTTATAATAAAACCCTAAAGGTTTCCATTGACAAAGCTATTTACCTAAACAAAGAAGAATTCTTTTGCTCAAATATCTACCATCTTCTCATTTTTCAATAAAAGAAAATTGGTGAGGGAATGCTAGAGGGAAGGGCAATAGAGTATTTAAACACTAGGATGGTCATTAAGCCCACAGCCTGATTTAATAAAGAAATAGTTTAAGTTTTCAATTTATTATCATTAAACAGAGTTGTATGGTCAGTTGGAAAAAACAGACGAGAGATGTTAAAGGTCTGTGAGGAAGAAGCCCAAGTTCACTGTCAGCCCAAAAAAAGGAATTCTGAAATCCTGGTCTAGTACGACTAACCACTAATGCACAAATAGTGTGAGAACTCTTGACCCCATGTGGAACATGTTGTCTAATCTTAAAGTGGTATTTCTCCCTTATCACTTAAGTTAAATAAGAGTAGCAGAGACAAATATTGTTCTGTGCTCAATCTGGTGAAAGCTGTTTGAAGAGAGGGCTGAGCCAGACATCAGGCAGGGCAGGCACCTTCTTGCAAAGACTGAGCAGGTCCCTGTGGGAGAGGCTTAGGAAGGGCAGAATGAAGGTCTCTAACCTGGCATTTCCTGCCACCAAGTTCATGACCAAGTTTAGGTGTCAGGATGGGTAAGTAACAAGTATTTCATAGCCAACTGTGAGCATTAACAGACTTTTTTTTTAAAGTAAATGTACTTGTGCTTCTCTCTATGACCGGAGGATTTTCTCTTCATTAATCCCCTCCAAAACAAGTGCACTACACAATACAAAGTTCAAAGACACAGAACATACCCTGCCTTTATTGAACTAACCTTAAATAAACATCCAGTTTCCAAACTGGAGATCGTTTTATTTCCTGAGACCAGACTTAACAAAGCAACAGAAAGAGGTTCGTATTTTTAAAAGCCTTTTGGATCAAGAAAATGGACAGTAATTTATGTAAATGCATCAATCTCAATTGACTTCTCTAGTATGAAAAGGAATAAATAATGCAGATCACTGTTCTTCAGACAACAAGTCCAAACTCTTCACCAGTGATACGGCAAAGATTCTGATGGGAACAGCAGGGATGTGTGCACAAAGGTGAACATAAATAAATGTGTGTATGATAACCGTGGTTGCTGGAGATGGACACAGATAAATAAGTCTGGAATTGGACAGGGAAGCTGGAGGCAGAGGGAAAGACACTGGTTCAGCTTATGGCAGTGAGTTCATGAGCTTTCATGATCGAAAAAAATCTGCAATAGCAGAATTCTATTAAGAAGGTGAAAAAAGTTAGTTCTTGGGCAATTCAGAATAAAGCTATCTTAGAATATAATAAATATGTCATAAACTAGTATACAAAAAATTTAGGAACAAAAACAAGAGGAAAAGACCAGGATCCTAAAGGTAGATGAATGCTCATTTAACATTTGTAAATAACTGAAGCTGTTTAAACGCTATTAGATTAGCACCTAGAACCCCCAAATATCTACCTTCCCCTGGGAAGGAGAGGCTATGCCTCTTCAATCATCTCTTAAATGCAAAGAGGTTTGACCCCCACGCAATGGATAAAAGTCACCCAAAAAATGAACAAAAGAGGTGTTTGGAAAAACCAGAACACCATTCATCCCAGCTAACGACTTGTTCATTATGAGTGATGATGGATAAAGACTTCTCATGCTGAGATGAAATCAAGATTTATATGCATTGTTTCCTTTCCCAACTTGTGGGAAGATCATCATCATTTAATTCTATCTCTGCGGCCAGTGATGGGCATCCAGAGAGCTGGTTATCAAACGGCGCAGTCAGCTGGCAAAAGCCGAAACGTGCAGTTGGCACATCTGGACGGAGCCGCCACAGCCGAGGGTGAACAATGACTCCTGGCAAGCATCCAAATTGCTTGCAGACGCTAGCAGGTCTCATCTACAACCGCCCCTACCAGCATCCCTCTCTCTCTCTCTTTTATGAGAATCAGATTTTCATTGCTCCATTCAATTGCTCTCCTCTGCCATTTTTTACAGCTCTTATCGTTCCCCTGGAATATGGCCTTGAGACAGCTCATCCGTGTCCTTCACTGTGTTATCTCTTCTAACTTTTATTAAAACTTCAGCTTTCATCTGAAGATAGCTAATTAAATCTGGAACAGATTATATTCCTCCCCTTAAAAGAAACACAAAACTATTTTCTTCAACCTGAGCCACGCTTTTTTGCCCTTTCTGAAACATAAGCCAAAGGTGTTTAAGAAGTCTCATTTGTTTACAAAACTCAGATATTTGACATGTCACAGATAGGCAGATTTATGCTAAGGTTGGCTATGGTATGATAGATCTTTGAGCTATTTCTCAAAATACTTCTCAATACTGGGAATATTTTCTTTTCTTGTACCCTTTAAATATTACAGCTAATACCATGAGCTTATTTTCTGTATAAAGTGGGGTAATGAGAAACTAGTGATTAACAGCTACTTGTGTGTGAGTGATTTCTTTAAAAAAAAAGTCTGGTTCTTTTTTTTTTTTTTTTTTTACAGTTGCTCTCATTTGGTAAAAATGAAAAAATGTTTTATTCTATACCCCAAATACTAGCAACCAGAAGTTTCCTCCATGGAAAATTATGTGAAAACATGAAATTAAAAGCAGTTTTTCTACATAGCTTTACACCAACCAACAGTTAGCTCAAGTAGCTTTGTCTTAATCTATCATAAATTAATGAAGAAGCTTCCACAGGTGACATGAACACAATATTCTCACATATGCCACTGACCCAATTCCTTCCTTGGACCCAAGGGCAGCTTAAAAATCACTTCCTGCTGTACATTTGCTAACTGAACCTAGCAATGATATCTGAACCAATTCAGCCAGCCATCAAACACCCACCTACATGTACACCCACACCCAGCATTTTTAACTAAGTGTTAAGCTTCCACTGCCAGGATGTGATTTAACTGTCCCACCTGAAATTTTCTGGGATCCTTTTCTTCGCTTCACTGCCTTTAGCAAGATTTCTTTCATGGTGACCTTTGTGTTGTCCACCTGAATAAGGGAGAATCCATGAGCAGCATTTCTGCAGGAAAAGACAGATATTAAATCATCACTAATATCCAGCCAAAGGGATGTGAATACAGTCTTCACTGAGTTTAAGTATTAATAAGTGTACACTGAAGTGTCAATTATTTAAAAATGGGTTATAAACCTACTTCTAATGAGAGAGAGAGAGAAGCATTCTAATATGAACAGTTTCAAGTGAAAGAGAGGGCAGAATTAGGGAAGATTTTTCTGTTTATCTTAAAATGAATCCAATTGGTCTGTGTGGGCTACTAGCAAAATCCTTCAGCAAGGACCAACAAATGATACACTTGGCTTGTGTCAGTAGGTGTCACTGCAGGCAGATACCACCGTCATATTAAAGCTCATGGAGCCCCCGAGGGCAAATGCAGGGTGCATGCATGTGTGCTCACTCACTCACTTGTGTCCAGCTCTCTGCACCCCTATGGACAGTCGCCTGCCAGGCTCCTCTGTCCATGAGATTTCCCAGGTGAGAATACTGGAGTGGATAGCCAGTCCCTTCTCCAGAAGATCTTCCTGACCCTGGGATTGAACTCGTGTCTCCTGTATCTCTTGCATTCGCAGATGGATTCTTTACCACTGGGCCACCTGAGAAGCCTGGGCTTCCCTGGTGGCTCAAACAGTAAAGAATCTGCCTGCAATGTAGGAGACTCAGGTTCGATCCCTGGGTCGGGAAGATCCTCTGCATAAGGGACTGGTTATTCACTCCAGTATTCTCACCTGGAGAATCCCATAGACAGAGGAGCCTGGAGGTCTACTGTCCACAGGTCGCAAAGAGCAGAACACAACAGAGTGACTAACACTTTCACTTGGGAAACCCAATGTGGGGGCACAGGGGTGGATAAGACAGCCCAAAGCAATTCAGAGTAAGGAAAACAAAGACTCCTCCTAGCTGGCAAACAAAGAAAGAAAGAAGCATTAATTAAAAAAAAAACAAAACCAAAACCCACAGGCTGGGTATACTTCAGTAGTCATGTTTTAATCTACTTAGTCCTAGAAGGTCAAGCAAAATATTAGCTGGAGTAAATAATTACAAGACAAAATAATAACACAACTTATAAGCTTCCAGCCAATCACACTTGGGGTGCAAGGGTGATCTAGACAGGAAAAAACTGGTAAGGAGCAAGTACCCTTGAAAAAGAAACCCATCTCTGGGTGAAATATAACTTCACTAAGACCGTTAATTGCAAGAGCAAGTATCACAAACACTACTCACTATGCTTGGGCACAGAAACAAAACAGGCCAATTCCAAGCAGCTCATGTAACAAATGGGACCCAAGTTTCCAACTATGGAACATGGGAATTGCCACAAGGAGTTTGGTTGCCTTCCCACTTCCCCACCAAGAGTCTCAAAACGGAGCACAGCCAAAAAACATGGCAGAACCTCATACTGACAAGAAATCGGAAAGAAAAGCCAAGCCCCAAGTTAAGCCACGGAAAAGCTTCCCAGTGGTAGACAGGCTGGGAAGGGGCCTTCAACCCAGCTTGGAACCAACCAGGTGGCTGGCTTTCCACGGGGGATGGGAGCTGATCTCAAAACCAAGGACCCAATTTGCTTCCCTAATACAAAGACATCTCCACCCCCTTCCCTCTCCATACGGCTTGCTGTTTAATCCTTGACATTCTATTTGTTAAAAAGCAAAAGCCGATGCTGGTCTAGCCAGCACGATCATCCATTTTAACTTGGTCAAGTTCTTGCTATCGAACAGCAGGCCTGAGAACTGTCAAGCTAATTTTACTGAACACTCTGTTACTGAATCATGCCTGAGCCCAGGCCGTTCTTTACCTCAGAAGCTGGACCCCATCCCAGAACAATTTTTAAAAGTTTATTTTACTGATCAAAGCAAAATAAGAAATAGCTCTTTTTTTTTTTTTAACTATATTTGGGGAGCGATGTAGTAAGTGATACTTTGGCAAGAGTTCTGAAATGTAAAGTGCCTGGTGCATTTATAAACTTGCGGGTATTTGCTCTGGCGCCAGGCCAGTGTGTGTTTGGAACAAATGCCAATCGTCCGCGTTCAGACCTGCCTTCCCCTGCTTTCTCCTTGGAAGTCAGTATGCGCTCCATCTGTGACAATATGTCGGGCGATGGATGAGGAGGACCTAAAAGGGAACACCAGTTCTTGGGTACTTGCAAACTAGTCTTGGGCTGCATCTTGTGAACTTCCAGCTGCTCCGGGTTTCACCTCAACTCTTGTCGATTTCAGTTGGCTTGTAAATTGCTCATGGTTCTCGCCTAATCTGCTGCTGGCTGATAGCATTATTTCACAACCATACGTTTATCTTTTCAGCAAAGGTGGACTAAAAGCTCGAAAGGAGGCCTTGTGTTGGGACTAACTTCCATAAATTAAAAGTGTCCTTTTAAAAAGATTTTTGAACGGAGGAAAATCCCTCGTCTGTATTTTTCTGTCATTTTACCAAAACGTACCTGGGTGACAAGGTTAAAGCATGCAGAGGAAATCCCTGACGCTTATCATCCACCGGCATTACTGATAAATTGCGTGGTGGGGGAATAAAGGATTACCTTCTGTATTTTTTCATTACACTTTTCTTTTGTTACAGAATACATAAATCCATTGTGGCACAATGTAATATGTATCACCATGCTACACCTGCGGACGCTTCCGAGCGGCTGCCATGTCTGTGCAGTCAGGAATGATAAGTGAACCACCCGTGAATGTTAACGATAGTGATCATTCTGAGGTAACTCGGCTCTCCATCTTCCTTTACAGCCTCCGCGCTGCAGCCAGGGTAGCAGGGTTCATGAGAGGAAAATGAAAACAACAGTGGAGGGAAGGGGCAGGCTCGGCGCGGAATGTGCCTTCTCGAGTGTGCGGGCTCTCGCTCAGGGGCTCGGCAGCGGCGAAAACCAGCGCCTTTTAAAGGAGAAGGAGGTTGTGACCCCTGCGTCGTGCATGCTCAGCCGGACTTAATGAAAGTTTCCTTGGGTCAGCCTCGCACTCCACTTGTTCCTCTCCTGCCAGACACAATGCCAACCTTGGATCCTGTCCCAAGTCTATGGGACTTAAAATGTTTCTAAGACGCCAAGGGGACTGGATCGAGATGGTTCTTAGAATCCATGGAGGTGCAACAACAGTTGCTGTGGTGCTCCCATTTAATAAATGGATATGGAGGCTTGCTACCACAATTTTCAGCTTGACTTCCAAACAGTCTGGGTTTTATGCCTCATTTCTTCATATCCAGGGTTTTTTATGGGCTTTCTAAAATGTCTATTGAAATACATCCTTTAAAGCTGCCTTTATTTAATGTTGGGCACTGGGTCTGAGACGGAGGAGAGGATGATCTCGGGGGGAAATGTGTGCAGCAGGCAGGAAGGTGCCAGCCCTGCCTCCCTTCCTCCCTTCCTCCCAGCACTGTGTTCCAGTCTCAGGGTTGTGACCCATGCTGGGGATTACTCGACCTTAGACAGACAGGTGGGCAGATGGATAGATGGATGGGTTACAAGCCCACTCTCAGCTCAGAAACTGCTCCTCCTTCGTGGACAGAAGGCTTCTCTTCTGCCCGTGCAGGGCATTCTAGGGGCAGGCCCCCTGGGCTGCCAGTGGTGGGTTCAGCACGAGGTGCCACCTCAGGGAGCTGACTGAATGCTGCCAGGAATGATTCAGTCAGTTCCAACTTAGGCCCCGTCAAGTCTCGTAACCACTGAAAAAAAACGTATGGGCATTTTAAAAAAAGATTACTCACTTGGGGAATTCAGCTCTGTCCCAGTGCAAAGCCACTTGGTTACCAGAAGGAAGATTTACACCTGCATTAGCCTGACGCAAGCGTTTCTGCACTAGAGGTTAACCTAGAGGTGGTGGGGGACAGGAAGGAGGTAGGGGCACAGGTCTTTATCCAAGAAGCTCAGGTTCCACTTAGAGGGGCAGAGCTGGGATTGGAACGCAGGTTGGAAGGCAACATATTGCAGAGGAAAACACAAGGGCTGGGAGTTCACTACCCTTTGGTTCAAATCCTGGCTCCATGGCTGACTGAAATTTCGTCTTAACACGTGGGAACCTCAGCTGTGTCCAGGAAATGAGGAGGCCACATGCCCACAGCGCTGTCAGAAGGGTAAGACAAGACAACAGCTGCAGAGCACCTGGAACTCAGGCTGGTGAACAGCAGGAGTTTACGGGGCTCTTTCTCGCGTGTCCCCAAGTCCTCACCCCAAGAGAAGAGGCCTATTCAGCCCGTTTCCCCTGAACCCCCAGCAGACAGTGCTTATTCGGGGGGATGGAGCTCAACCCTCATAACTGATAACACAGTTTCATTACAACGTGCCACCTGCTGGGCATGGTGGCAGCACTGGGATCTCATCGGTACAGAGCTTCCGGCCCAGGCACTGAAATCCCCCGAAGCTCAAAGAAGGGCACCCTGGGCTCCAGTTTCAAGGTTTTCCTTTTTCAGAGAATAAACCGGAGAAGTAGGTATGTTCCACCTCAGCTTAACTCCGCTTTGGATGGGGTTGGTGGAAGTCAAAAATCATGGTGACAAGATAGAGAAATCCAGTGAGATTTATTAAGAACATCTGGATCTGCAGACCCAGATAAGAGGTTATTAGTCAACAAATACAACAATAATAGCAGCATCTACTACTTACTGAGCATGTAGTCTGTGCCGGGTGCTGTGGCAGGCCTTTCAGATCTGTATTAACTTATTCTACCGTAAAATAAACACCATTGTTATATCCATTTTGCTGAAACTAAGGCTGGAGACATTAGGGAACCTACCTGAGGTCAGTCATCTATTCAAGACACTATGTTGGATTCAGAGATCAACAATATAGTCCCTAACCCAAGTATTAATAGCACAGTCCAGCAGGAGAGAAAGACAAAGAAGTAAAGAAAGAATTACAGTTCTGCGTGATCAGCACAGAGATGAAGGCAAGCTCAGAATGCTGCCAAAACACAGAGGTATTTAACCCAGCAGATAGAGGTGGGGGTGCGTCAGAGAAGCTTCTTAGTGGAGCCATCTCAAAACATAGCTGTTTATCTCTACATCATACCGAAAAAATGGTGGCAACACCAGAAGGCAGTGGAGCACAGCAAGTTATAGAATAGAGCCTGCTTTGGAGTCCGAGCTCTGCCTTCCTTGGGTAAATGATATAATCTCCCTAACTTAAAGTTTTCTCATCTACAAAAAGAGTGGCTAAATACCAGGCTGGCCAAAACATTCATTCAGGTTTTTCCATAACAGCTTACTTCTAAATACTTCTAAAATAGTTAACATAATACTTGTCATAAAAAATACTTAATAAGCAATAGACAGTACAACTATTGGGCTTCCCATGTGGTGCTAGTGGTAAAGAACCCACCTGCCAACTCAGGAGATGTAAGAGACCTGGGTTCAATCCCTGGGATGGGAAGATTCCCTGGAGAAGGAAACGGCAACCCACTCCAGTACTCTTGCCTGGAAAATCCCATGGACGGAGGAGCCTGGAGGGCTACAGTTCATGGGGTTGCAAAGAGTTGGACATAACTGAAGTGACTTAGGACACAAAATACCACTATCAGCTTTTCTTCGTACAAAGAAGTGATATATATAATGATGAGAAAGTGACAATAGCTGACATCTACTGAATATGGATTTTGTTCATTTAATCCTCTCAGGAAAGGTGGGTGCTATCATCAGTCCCATTTTATAATGGAGGAAATTGAAGTCTGGCGAGTCTGAGACACATGCCTGGAGTTGCACAGCCACCAAGTGGAGGAACCAGAACTTGAACCCGGGTTTGCCAGACCCCAAAGCCTGTGTTTTAAACCTCCCTATAGCCAAGGGAGTTTGGGGGACTCAGGGGAAAGAGAGGCTTACTGGAGCGTATTTTCCAGATCAGAACCACTGACCAGTCAATGGTGAGGGTCAGCTTCCACTGTGGCAAATTCAGTGTGGCTGTAAATGTCCCAACTCTCAGACCCAGCATGTGACCTACAAGACCCCTTTCTGAAAACCCCTGGAGAAGGTCCTGGTTTCCTGAGCCACAGCCTCAGTCTGTGGAAGTGGGACAAGGCTGACAGGAGCAGTGCCCCCTCCTCTAGCCCGGACCAGTTCATAATCCCGATGAAGACGCAACCCTTTGGTTGCCAGCCTGCTTTGGTCCCAATTCCATGCATGTTCATTCTCGAGCACTTCAAGGAAGAAAATGAAAACATATGAGTGGGAGAAGGCCCTGTAATAACTGCAGCATGCCCACTTTAAAGCAAGTCCTTTGGGTATATTATTTTATCCATAAAGAGAGTTTACACTAGTGTGAATGCCCCATTTTGGTTCCCCTTGCATTGACAAAAATCTTTTTTTTAAAGATCAAAGTGTATGGTGTGCCTATGTGATGTTTGACATTGGACAAAGTACTCTTTTTCAAAACAGACATTTTCCAAAAACATAACTCACTAGACTAATGGGCAGTGAGAAGCCAAAATGACTGCCCCTCCGCCTTCTCCTTGTGTGTCTTTGCCAGAGTCCTTGGGACTTGCCAAATCCGGTCATGCCTGCTTAGCTTGCTCGACTGATTGTGCCAGAAAAGAAAATAAGACACAGATGTATTTGAGCTCTTTGAGATGCCAGTAAGAGAGACAGCTAATGGCTTCATTTCGACCCTCCCCTTCCAGCTGGGCACAGGTGGGGGATAATGAGGTCCCTCTCCCTAATCAAACTCAATTATTTACTACTCTATATAACCGCAAAGACATTCACATTCAGTTCAGAATATAAAACACACCATGGGCTACTTCCAACCACTGCCACTGGGTATTTATAACAAACTCAAGTGGCTAACAGTTTGCCTTGGCAGGAGTTTAAGTGTGTAAAGTTTTGCAAACTGTTTCTGTTCAGATATGTCCTGCTGAAATGGGGTCCCAGGCGGGGGTCCACAACTGTCAGGTCAGTGAACTGCATAACATCTGAGAATGTATTCACCACGCAGTGCAGACAGGATCTGGAAATCAAACGCTTCGTTCTACCGCAACCTTCTGAGAAAGCATCACGGTTTTTTCAACAGCAAGACTGACACTGTATTAATAAACATTACAAGTCACTAGCCTGACATGTACATAGCAGCAGCTGACAGACTCCAACATAAGCTGAGGGGAGAACAGAGGAAATCAAAATGAGACATAGTAACTAAACATGGCCAAAGCCGGTGGATCATGAAACAAATCACATTAATGTCAGAAACCTGAGTCCCAAACTTTTAAGATTCATAGCAACTGAAGCAACAATCTGGTATAATTTTTGGATACCAGAGTAACTTGATGGTTATCTAAAATATGGGCTCTTATTGTAGGAACAAAGCTGTCCTGGCACCATTTCAACAGACAGACATTCCAGGGAGCAAAACATACATATTTAGCTTGTCTGACCTTTAAATTCTTAGAAGTATGTAATTAATGCTTTCCATCTTTATTACTTGCTCCAATATTCCTGTCACTTTAAACAGACACAAAGAAAAATCTTTTCTTTTCTCTAGACAGTAGCTGTTGCCAAAAAGGAAATCAAGTCAGATTTACAAATACAAAATTAAACAGGCTGCATATGTTACGTTTCCATACATGAGGACAATCTGGACAATGAAAATGTTTGCTAATACAACAGAATGAAAAGAAACAACACACAGTTGGTCCTCTATGACTCAAGCAAACAATAAATAACTAGGATAATTTACAGACATATTGTCAGGCCTGATTACAAAGAACAGAGGCATCTTTTTAAAAAATTCCCTGCCCTATTTTAGCCCTGCTCCTTACCAAACTGTCTGACCTTGGGTAACTACTTGTCTCTGATCCTCAGCTTATATTGGTGAGTTGCTTATAAGGAATAAATGAAATAACGGGCTATGAGGGGCACCAAACTGAGTGTGCAAAAGTGCTCATCCCTCCCCACCCCCATCACCTCCTCTCCAGACTATCAAGGCAATATCACATGAGAGCAGGTGAGTTTTCAAACTAATGATATCTTTTCATAAAGGTCTGGTCACTTGGGGTATACTGTAAAGAAAGTATACTAAAACCACTGAGACCCTTTTGGAAAAGCCCTCACACAGAAAGAACAATGAATCTAGGGCATACCTCCTGAAAAAGCAGCTAACCTTTCTCTTTATGCAAACAAGAGAAGCCACAGCCATCTTTGGGAGCGCTCTGGGCCACATCGCCCAAGGCAGCCCAGCTTCTGGTACAAGGCCCCTCCCACACTGACCCAAACAGCAAAATCCTAACTGAATTCTATAGCTCTGCAGCTTTTGGTTAAAACAAACCCCTTTCCCATATTCGGCTGATATATTAAACACTGAAAGTAAAACACAGATGAAAGTGAAAGTGTTCGCCGCTCAGTCATGTCTGACGCTGCGACCCCATGGACTGTATCCCACCAGGCTCCTCTGTCCATGGAATTCTCCAGGTAAGAATACCGGCGTGGGTTGCCGTCCCCTTCTCCAAGGGATCGCCCCGACTCAGGGATCGAACCCAGGTCTCCTGCATCACAGGCAGATCCTTTAGCAGCTGAGCCAGCAGAGGAGCCCGAGTAAGACACACACAGGCGGCGCGGTCTACTAACTGGCTTCTGATTTAGGAGGACTCTGTTTTGCTGGTTTTGACTTTTCTTCCCTTAAAGCTCTTCTTCCCCACCCAGAGTAGGATGCCAGTGTGAAATAATGACGCCACCAGAGGTAATGCAATGACACCACACACACTGCTTTTGTCACTGCCATTTTTTAAACTCAGTTCAGGGTCACAAATTCTGATGGAATGAGCCCATGCCGGGGGCTAACTGGGCTTCCCTGGTGGCTCAGGTGGTAAAGAATCTGCCTGAAATGTCGGAGATCTGGGTTTGATCCCCGGGTCAGGAAGAGCCCCAGGACAAGGGAATGACAATCCACTCCAGTATTCTTGCCTGGAGAATCCTATGAACAGAGGAGCCTGGGGGGCTACAGTCCATGGGGGTGCAGAGTCAGGCACAATTGAGCAACTGACGCTTTGACTTTTGGGGGATGGGAAGAGATGGACAACGCGAGCTCCTCTCTGTCCACTCCTCATCTGACCTGTCCAACAGCCTGGCAGGCCTTGGCTTGGTCACTGCTGGTAAGGAGCACTTCTTTGGATGCTGAAAATCAGCGGAGATCTAGCCCTCAACTAGTATTAGGGGTCACTTCACCCAGCTCTCTGTCCCCTGCTTCTCCCTTCCCATACCTCTGACAGTCAACTTTAGTGCTTAGGCTCAGAGAAGCTAGCTGTCAGCAAGTTAGGGACTCCTGTTTATATATATATTGGCTCTGTCCAAAATCAATCAAGAACAATGGATACCTTAGAAATCCGCTTGCTGATCTGGTAAAGGAGGCAGCGTTCACTAACAGGCTCCTAATTTGTACTTCGTTAAGAGTAATCCATTCTCCTTCCCCTAATGACAACTCTATTTCCAGGGGCTTCCTGGGGCCCAAGGGCCTGGGAGGAAAAGACCAATGTAGCCTCAACTCAGTAAGAACACCCACCTCCACACTCTTTTTCACAGAATGCTTTTCCAGTTAGGGATTCATTTAAGTTAACTAGCTCCTCTTTTTAAATGTAAATCATTATATAATATAATAAGTCATTATCCTTGCATGATGGAACAAGGAGAAATTTGAAATTTTCTTTTATATGAAGAAACATTTCTAATTTTTCTATACTGGACATGAATTAATTGTGTAATAAAAAATAACCCAAAGAAAAGTTACACCCCATACCCACCTTATGGTGAATTATCCAGACTGACAAATCTCTGATATAAATAACAAATCGTAACCACGTAGTACTTCCTACATACCAGGGCCTGAGCTAATTTTCTGATAGCAGTATTTCCTATCCGAGGTTCAAGGGCCCCCAAGGTCAACAGATGCATTCACAGGCTCTCTTGAGTTTCAGAATTTAAAAATTGTGCTTTTAGTTAAATGAAAATCATGTATGTATGATTTTCACTGAAAAGCAAAAAATTATACAGATAGATGTATACAGTGACTTAAATAGCGACAGAGAGATAAAGATACAGGCCACTCCCAGTTTTCCATTCTCCATCCAGCTGGGGGAGCCTTTAACCTTCAATTAGACAGAGGTGAACAAGAAATAAGGGAATGTTCCTGACCCAGGGATTGAACTCGTGTCTCTTACATCACTTCCACTGGCAGGTGGGTTCTTTACCACTAGTACCACCTGGGAAGCGAAAACATACAAAGCCAGAGTCAACCAACCAAGCCCACACCCACTTTTTTATGTATCTGTCTATGGTTACCTTCACACTACTACAGCAGAACTGAGTTACAGAGACTGTATGGCCTGTAAGCCTAAAATATTTACCATCTCATCCTTTAGTTTGCCAACATGTGGGATAAGCTGGTAAGATTTGGGAGACTGTTCCAGCAGCTAGTTATTTAACATCAATAATAGAGACAGAAAGGCTAAATGGCAGTGCAAGCTGCATGCAAAAACTTAGAGAAAGTGATGGGAAAAGTGTACACAAGGCTCTTTATGGACCAGACTTGCTGATCTCTGAAGAATTCATGTTCTGTGTGTACAGAATTCATGTTCTGTGTGTACAAGTCTCACTGTGCACAGGATCCGTCAGGCAGAGAGCCCATTCTACAGAAACACTAATTAACAACAGCAGAAAGTAAGGTGACGCATCACCCTGGTTCACCCAGGATGGAGTGGGGAGCTCTGGGACTTAGGACTTCTCATTTTAAAACAGGGAAAATCATCTCTTTGGTGGTTAGGATTCCAGGCTTTCACTACCATGGCCCTGGTAGTGAAATCCCTGGTTGGGGAACTGAGGTCTCACAAGATACATGGCATGGCCGAAATAAATAAATAAATAAAACAAAACAGGGTAGTCCTGAGCAGGACTGGCATAAGCTGGGTATCCTAGCAGAATGTTCTTTATTCTTCCATTAAAAAGCATTTACGACTGGGGAGGTGTGCACTGTAAGTCAACTGACCCATTAAAATAATGGACTAATACCTAAAAATACATTCACTGCTTAAAAGGACAGATAATAATATGATAATCTGATGTTTCTTATGAAAACCAAAAATTCAAGTTGACAAGTAAAACATTTAACACCCGTTAAACCCAACATCAGTGATTTAATTTCAACAAAACATCATCTGTTGCATTAATGTTGTTAATTTGTATTTTATTAATGCTATAGTTTTATTTGCATTTAATTTATAATTTTGTTTCAGCTGCATAAAGATATGGAATTTGTAGCTAGCATTTTACATCTGTATGTGTTTAAGTAACATTATAATAAAACAACTTTGGGCAAACACTGAAGTTTTAGGAGAATTAATTTTCCTTTTTAAACCGCTTGTTTTAGAAAGAACTTTCAGATCAAAAGACTACTATGATCACATGTTAATATTTATGTAGCAAAAATTGCATGCTAATGAGAATAATGCTTCTAGTGACTTATTAATAAACAACAGAATTCCAAGCAGAAGCTACTGCTACTGAAATTCCACTACATACATCTCAAAAAAGAATTCTAATGACGTCTTAGGGCTTCCCAGGTGGCACTGGTGGAGACGCAGGAGATGTGGGTTTCATTTCTGGGTCGAAAAGATCCCCTAGAGCAGGAAATGGCAATTCGCTCCAGTGTTCTTGCCTGGAAAATTCCATGGATGGAGGAGCCTGGCGGGCTATAGTCCATGGAGCTGCAAAGCGCTGGACGTGACTGAACATGCACACATCACATTTTGTGATGCTAAGACTGAAAAGATGGTTTTATGAATTTTATTGGTAGCACTGTAATGGATACATCTTCAGAAGGCTATGTATGTCAATGCAAAGTGAGAATCTGAAGATGTTTTTTACCTTGACCAATAATCCTACTCAGAGGGAACTTTCCTAAGGAAGTTATTCAACAGAAACGAAAAGGATATAGGTAAGGACTATCTTTAAAGAGTCCCTTATTAAAACCAAATCAAGGAAACAATCTAAACACCCTGTGACAGGCATCTAGTTCATCTCATACATTTTTCGGTTGTATTGCTCATCATATTTGAATGGTTTGTTTGATAACTGTCACCCCATTAGACAGAAAGCTCCATGAGAATAAAGGGCTGTCTCTTTGACCTTTTTTCCCTGCAAAATCAAAGTACTACTTTATTAAATGAGTTATTTTATAAAATATGAACATCAATATAATTACAATTGTAAAAAAAATTTTTTTATAACAAGGATGGACTGATTTTCAGATTTCCAAACCACAGTCAACTGTACATTTACACAGAATTGCCTTTGCATGAAGCCCAAAAAGGAACAGCATAAAAATGAGTGTTTCTGTAGCCCCTTAATTTTTGCTGATCAACAGTTTGTTAGAAAAGCAGCTGCAGGTTTTTACCAAAGGTTTGAGACATTACATAATAAATGTAGATTGCAGGAATTAAGAATGGATATCAAAATATTTGAAATATAATATTAAGTAAAAATGATGCAATATGTATGCTAGAATTGAAAGTATAATATATATATATATACGTGGAAATGATTATACAAAAATGAAAATAATTATACAGGGATGGAGGAATCATTGGATAAGTTTTAAACTACTTTAAATATTCTTTAAAGTTGTTGTTTTAGTGCCTCCAAAATGTAAAAAGAAGAAAAAATCTTTACTATGTACACCAAACATGACTTCATGGTAGGGATGAAATGACCATGAGGAGCTACCCCCGGCTCACTCCCAGGCACTCAGGTTTCTTTCTTTGCTCAAGGGTAGAAACATCCAAAATACTCATATATCCTAGGTAGCATAATCCTATTTTTAGTAAAAAATCTGAAACAAAAGCAATATGCTTTTAAAAGACAGGGGAAAGCCCTCTAAAGGGATCCCTCTTCTTGACAGTGCATTTGCTGGTTACTAACAGCAGGGGGTGCCAAAGGGACCACTATTGTCCCCAGGAGATGGCCAGGAGGGGCAGTGTCACGGCCTCCGTTTCACGATTGAACTTTGAAAACTGAGAAGACACTGCAGGTTTTCCCCTAACAACTAGGACGTATGTACAAGACTCAGGTGCTCTACAGACACGAGTGGACAAAAACCACATTTTTATTTTAACTAACTTCTGATATTTAGCATTTCCTGGAATTATGAAGGTGGTCAACAAATCACAGTCCTATGCACAGTACTGGTGACGCTGTCATGAACGGGAGCCACAGATGGAGCCGTTACAGCTGTGGCCGATGACACACCGATTACCATCTCGAAACGAAAGGCCTCAGGAGTCACTGTTAGGCCTGCCTCCGGATCTTGTCATTTAGTGTATTGATAAATTATATCACAAATTTGTTTAATAATTTGATAACTATTTAAATATAATGGGATTTTCTTGTACTCTGTGAATATTATTCTCTGCATTTACAAACACTTTTCTGAGAAGGGCTCCTGTAGGCTTCAGCAGACTACCAAAGGCACAGATAAGGTTAAAAACCTCTGCTCAGTCTAAAGGAGACCAACTAAGAAGAAAATAAAATTTGATTTGAACAAAGCTGGAGAGAAAAAGAAATATTTTAAATCACAAAAGAGAAGTGATTGCAACACACATTTTCAGCTTGGATTCCTTGACGAGAAGGAGGAAAACGTCAAATTTTTCCTTCTCAGGGTCCGAAGTGCCCCCAAATTTCCAGAGGCTTTTGTACACAGACACAACTTTTGAGACAGACTTAATACAATTTACCCCAGGTGCAGTGGATTGGAATACAATGCAAATGTTGTCCCCATCTCTCTGGAAGTCATCATTTCATGTTGACTCTTCAGATACCAAATATCATTCATTTGATAAGAAAACCAAAATCAAATCCAAAACCCTAAAAGGCAGAGGTAAGATACTGAGATAAGGAACAGTGTTAATACTCACATTCGAACAAAGAGTGACTCTTTGGATGTCAGACCGGGAGATGAATACTTTTCAACCAGGGCCAAAGTACTGAAGCCAAACTTATGAATGGGCTCGTTGGAATCCAGTGGGGGAAAGTCTGTGTCAACCTCCCCGTCATCCTCGGCAATATGCAGGCAGTAGGCACTGACATTGTCACTGTGGGGAAAATCAAAAAGGTAAGTGAACACCAAGGTACGGGAGGGATACAGAGACCAGAGGTATGGAGGATGGCAAGCCAGCCGGGACACTGCTGCTCCTCACCCTGAAGCCTGGATACAGTGACATCTCCTAAACTCTGCTTCCTCTGATAAAGAGATAACACACACATGGCAGTGCAAAGGGGGAGAGACACAGTGTGAAATGAGAATGTTAATACTGCTCTATTCTTCCAATGAATATTTACAGAGCATCTGTTATATATAAGACATGGGACTTAACGCCTGAGATCAAAGATGAGATTGAGTACAGACCCTCAAAGGAAGTTTAGTGAATAGCAGCAGGGGAAAAGGAAGTACTAAATTAGCTATAAGTGAAAATAAAATAAATATTATAAAAGACAGACAAAACTATAAGGGAGGAAAACTTATTTGAAGGGAGTCAGAGGCCTCTGATTTATGTTCAGGATTAAGAAAATATCTGTGCTCTAGCTCAGAAGAAGTGCTCAGGGTAACCAAGACAGTCTTTACAGTTCTCCTTTTTCTGAAGAATATCAGGCTCTCTTGATAGATCTGATTCTAAACACCAAAGACACTTAACACAGTAAAAGCAAATGACCCAATTTATCCTGATGTAGATAACCAAGCTTCTCAACTATCAACACTTTTGGACTTGTCTCACTTCCCTAGAACGTCCAGTCAGTACTTCCAGACTCCAGCTCTGCCCAGTTTAGAATTGACACTCCTTCTCCTTCGAGGAAAATAAAAAGTCAATTTGCTGAAAAAAGTAGGAAACTGCACCAACATAAAGAAAATTTAACACTGAAATAGCTAAAACACTTGAAGATACCCTGCACCAAAGTTCAATCGTGAAACGGCAGATCTGCTAGCACTGAGAATTTGAATCTAATAGTTGACAAGGAGGTAGGAGTCTAAATTCTATGGCTTAAATTTGGAGTTTAAATGATATGATTGATGCTTAAATTAATTAATTGCAAAGTGTATGCTAATTGTTTAATTGGTTGCTTGATCTATATAGATCATTTTTTGAATTAAATGAGTTGATTTACAAAGTTTATTGATTGGATGTGACAATGAATTATTTCACTGACTACCTGATTTGCAATTTTCCCAATTAATGTACAAATCTTTAGCAGCAACTCTGCTTATTGAGAGAGAGCCTACTTCAGGTGATCTATACTCAGTCTGTCATTACTGAGAGATATTTATTATATAAAATAGATAATAAGGACAGATTAAAATTAATGGGAACTATAAATTTACTAAATGGACGGATAACAAGAAAGTAATCTGGCTATGTTTGTCACTATAAATTTCATGTGTTTGCAAAGCTGTTAAATTTTTTAAAAATTCATCTCTGAATGGTATGGGAAACTTACCAGTCTTTGCAAAAGGTTACCAACTTCAACACAAAACACTTGCAGAAGTAGAAGAAAGCCCTTTGGATGAGGAAAATATCATAAGGTAATAGCTAAGGGTTTTGTTTCCAAAGAGACTTGAGTTCAAACTGAAGCCGCATTGCTCATGGGCTATGTGAGTTCAGAAAATAAGCTTCATCTCCTTCACATTCCACTTCTACAAAAACGGTACAATTACCCAGAGGTGGCTGTGAAGTTTCAATGAGATGACATGTGTAGTGTCTAGCGTATAACAGAGGTAGAAAAATAAATGGTAGTAATGATAATAAAGTCTGATGGAAAATAACTTCAACAGTTAGGTCAACCCTTGAAGACAAATTGTGGACGCTCACTAGAGCAACAAGGCAACAGTGAAACTGGGCGACATGCTCTACGTGCCAACTGGAGTGAATGTGTCTGCTGCTCGCTGGCCTGGGGGCCCACTGAGCCTCCGGGAGTCTGTGAACAGGGAAGACACTGATGAAGCAAGCAATGGACAGCACAGATTATTTACTGCTGTGTAAATCATCCTGAGGAATGTCTGTGAGTCCCTAGCACCACAGAGGTTTCAAGGGCAAATAATAAGTCTATTGATCAAAGTGGAAAGCCAAACATTGGTAGCAGAAGAATTCTGCTTTGATTGTCACGGGACGCCCCCAAACCCCCTCAAAACAAACTCGGCAAATGTCACAGGCTAAGCTCTGAACGCCAAAAGACTCACTGCACCGAGTGCGCTTCTCCTCCAGTTCTTGAATATAAAGTGTGGTATCACGTATTCATTCAAAAAGCAACTGAAATGCCTAGGCTATGCTATAGTCTGTCCTGAGCACTGGGAACACAGCAAGGAAAAGAATCGAATAGTTTACCCAGTTTTACAAATTAATGGAAGTCTTCTCTGGGTCATCAGCAAAGTTTAGCAGTAAACAGGGCTCCCCTACCAAACCTGTAATTGAACATATAAGGGGGGAAATGACTAAAACTCCATATGCTAGGCATGGGTATTGGTTTCTCTGTGCCTGTATACAGGAGTTGTGAATAAAAGAAGCTACTGTGGCATTCTGACTTCTAAAACTGCCTTACGACTCCAAATTAGCACTGGTACAACAGCCACTGGTATCATTGGCTACATTCACTGAGAACTATGTGCCAGACACCGTGCAAGACACATGAGCTCACACCATCTTCCCACCAACTGTGTGAGTTATTATTACTATTTTACAAATTACAAAACTGAGGCTCAGTGAAGTTAAGTGGTTTGTTCAAGATTAAACAGCAGGTAAGAGACAGAGCTGAGATTCAAACTCAGGCAGTCAAGAGCCCTCACTCTTCACTTCCATCGACCCCTCTGCCAGCGCCATGGTGTGTCAAGATTTCCCAAGGTCCTTGTTCCTATAAACTTACAGAAATGCTACATATGCTAAAAAGGAAAAGGAAACCATGACACATATTTACAAAACATTAGAAGCTTAGAGAGATTCATTTCGACCTCCTCACTTTTACAAATAGGAAATAGATGCCTATTTCAAAGAAGAATAAGGTGCCATGATCCCCTAATTAAATGGTGGCAAAATCGGTTTCCAGAGAACTCAGGTCTCCTTACTTCTCTTTCATTACACTTTGATCACTTCAGAATTTAGTGGCATTTTGAAGTGGGGAGAGAAAGAGAGAGGCAGCTTTAGGTCCCTGACACAGAAATATGCCAGTTATAGATATCTAGAGCTTCCAAGATGATGAAAATGGCGCACCTCTTCATGACAGTTTGGTGGAAGGAAGAGGGGTTTTCCAGTCAGATCTGGTTTTAATGCTAACACAAACAAGAATGAGCTATGTGGCCAAATCTGAGTTTCATTTTCTTACTCATAACAGGCTTTGATTTCCTTAGGAGAATCATTTGGATCTCAAGTTATTCTCCCCTGCGTTCTTACAGAACTTGGCTGTTACTTCTGCATATAACTTAGCACACCGCTCTTTTTCTTACTTACTTACTATGTTCTCCTAAACAGCAAGGATTCTATTGTCTCTGCATTCTCACTTAAGAGTAAAACGGCTGGCATTTATAAGGTACTTAACAAATATTTGTGAAACGAATGACTATATGGCTGTGTAGCCTGAATCACTCTACCCATGAAAAAAACAGTGGGTATTATTAATGATGTGTGTGTTAATGAGAAGAGGAGAGGCAATAAGGCTTTCTTTTTCTTGCTTGCAACACTGATATCTGTTAGCCAAGTGGGGTTTTCAAGGCAATGCACATGTGTAGAGATTGCAATTCAAGACAAGGAAGAAGGCCCAGGAGAAAGAAAACGAAAGAGGCATTCTTCCAGTTAATCAAGATGTGAGTACCAGCATCTCAGTTTTTTTATGGAGAAAAAAAATAAACAATAAGAAATTATTACAATTATATAAAAATGTTCAATTACATACATATAAAAAGACTAGAAGAAAAGGGACCAAAATGTTTATAAAGATTATGTTAACATTCAAGCAATGAGCACTTTTTTCTTTCTAACTTTCTATACTTTCCAGATGTCCCACAATATATATGTATAACTTTCATTTTCCTGTCTTTATAAAATCCATAGAATTCTCCAGGCCAGAATACTGGAGTGGATAGCCTTTCCCTTTTCCAGGGGATCTTCCCAACCCAGGAATCGAACCGAGGTCTCCTGCATTGCAGGCAGATTCTTTACCAGCTGAGCCACAAGGGAAGCCCTTCTTTATAAAATACTTAACTAAATTTTTGATAAGGGTAACACATTCTTACTGTGGACAATTAAGAAATATGGAACAAGACAAAGAAGGCTGGGCAATTTTCTCACTCCACTACAAAGAGAAAATCATTCGTCCTAGAGACTCTGAGCATAGCCAGCCTGATTCACACGTGTGGTCATTTACTCTACCAGGTTTTGGAATTAAGGAGGGAATAACCACAACGACTGCAACAGGGTCTGATAAGGATTAAACGACATAATTAATTGCACAGTGCTTGGCATGGAGAAAGAGTCTCATTTTGCCAAAATTTCTTCTAGCACTTTTAAGTTTCTGATTACAAAGAAGCTGAATTAACTATCCATCAAGAGTCCTGTGTCTCCCTCCCTACCAGAGGGAGAAGAATGATAAAAACACTCACAAAAAAGTACAGGACAACTGAATCTACAAGAAGAGGCTTAATTTTAAGAGTTGGGTTGGCATGGATAGAGCACGTCCTTTGAGGTACCATTGAGTTTGAAAGAGAAATGAAAGTTTAAATAATGAATGGATGTAAAATGGAGCCTGCTGTCAAAGAGAAATCCTTTGGGGGGAAATATTTATCTCCAAAGCTTTAATGAGTACAATTAAATGAATTTTGCTTATTCATATCTTATCAAATAAAGCTAAATTTTTCAGGACAAAATTTTATCTCACTGAATTGGTAACCGACATTCACTTTATGTTCAAATGGCAGTATGGCTTTTATGAAGAGACAGAGCTGTAAGCCCATAAATAGATGGCATTTAGTTCATAAATGAAAATTCAGGAGCATTCCAGGGAGCACCACAGATTTCTACCAAATGTAGAAATCCATTTCTTATCTTCAGAAAATGCAAAACACACTAAAGTATGATCATGAGACAGACGAATGTTTGCTCTTTTCAAATGAAAAATGAAATAATGCATTATTCTGAAATGTCTAGAATGCTCAATACACGAGCTTTGCTGTTCAGTTTGGTGAGAATCAATATTAAGAGTATGTCAGGCATTAGCAAGAGAGAAAGATTCTGACGGTTGCAGCTCAGAAGTTCATCTCTTTGAAGTCAGAAGTTCAGCTCTTTGAAGTCAGAGTTAAAGATTTTTAAGACTCCCAAGATTTCCTTTTCTCCAAAACACATCCCCTATAAATGGAAAGTAAAACTGATAAATAACATCATAAGACTTGTCAAACCACAGCATCTTCAGACAGGAATAGTTAAATCTAAATCCCTGGTAAAGTTCTAGGGAGAAAATGCCCACTAGTTTTTAAGCAGAAGCAAGACCTTCATATAGTTCTGTCTGGGCTCCTTCAAAAGATTCTGACGGTTGCAGCTCAGAAGTTCATCTCTTTGAAGTCAGAAGTTCAGCTCTTTGAAGTCAGAGTTAAAGATTTTTAAGACTCCCAAGATTTCCTTTTCTCCAAAACACATCCCCTATAAATGGAAAGTAAAACTGATAAATAACATCATAAGACTTGTCAAACCACAGCATCTTCAGACAGGAATAGTTAAATCTAAATCCCTGGTAAAGTTCTAGGGAGAAAATGCCCACTAGTTTTTAAGCAGAAGCAAGACCTTCATATAGTTCTGTCTGGGCTCCTTCTGGGTCACTTTCTATTGCTGTGTCTTCAAGTCCGCTGACCACTACATGCTTCCTCCTGCCACAGCATCGCTGCCAAACTGTTCCATCAGCCAAATGCCCTGGGCCTCACTTTCCGAGGGAACTCCCCCACTTCCCCCACATCCCCTGGTTCCCAGGTGATGCTCTCACGGTGGCATTCCTTCCCTGCGGAGCACTTAAGTCAGCTTCTAAGCGAGCATAATTCAGTTTAATTATTTGAATTATGTGTCCATATCCTTCACTAGCTTGTGGAATTCATGGAAGAGAAATCGTACCTTATTCCACTCACCACTGTACACCCAGCAAAATGCCTGGTATATAGCAAACACTCAATAAATATTTACTGAATGCATGAATGAATACAAATGATAAGTGAAATGAGCCAGTTACAAAGTGCTATTACACTTGATAATTTCTTCTTCCCCACCAAACTGTAAATTTTTTGAGTGCAGCAATTGCATTTCTCTTGTTCTCCATTTTATCCTTGATACCCTTGATACCCAGGGTGTGGAACTCTATAAATATTTGCCGAATGAAGAAATGATGAGGGACTTAAGTCTTTGAGATTAAGCAGTGTATCAAGAGAAGAGTGAGAAAGACGTTTCAAAGGAAATAGTAGAAGCAGAAGCTGTATGTCAAGAAGCTGCCAGTTAAAAGAATGTGATGTGTTAGAACGTTTGGGAACATAGCTGGGGGTCAAAATGGGAAGGGCATGTCAGGCTGTTATTATTTAGGTAAAGGGTTCTCTGTGATGACTCTAAGGAGTATAAGTTAGAAGCAGCAGTCAAGAAATGGGAGAAGACTACATACACCACGGTGGAGATGCAGACGCACAAAAAAAGCGGCGAGATATAGGGAGTACAAAGAATTCAAACTGCAAAGTTGTCAAAAAACATACAATATAAAGTCAAATGTTCCTAGATACTTTGATAAGCCCATGAGGGCATCAATGTTTCACAGCATGGTACAATTACGTGAGCTATCAGAAAAGGGCTAAAATATGCTATTACTGCTGAATTAACACTAGTATTGGTTGCAGTACTAGCTGCTGGAGTTACAGTATTTAGCAACAACGGAAACAAACATTTATGGAGCAGTTGCCATGTATTTTCTCATTTTAATTTTATAACTACCCTGATAGGAAGTTCCTATCCTCATTTTACACATAGGAAAACACAGGCGGAAATAATTCATCCAAGATCACCCTGATGGTCAATGCCAGAATGCAAACCCAGGCAATGGCTTTGAATTCCATACCCTTGACCACTATGTTATATACTGATTAAGAAGGCAGATGAAAATGTTACCACAGGCTAGAGAGCTTCTATGAAAAATTACAAAAGTAAAGAAACCTCAATACTGAATGAGATAAACCTCAGCTATCTACAAGGTCCACCAAGTTTCCCAAGGACTCCAGGTAGCTGAGTTTACGTGAGAATAAACTGAATCCAGAGTAAGATCCGTTGTGCGGCTGTGTCGTGTGTTGCTATACTCTGCTGCTGCTGCTAAGTCACTTCAGTCGTGTCCGACTCTGTGTGACCCCATAGACGGCAGCCCACCAGGCTCCCCCATCCCTGGGATTCTCCAGGCAAGAATACTGGAGTGGGTTGCCATCTCCTTCTCCAATGCATGAAAGAGAAAAGTGAAAGCGAAGTCGCTCAGTCTGTCCGACTGTTAGCGACCCCATGGACTGCAGCCCACCAGGCTATTCCGTCCATTGGATTTTCCAGGCAAGAGTACTGGGGTGGGGTGCCATTGCCTTCCCCGGTTGCTATACTCTACAGCTGCACTTTCCAAACTTGTGGTTACTGAGCCCTTATAATGTGTGTGTGCGCATGTACTCAATTGTGTCAAACTCTTTGCGACCCCACAGACTGTAGCCTGCCAGACGCCTCAGTGCACGGAATTTTCCAGGCAAGAATACTGGAGCAGACTGCCATTTCCTCCTCCAGGGGAATCTTCCTGACCCACGGATCAAACTCACCTCTCCTGAGCTTCCTGTATTGGCAGTCGGGATTCTTTACCTCAGAGTCACCAGGGAAGCCTCTTGGAAATGTGACTAGTCTGAATTGAGATGTGCTGTAAATAGCATATAAACACTAGATATTGAAAACGTGACCCAAAAAATAACAAAAACATCTCATTAATAATTTTTATATCAATTAAATATTGAAATGATAATCTTTCCTATAAAAGGTTAGATAAACTATAGTATGAAAATTAATTTCACTTCTTGGAAACATTTTAAATATGTGATTACTAGAAAATTAAAACTGTAAATGTGGCTTACATTTGGAGCTTGTATTATACATACATTTTTTCAGCTTTATTAAAATATAATTGACATGCAACATGTTTTTCCAGTGGTCATGTATGGATGTGAGAGTTGGACTGTGAAGAAAGCTCAGCGCCAAAGAATTGACGCTTTTGAACTGTGGCGTTGGAGAAGACTCTTGAGAGTCCCTTGGACTGCAAGAAGATCCAATCAGTCCATCCTAAAGGAGATCAGTCCTGGGTGTTCTCTGGAAGGAATGATGCTAAAGCTGAAACTCCAATGCTCTGGCCACCTCATGTGAAGAGTTGACTCATTGGAAAAGACCCTGATGCTGGGAGGGACTGGGGGCAGGAGGAGAAGGGGATGACAGAGGATGAGATGGCTGGATGGCATCACCGACTCGATGGACATGAGTTTGGGTAAACTCCGAGAGTTGGTGATGGACAGGGAGGCCTGGCGTGCTGTGATCCATGGGGTTTCAAAGAGTCAGACATGACTGAGAGACTGAATTGAACTGAAGTGAACTGAAGGTGTTGCTTTGACATGCTCACATATTACCAAATGATTACTACCAAGTAGCATTAGCTAGTACCTCCAAAATGGGCAGAACATTTGGGACTCTTAAAGACTTCTCAGAAAAAGTGACTCCAGAAAGAATGAAGATGAACGAATGAAGAACGAAATAACTTCAGAAAGAAGGAAGAGACAGATTCAAAGCAAAAACAACACCCAGTTGTGACTGGCAATGGAAATAAAGTCTGATGCTGTAAAGAACAATATTGCACAGGAACCTAAATGTTAGGGCCATGAATCAAGGTAAATTGGAAGTGGTCAAACAGGAGACAACAAGAGTGAACACTGACATTTCAGGAATCTAAAATGGACCGGAATGGGTGAATTTAATTCAGATGACCATTATATCTACTACTGTGGGCAAGAATCCCTTAGAAGAAAGGGAGTAGCCCTCATAGTCAACAAGAGTTCGGAATGCAGTACTTGGGTGCAATCTCAAAAATGACAGAATGATCTCTGTTCGTTTACAAGGCAAACCATTCAATATCACAGTAGTTCAAGTCTATGCCCCAACCACTAATGCCAAAGAAGCTGAAGTTGGACGGTTCTATGATGACCTACAAGACCTTCTAGGGCTAACACCAAAAAAAGATGTCCTTTTCATCACAGGAGACTGGAATGCAAAAGTAGGAAGTCAAGAGATACCTGGAGTAACAGGCAAGTTTGGCCTTGGAGTACAAATGAAGCAGGGCAAAGGCTCAGAGAGTTTTGCCAAAAGAATGTGCTGGTCATAGCAAATGCCCTCTTCCAACAACAGAAGAGATGACTCTACATATGGACATAACTAGATGGTCAATACCAAAATCAGATTGATCATATTCCTTGCAGTTGAAGATGGAGAAGCTCTATATAGTCAGCAGAAACAAGATCAGGAGCAAATTGTGGCTCAGATCATGAACTCCTTATTGCCAAATTCAGACTTAAATTGAAGAAAGTACAGAAAACCACTAGCCCATTCAGGTATGACCTAAATCAAATCCCTTACGATTATACAGTGGAAGTGAGAAATAGATTTAAGGGCCTAGATCTGATAGACAGAGTTCCTGATGAACTATGGAATGAGGTTCGTGACATTGTACAGGAGACAGGGATCAAGACCATCCCCATGGAAAAGAAATGCAAAAAAGCAAAATGGCTGTCTGGAGAAGCCTTACAAATAGCACTGAAAAGAAGAGAGGCGAAAAGCAAAGGAGAAAAGAAAAGATATAAGCATCTGAATGCAGAGTTCCAAAGAATAGCAAGAAGAGATAAGAAAGCCTTCTTCAGCAATCAATGCAAAGAGATAGAGGAAAACAACAGAATGGGAAAGACTAGAGATCTCTTCAAGAGAATTGGAGATACCAAGGGAACATTTCATGCAAAGATGGGCTCGATAAAGGATAGAAATGGTATGGACCTAACAGAAGCAGAAGATATTAAGAAGAGGTGGCAAGAATACACAGAAGAACTGTACAGAAAAGATCTTCACGACCCAGATAATCATGAGGATGTGATCACTAATCTAGAGCCAGACATCTTGGAATGTGAAGTCAAGTGGGCCTTAGAAAGCATCACTAAGAACAAAGCTAGTGGAGGTGATGGAATTCCAGTTGAGCTGTTTCAAATCCTGGAAGATGATGCTGTGAAAGTGCTGCACTCAATATGCCAGCAAATTTGGAAAACTCAGCAGTGGCCACAGGACTGGAAAAGGTCAGTTTTCATTCCAATTCCAAAGAAAGGCAATGCCAAAGAATGCTCAAACTACCGCACAATTGCACTCATCTCACACGCTAGTAAAGTAATGCTCAAAATTCTCCAAGCCAGGCTTCAGCAATATGTGAACCGTGAACTCCCTGATGTTCAAGCTGGTTTTAGAAAAGGCAGAGGAACCAGAGATCAAATTGCCAACATCCGCTGGATCATGGAAAAAGCAAGAGAGTTCCAGAAAAACATCTATTTCTGCTTTATTGACTATGCCAAAGCCTTTGACTGTGTGGATCACAATAAACTGTGGAAAATTCTGAAAGAGATGGGAATACCAGACCACCTGACCTGCCTCTTGAGAAATCTGTATGCAGGTCAGGAAGCAACAGTTAGAACTGGACATGGAACAACAGACTGGTTCCAAATAGGAAAAGGAGTACGTCAAGGCTGTATATTGTCACCCTGCTTATTTAACTTATATGCAGAGTACATCATGAGAAACGCTGGGCTGGAAGAAGCACAAGCTGGAATCAAGATTGCCGGGAGAAATATCAATAACCTCAGATATGCAGATGACACCACCCTTATGGCAGAAAGTGAAGAGGAACTAAAGAGCCTCTTGATGAAAGTGAAAGAGGAGAGGGAAAAAGCTGGCTTAAAACTCAACATTCAAAAAACAAAGATCATGGTATCCGGTCCCGTAGCTTCACGGCAAATAGATGGGGAAACAATGGAAAGAGTGACAAACTTTATTTTCTTGGGCTCCAAAATCACTGCAGATGGTGACTGCAGCCCTGAAATTAAAAGACACTTGCTGCTTGGAAGAAAAGGCCAGGCAACATTAAAAAGCAGAGACATTACTTTGCCGACAAAGGTCCTTCTAGTCAAAGCTAGGTTTTTTCCAGTGGTCATGTATGGATGTGGAATTGGACCATAAAGAAAGCTGAGCACTGAAGAATTGATGCTTTTGAACTGTGGTGTTGGAGAAGACTCTTGAGAGTCCCTTGGACTGCAAGGAGATCCAACCAGTCCATCCTAAAGGAAATCAGTCCTGAATATTCATTGGAAGCTGATGCTGAAGCTGAAACTCCAATACTTTGGCCACCTGATGTGAAAAACTGATTCAGTGGAAAAGACCCTGATGCTAGGAAAGACTGAAGGCAGGAGACAGAGGATGATATGGCTGGATGGAATCACTGACTCAATGGACATGAGTTTGAGCAAGATCCAGGAGTTGGTGATGGACAGGGAAGCCTGGCGGTGCTGCAGTCCATGGGGTCGCAAAGAGTCAGACAGGAGTGAAGGGCTGAACTGAACTGACACTTCTGAGCTTCACTGTGCTTTGATCCCAAGAACTTCCAACTGAAAGTTTATAACCTTTGACCAACATCTCCCCGTTTTCCTCATACCCTATCCCCTGGAAACCACCATTCTAATCTCTGTTCCTATGAGTTCACTTTTCTAGATGCCACCTTAAGTGATATCACACAGTATTTGTCTTTCTCTGTCTGACTTATCTCATTTAGTATCATGTCCTTGAGATCCATCTCTATTGTTGAAAATAGCAGGATCTCCTCCTCTCTCTGCCTGCATAGTATTCCACTGTGTGCATATAGGCAGCATGCCATCTTTATCCATTCATTCACAGATGAACTCTTAGGCGGTTTCCTTGTCTTGGCTATAGTGAACAATGCTGCAATGAACTTGGCAGTGCAGGTATCTCTTTGAGATCCTGTTTGCATTTCCTATGGCTATATACTCAGATGTGGGATTGCTGGATCATACAGAAGTTCTATTTTAAATTTTCCGAGCAACCGCTCTATACTGTTTTCCATAGTGCCTGTACCAATTTACATCCCAACCAACAGTCACAAGGGTTCCCTTTTCTCCACAGCTTCCCCAACACTTGTTATCTTGTCTTTTTGATGCCAGTCATTCTCACAGGTGTGAGGTGATTGCATTGCATTTCATTTGAACAGGACTGCTCCAGACAGAAACTTTCACCCACTGAACACTGAGGTAGCAGTCCAAAATACACCAATCCAGCTGTGTATACTACAGCAAAATCTTTCAAGGTTTCAGTAGTTCATCTGTCAATAGCCTAATGAAGGGCAACAGAATTTAGAGACCAGTGAAATATCTTGAATGTCTAAGAGACAAGTGAAAAGAAGGCAAGGAATGGCTATCCTAGTGTACAAGAGTCATAATATATGACAAAAAAAAAAATAAAAATTGCATAAAAATAAGACTACTCAAAATTATTCATACAAATCTTTAAAATTATCTATGAAGTAAGATAAACATGGTTTTGTGTCAAGAACAAGTTCATATTTCCCATCTCAAGTTCTTGACAGGGTGAAACCTCACTGAATTTTATTTTTCTTTTACAAATGGGTGTTCCTAAAAAGATAGTGTTTCACTCAAATCTGACAGAGAAATATAAATTAAGGAATGTTTAAAAAAAATCTTACAGGCCAGAAATAGACCCACACAAATTCAGTCAACTGATCTTTGACAAAGCAGCAAAGGCAACTCAGTGCAGAAAGGATGAGTTTTCAATTGGATATTAAGATTAAAAAAAAAAAAAGAATTCCCAATACAGACCTTACACCTGTCACAAAAATTAACTCTAAATGGATCACACACCTAAATGTAAAGCACAAAACTATGAAACTTCTAGAAGATAACACAGGAGAAAAAGCAGGTAACCTTAGGTTTGGTGATGACTTTTTAGCTGTAAAACCAAAAGCACAATCCATGAAAAATTTGATAACTTGGAGTTCATTAACATTAAAAACTTCGGCTCTGCCAAAATTGCTGTTAAGAGAATAAAAACATGAGCCACAGATTGGGAGAAAAGTCTTTACAAGAAACACATCTGATAAATATACAAAGAACTCTTAAAATTAACTCAACAAGAAGAAAACAACCTAAAATATATGCAAAAGACCTGAACAGAGAGCTCATAAAATAAGACAGACGTCAAATAAGCATATATAAAGATGCTCAACGTCATCTTACTACGTGTGTTAAGTTGTTTCAGTTGTGTCCAACTCTTTGTGACCCCATGAGCTGTAGCCTGCCAGCCTCCTCTGTCTATGGGATTCTCCAGGCAAGAATACTGGAGTGAGCTGCCATTTTCTGCTCTAGGGGATCTTCCCCACCCAGGAATCCAACCTGGGTCTCCTGCATCGCAGGTGGATTCTTTACCAACTGAACCACCAGGGAAGCTGCAATGGAAGCAGATCAAACCAGTCCATCCTAAAGGATGGACTCAGCCATAAAAAGAATAAAATTTGACATTTGCAGCAACATAAATGGAGTTGGAGGGCATTATGCTAAGTGAAATACGTCAGAGAAAGACAAATACTATATGCCATCATCATATGTGGAATCTAAAAAACACAACAAAACAATAAAGAAGCAGATTTACAGATACAGAGAGCAAAACAGTAGTTACCAGTGGGGAGAAAGAAGAGGGGCAATATAGGGGATTATTATCAATCAGGGTTATCATGGAATTCTGTGAAATCATGTGTGTGTAAAGTGAAAGTGAAAGTGAAGTCGCTCAGTCGTGTCCGACTCTTTGCGATCCTGTGGACTGTAGCCCACCAGGCTCCTCTGTCCATGGGATTCTCCAGGCAAGAATACTGGAGTGGGTTGTCATTTCCTTCTCCAGGGGATCTTCCCGACCCAGGGATGGAACCCAGATCTCCTGCATTGCAGGCAGACGCTTTAACCTCATGTGTGTGTAACTCCCTAAAATTGCACAGCACTACCTAGAAAGCATATTCAAAAGCAGAGACATTACTTTGCCGACTAAGGTCCATCTAGTCAAGGTTATGGTTTTTCCTGTGGTCATGTATGGATGAGAGAGTTGGACTGTGAAGGCTGAGCACTGAAGAACTGATGCTTTTGAACTGTGGTGTTGGAGAAGACTCTTGAGAGTCCGTTGGACTGCAAGGAGATCCAACCAGTCCATTCTGAAGGAGATCAACCCTGGGATTTCTTTGGAAGGAAAGATGCTAAAGCTGAAACTCCAGTACTTTGGCCACCTCATGAGAAGAGCTGACGCACTGGAAAAGACTCTGATGCTGGGAGGGATTGGGGGCAGGAGGAGAAGGGGATGACCGAGGATGAGATGGCTGGATGGCATCACGGACTCGATGGACGTGAGTCTGAGTGAACTCCGGGAGATGGTGATGCACAGGGAGGCCTGGCGTGCTGCGATTCATGGGGTCGCAAAGAGTCGGACACGACTGAGCGACTGAACTGAACTGATTCTCCCTCAAACTCCCCTCCCATCCAGGCTGCCACAAAACACTGAGCAGAGTTCCATGAAAGTACTACAGAATTTAAATAATCATTTATTCAATTTAAAAAAAAAAGAAATTCTTGGGTTTAAATACCAGTTCTACCACTTACAATGTAATATAGAAAAGTTACTTAGCCTCTCCATGCTTTAGTTTCCTTGTTTGTAAACTGTATGCCACAGCTCAGCTCACTGTGTAACTCTGGGCAAGTTCCTTTGCCTCTCTTGGTTTCAGTTCCCACATCAAGCAATGTTCTAAGCATTAACTCAGACAACATTTATAAAGTCACTAGCACGGGCTTGTTTCCACTTTATGCCGAAAAGGAACAACACCGTAGCTGAGCCTTGAGTACAGCTGCAGACTCAACCCTTTTCTGAGCCTATGTGGTATCTTGGTTGGAAAGGCTTCCTACTGCCATAGGAACAATAAGGATTATCTTTTTTTTTTTTTTTTTTAAGGATTATCTTTATATCCACAATTTTTTCAGGCAAAGTGGAAGGCACTGTCAATGAGAACTTGAAAGAATGATTTAAAGTACGACAGACTGGACCAGTCTAACTCAAACTGCGAGAAGAAAAAGCCTCCGTGAGAATCCATTTCCAAAATGAAGTCATCCACTGCATTTAGGCCTACTGCTAGGAAGGGCACATAAAACTAGCAGAGCAGGCCTGTCAGACAAGACATTCAAGTATGGGAGGACTAAAGCAGCAAGCCGCTTTAAACTTCAGGTTACGGTGTACAAGCACAGAGACTACTTTTAAGCACTGCATTTTTACTGTAACAGTTTAATGAGGAATGGAGTCTAGGGAAAAACTGGACTACTGACTGATAACAAGGAAAACTATAATTCAGATCAAAGGGAAATATGTAAAAATCATGGCATCAAACAGATTGGGAATCAAATTCTGACTGGGTCATCTCCCACTGGTGTAAACATCAGCAAAGAACAACTCTCTGATCCTGAGCCGCCTCCTCTGCTAAATAAGAACTGCGATGCTCACCTCACCAGAAGTGGGAGAATTAAATGAGAAATCAGGTGTGCAGCGTCCGGCGCCACGTCTATCTCACGATCTCTGCTCAACAAACACGAGTTCCCTCCTGTTACCATCCACGCCCCTTGTATAAAATCAGCAAGCATCATAAAAGGGTTTGGAAAGGCATTTTCTCGGGTCTGGATTCATAAACTTGGGTCTATTTGGCAGGCAGACTCTCTGAGATAACAAGCCTGAGTTACACAGGCCCAAGATCTGGTGAGCAGCCTGCATGGATCAGTGTGGATATCTGGCTCCTAGGTCAATGCCTAGAAAGACTGGCCGGGCCCGGAGGGCAGCACAGGTGGCCAGGAGACTGCCAGAAACCAGAGCCGCCGAGAAAAAGGCTTACTTGAGCTTCGGCTCCCGTCCTTCGCTGGTGTACTGCCAGCAGATGAGCCCAATGAGGTCCTGCACCCTGGCGCTGGCCATGGTCACCACCGTCATTGGCAGCAGTCTGTCCTGGCTCGAGTGCAGGGGGAGGTAGACATCGATCTTCTTGGTCGCTGTTGTGCCCACGTGACCCTGTGGACAGAGCACATGTGTGAGGCTAAAAAGCACAGAGTTCCGGTCACGCAGACCCCACTGGGCTACGACGCCTGCCCTCCAGGACCTGCGCTCTCATTCTCTGGGCACAGACCAACTTATGAGCCTGGGGTGCTCCTGAAGGGGAAACGTTGTTTATAGTTTTAAGAGTTTTGTTTGTTTTTTCTTTTTTTAATTTGAATTTTCTGCTGCTCGAATGGATCCAGCTCTGCCAGCGGTAAGGTGAATGACTACAACTAAAATGAACAAATCAGAGCGGTGAGCAGACTAACGCTTGGTGTTAGGAGACTTGTTCTGCTGCTTATTCAGAGTGAGCCTGGCATCAGCCGCCCTCCCTGAAAACTGCTCTCTCACTCCGAGCCCTTAGGCTAAGCTGCCATATTCTCTGAGGAAGCATTTAGCAGTACTGGACCCAAGTGCTTTCTTTCTCGGAGACGATGGGGGGCTAACTCCATTATGCAGTACACCTCTTTACTTCACTCATCTGAACTGAAGTTCAAGGGTCTCTGGTCTTATGACTGCCCTAACTGCCACACTCACACTGACCTACATGTCCCCAATCCCTCCCCCACACCTCTCTCTCCTCCCTCCCAAACCCTCCACTCCCCTCTGGAACTCCTGCACAAATCAGCAAACTCCCCATAAATCCTTACTTCTTTTTAAAAACCTTCCTCCACCTCTTTGCCGTAATTGAAACCTGCCAGTCATGAGGATACTACTTCCTCTACTGTCCAGAAGACTGCTTTGCTTTGTTCTTTTTAACCTCCAAACCTTTAAGGCCAGCAGGCAGAGTAGGTATTCTTGGTCCTGCTATTTCCAAACTATTAATTCTCCTTTCTTACAAAACCCCTGTTTCTTTGAGACCCCAGCCACCCAACTGCACCATCCTCTCCCTCTCCTTTCCTGTTTCTTTTATCCACCAGCCTTTGCCCATCCTGCTCCCTCACTAAGGCCTGAGTTCTAAGGTCAGTCTTTCCCACCCCAATTCCTGTCATCTTCTAAAAGAAGAATCTGTCCAATACCCAAGGCTCTTAATCCCTAGACCATGTCACCCCCAACGCCTTTTCATCCACTCCTCTAATTGCTGATTGTGCTGGGTACATTGGAGATTTATAACAATGCCAATATCCCAGGTCAGAACAGCTACTCACTGAATACACTTTAAAATTTTTAATTAGATTAATTAGCTTGTTTTTCGGGGAAGGCAATGGCACCCCATCCCAGTACTCTTGCCTGGAAAATCCAATGGACGGAGTAGCCTGGTGGGTTGCAGTCCATGGGGTCGCTAACAGTTGGACAGACTGAGCGACTTCACTTTCACTTTTCTCTTTCATGCACTGGAGAAGGAAATGGCAACCCACTCCAGTATTCTTGCCTGGAGAATCCCAGGGATGGGGGAGCCTGGTGGGCTACCGTATATGGGGTCACACAGAGTCGGACACGACTGAAGTGACTTAGCAGCAGCAGCAGCTTGTTTTTAAATTTGGGCCTTGCCACGTACCTTGCGAGATATCTCAGTTCCATGACCAGGGACTGAACCTGGGCTGTGGCAGTGACAGTGCCGAATCCTAACCACTAGACCACAAGGTGAAAACCTGAATACACTTTGATATACCTCCACCTCATCTATTCAAGAAGTCCCTCAAATTCTGTAACCTATAATCTGTTGAACCAGCTCTTAATCATCTATCAGTCACCCTTATTTCCCAACACCCCGCCCCCAGACTACATAGCCATTACAGCCATTATAATCATTCCTTTGCAGACACGACGTGTAAAAATATTTTTATTTATTTATTTGGCTACACCAGGTCTTAACTGCAGCACATGGGATCTTTGCTGCCGTGAGCTAGACCTTTTAGCTGTGGCACGTGGGATCTAGTTCCCCGAGCAAGGATCGAAGCCAGGCCTCTTGCACTGGGAGTGTGGAGCCTTGGTCACTGGGCCATCAGGGAAGTCCCACAAACACGACTTTAATACGCTCCTACTCCCCTGGACACGGTCGGCAGAGCATCCATCTTGTATGACCCCAACCCTCTGCATTCCTCAGCTAAACACTGGAGAAAAATCACGTAACCGTACAGATGGATTTTACTTTAAATCCTATGATGATAAAACTCAAACAGACACTCAGCGCTGCACAGCAAGCCTACTGTTATCTCCTGACCCAGCCTGCACCCCACCTGAGGACACGACTGCACGCTTGCACTTCTCTCCTCAAACTTCCCACGAACCCTGTCTCTTGACCTTCAGCCCCCGTCCTCCCCTCATGTACTGCCAACAGATGAAAAATGCAGAGGAGCCCTGAATGACATGGGTTTGAACTGCAAGGGTCCACTTGTAAGTGATTTTGTTTCACTTGATACAGACTGCAGTACTACACGATCCACAGTTTGTTGAATCTGTGCATACCAAACTGCATCATCAAATTTGATTACGTTACACTCCTGTCTGAGTGGCTCCTATGATACTTTGAATGAAATTCAAACTCCACGCAGTGTGCAACAAGGCACTGCATGATCTGGCCCTTGCCTAACCCGCCAATGTCATCTACTGCCTCTCTTCCCCGACCTACTTCAGCTACACTGGCTTCTAGGAATGTCCCGAATGTGTGTGCCTTGACTGGTTCTTCCCCTCTTAAGGCCACTGCCAGTGTTACTCAAGTATCTAGGAGGCTCTTTCTTACGACTTTTGCATTCTCTAACATGTGGCTTCGGGCTGGTTACTTAACTCTTCCTCTCATACATAAGGATGTGCTATCTATCAGCGAGTTCTCGTGAGGATTGCTACTATTGGTATATCCTTATTCAAGGCTCAGCTCACATGACACCTCCTCAGAGAAACCTCCACTGATAATCCTACAGAAAGAAGAGCTTTCCACAGTTAACCTCTCACCCTTGTCTTGTTCATTTCCTTCAGAACGCCTAACAATTTGATGCAACACATTTCTTTGTGTGCATCTTCAGTGCATGCCTTCCCCACTAGCCTCTGAGCTCCCGTGAGGGCAGCCATAAGAGCGTTTGCTTTGTTTACTGCTCTGTACACAATGGCTAGCACTGTGCCTGGTGCACAGGAGACTCTCCAAAAAAATCTGTTCAACTACAGAATGAATGCATGAATGACTCAAATGCCTACAGGGACACATGGCAGGAACTCAATAAATGTTAGTTTCTTCCATCCATCCCACTTGTCCTACTTCTATGGGCCTGTTTCCTGGTAGCAGATGGAGATGGAGGGACTTGAGCAATCAACTGGTTCCATCTTTAACACCCTCTACAGGGTTGTATTGATCTAAAGGTGAGAAAAAAATATCAGAACTAGGGTAAGGAAATACATAAAAGCAGTTTAGAAAACATTTTAAGAGAAATTCCACTTCTCATATAACCCAGCATCTAATATTAGATTCATAGGGTTGTTTTTTTTCTTTATTGTCTTCCTTCTATGTTATAAAAACAAATAATACAAAAGATAATTTTCCTACATAAAGCTCGCTCTCTCATGCACACATGTGTACATGCATGCGCGCGCACACACACACACAGTTTTTAGCTTGGAAGTAATAACTTCAATGACTAGCAAAGATGTCTCTAAACAGCATGTGTCATTTTGTCAGGCAGTCAAAAGGTTAAAATGAAAACAGTTGCAATCTTTCTGGAGTAGGTTTATACACCCTCTTACCCCTTTCTTCTCAAACTCATTTTCAGACCCCCTAGTTGCTGTCACTGCTCTCCCTTCCTATTTCTGTTTATTCCTCCTCCTTTCTTGGAAGAACTTGGAACTGAAGGTCTATAGGAATCACAGTATCTCAAGATACAAAGATTCAATGAAATGACAAATGTGAATGTACTCTGTAAACTATCAAGTGCTTTAGAAATGCAGTGCAGTATCTAGAAAGGGCCTAAGTTTTATAATCAGACCCATTTCTATTACTCAAGTCTATTAAAGGTCACATGAGGTCAAAGATGGATGCTGTAGGAGTCCTATTAATAAAATCTATTATTACAATAAGAGCTAACATTTATTTACAGCTAAGCATTAAATAAACTCTGCTAAATGTCTGCCTAAGTTATTTAATTCTCACAATCACTGTAAGAGGTAGGGTTCTACCATTACCCTCATAATATAAACGAGAAAGCCAAGGCTTACAAGGCTACACTCACTGGCTCAAGATCCCATAACCGAAGTGAAGAGTCAGGACTCAAATCCATGTCTGTCTGACTCCAAAGCCTCCACTCTAAACATCAGCACCTTCTTTCACTAAAGTTATCCTAAATAGAATCAGTCCCCACTCTCCAAGGCTGGACAACTGTCTCCTGCTCCTTCTCAAAAACATGCCCAAAACACTGCCACTTCCTAGAGAGGGAGCATTCTAAGGAGCTGCCCAAGGAGAACCAGGGAGGACTGCAACTCTAGAGATCACGACCACTGTCATCTGACTGCAAGGAGTCATCACTGTCCAGCAAATGAAAGCAGATAGTTATATGGTACCCTCTATTTCATAGTGAAATAGCAAGTGTGGGGAAAACTATGAGAATAAATACGGCACATACTTATTCAATGAATAAAGCACTTTATCTTTTTAATCTTCTAATTCCATCTTGAGGCACTGATGACTAGGGAAAAATGCCTTGCACAAACCTTGAAATTATGTATTTTTTAATAAGGAGCCTCTTCAGAAAAAACTGAAGGTGGTGGCAGTTAGCTCTATCTAATAGTCCCTGTGTTGCAATATTTAGAGAGAATCATCTAAAACATAAAACAATCCATCAACATAATAGAAAGTAATTAACTTATTAGAAAAAAAGAAAGGTGACCAAAGGATTAAAAGTATTCATCACACATCAAGGCAAGCAATATTCCAAAGAGCTAACATCTAACTATTAAAAAGCAACTAGCAATAAACAAAGATCACATCATACAGTTTCACTGTGTGGCAATCTATGTGTTTCACAATACAGAAGCGGGGAAATGGAGGCATAATTAGAGCACAAGGAAAGGGTCACAACAGAGACAGGGGAAACTGGTTTAGCTCCACCCTTCCCAGTCTCTCATGCATTCAACACACACCCACTGGGCACCATATTGGGCTCTGAAGACAAAGTTAAGACACAGTGCAGATCTTCATCAGATTCATGGTCTGCTGAAGATCTATACTGTACAATGTGCGAAAAGCTTTAAGAGGGAAAGTACAGGCTACGATGAGAGCTCAGAAGCAACCTAGACTAAAGACAGTTCAAAAAAGCCTCCCAGATTAAAAAAAAAAAAATTTACCCTTCCATCCAACAGAACCATTAACCCAAGGAAAAGACACTTACTGTATTTCAATACTTTCTATACCAATATACAAAAAAGTGAATATGAATTCTCCCTGAGACATGGGATTTTGAGTGTTTAATTTTCTGCTTTATATTTTTCTGCATTTTCTAAACTGAGCACATGGCATTATTTTTATAATTACAAACAAAATATTTATAATTAAATGACCAACAAAGGAGAGAAAAAGAGCTACTACACAGAGCTTAAGAGAGCTTTAAGTAAGAGAAAGGATCAACTTTGAAAATGTAGCCTATGTTAAGGTATCTGGCAAAATTTATTAAGGACACGCTATGTGCCAGTGCTATGACAGGCTGTTGGGAAAATAAGCTGAAAATATAACTCAGACACTTTCAACGGCAGGTTAAGTCATTTTTATTAAAGAAAGAAAAAGTACGAAACTCAGTAAGAAACTCACATTGAGCTGGCAAGTTTGGAGTTGAACAACTCTCTCTCCAGAGCAGCCCCCAAATTGGGAAATGCCCCTGGTTCAGGTGTCAGAAAGAAAAAGTATTCTTGAAGCAAAACTATTCCTCAACACAAATGATGAAGACCAGCTAGATTTCAGAGTTCACATCACACGGCTTGTCCATGATAGCCTGGCCAATGCAGCCAAAATCCCAAACTCAACATGTCCAAGACCCATTTCCTTCTTCAGCTTCTCTCATTTCATATTCGATCTCATTTATGGATCTCACCACCTACTCCATCACTCAAGCTAAGAACCTTAACTCCTTTCAAACGTCTCTGAAATATCTCTCAAATCTTTCTGCCCTAGTTCAAGCTTCATCATTTCTCAGCAAGACCATTGCAGCAGTCTCTTATCTCCTTGTCTCTAAAAATCTCTGCTCTCTCCAAATCTTTATTTTCTTACTGCTACTGAAGTGATTTTTCTTTAATCACTGACCATACCTATCACACAGAAATAAACAATGGCTCTCCCCAGTGTTAGCATTCTAGTTCTTTAGCAAGACAGTTAATACCCTTCACACAATGTATCATTGCTGAAGTATATTGAAGAGAGGTTAAGAGCACAGATTTGTGCTCAGCCAGACCCAGGTTTGAATCCAGGCTCTGCTGCTTTCTTAGCTGCTAGACCAGAGACTTTGGGCAGGTAACTGTACTCCTCAGAACCTCCATTCCCTTACTTAGAAAAGTAAAATGTATATAACATGCCTGACATATAGCCATTAAACAAAAAGTGCCTCTCTTCTGTCCTTTAAATGCCTTCTTTTCCTAGAAGGCGGAAGTCCAAATTAATTTCCTCTTCTCTGCCTCCTAGCAATGACTTGCGTAGCCTTATGGTTTCATTTTTTCTACCTACTATTACCACATCCTTTCCCAACTCGCATGTAATGGTACATTATATAAGGGAGAAAACTGTGTCTCACCCATTTTATATTCTCCTAGGGAGAAGGAAATGGCAACCCACTCCAGTATTCTTGCCTGGAGAATCCCATGGACGGAGCAGCCTGGTGGACTACAGTCCATGGGGTCGCAAAGAGTCGGACACGACTGAGCAACTTAACTAACTAACTAAGGGCAAAGAGTGCAGCAGGGGTGTGGTATTGGCTCACTGAACTGAAAGGAGTCCTCAGACTGGCTTTCAGAATGGGCCTGCCACTCCCCCCACTCCTCTCCTGTCCCAGGCAAACCACCTATACCTCTTCTACTTCCCAGGCCACTCTTTAGGAGCCCTCTTTCTTCTCTAAAATATCCCTAGCACCTCACAAGGGTGGGTATGTAGTAGTTCTTAATAGTTACACATATTGATGGAGTGAGGATTAACATTTTTTTAACACACGATTTTTAAACATCTGCATATAGCATACAAAGGTACTGGTGGGCCCAAACAGAAAACAATCTGTCTCCCATGTAGAGGACCCAAGTTCAATCCCTGGGTCAGGAAGATCTCCTGAAGAAGGGAATAGCTACCCACTCCAGTATTCTTGCTTGGAGAATTCCATGAATAGAGAAGCCTGGCGGGCTACAGTGTCCATGGGGTTGTGAAGAGTCAGACATGACTGAACAACTAACATTTTCACTTTCATAAAGGTACTGTTAACCTATTCCTCTGTTATTAAGTGGATGTTATTCCTAATATTTCACTGTTACGAATACCATTCTCAGAAACATTCTCTTATATAAATGTTTGTGCTCATATGCTAAGGAGTCGATTACTAGGACAAAGAATATGAATGCTTTGTGGCTTGTGATATATACTTCAAAAGCTCACTTTTTAAAAAAGTGTCTTTATGCCAATCATGAAATATCAGTATTATGAACTCTTTGTCATCCAATTAATCATTAGTTCATAAAATGTAAAGACTTAAAAATTTAAAATAACTTCTATACATGGAATATGAATGGGTATAGAAATGAAATATATAGAATTTGAACATCATGCTGAATTAAAATATTATATCTATTCCAGATTTTCCCCATCTGACCCCATTAATTAAAATAATATACATTTTGCTGCCTATCATAAAGTTAATTTCAAAATCATGTACCTGGTAGTTTCCAAAATAGAGGAAGCAAGAAGAACAATAGATGGCATTCAGTTAAAAATCAGCTTGAATTAAGAAACATTATATCAAGTGATTTAGCTGAATTAAGTCTTAAGGACAGAAGGTTCAGTTAGCAGCACTACTTAACACCAAGGCTTATCAATAATAAATTGAATATCAGACCTCAAAACTGTTGCTAAGTGTTCAATTTCTCTGTCAACAGAAAGGAACAGAGAAAGGATGGACAGCTTGACTTCTAGAATTAAAGAAACAAAAGCAGGCAACATTACTCCATTAGTCACAACTGCACAAGCAGATCACTGTATGTAATTTGAATGTAGAAATAAATATATCAGTGTATCCAGACAATGTAATGATGCAAATTGATAAAATTCAGTTCCATTCCACCGGTACCTTCTTCCCTAATTCCCTCAACAAGGACCAAAGGATGCTACAGTCTACCAACAGCCTGTGCTTAGTCAGTCATGTTGGACTCTTTGCGAGTCCATGGACTGTAGCCCACCAAGCTCCTCTGTCCATGGGGATTTTCCAGGCAAGAATACAGGAGTGGGCTGCCATGCCCTCCTCCAGGGGACCTTTCCAACCCAGGGATCAGACTCAGGTCTCCTGAATTGCAGGTCGATTCTTTACTGTCTGAGCCACCAGAGAAGGCCTATCAACAGCCTAGCCTTTAATAACATGATACCAGACTTGGGAGAGGGGTCTCAAGCTGTCATTACACTGATGACGGTTAGGGGACTTCATTTGATCACAGAAAGGATTTTAAGCAAAATTGAGCCTATTTCTGGCCTAAGCCAAGTTTAATTAACTACGAGAAATTAAACAGGAGTCTATGTGAAGAGGAAACAAAAACCCCAGACTGAAGCATTCTGCTCTCAACAAATGCTGGCTTTATGAGTTCATGGAAAGAACTCACTTTTTTACATTCAAAATAGTGGCACTGAACTTCTCAATAGATTTTGTATAAAATTCTATGACAAATCCATTCAGAACTAGGGGCTTGACTCTGTAGTGCTATCTTAACCCTCAATAAATCTGGAATGCTTAAAGGCTATTAAACTAACATTTCCCTGATCTGGCACCTGTAGTCAAGTTAATTTGTCAAAAACATTCCTACAGTTTGTCACTGGACACTGTATTTTCTGACAAGTTTAAAATAAAATCGACAAAATCTCATTAATTTCCTCTGAATCACCAACCTTGGTTATATTAAGCTTTTATTATTAAGAATGCCAACTGTCACTCTTTCTTTAACAAGGTCAAGTTCTGATCTGGGTACCTCTAGGATCCTTATTCTATTAATAGGAGCTAGTGAGGCATTGCAGTATGGTGATTAAAAGTGTAAGTTGTGGAATCAGAAAGACCTGGGTTCAATTCTCACTTATTGTGTGTCCTTGGACAATTTTACTTAACCTATCTGGGTCACTATTTCCACACAGAAACGGTGTATTATAAAAGCACCTCTTCATGGAATTGTTGAAAGGATTCAATCAGACTATGCAGGTAAAGCACTTATCACTGTGCCCAGTCTATAGTAAACGCTCAGCAAATGTTGTTTCTTCATTAAGCTGTCTTTTTCTCCCCTAGATTTAAATTCAGAGACTTGAAAAAAAAAAACAACCTTCATTGCCATTCATAGGCTTTTAAAACTACGAGGAATTTAAGGGTCATCCCCTTTAAAACATTTTCACCAAATGGTTATGCTACGAGCTGTCCTGAACACCTTCCACTGATGAAGTCGCTGCCACCCTCTGAAGTCTGCAGGTAAACGGTTTTGATGGCTAAAACATTTCTTTACATTGGAGGACACTTTCTCTGCAGCTTTTACCCACTGATCTTAGTTCCAGACCTCAGGAAACTGGAAAAACTTCACCTCCACTTCCATAGTGCTAAGTCGCTTCAGTCCCGTTCAACTCTTTGCTACCCTCTGGACTGTAGCCCGTCAAGCTCCTCTGTCCATGGGATTTTCCAGGCAAGAATACTGGAGTGGGTTGTCATGCCCTCCTCCAGGGGATCTTCCTGACCCAGGGATCGAACCCACATCTCTTATGTCTCTGGCATTGGCAGGTGAGTTCTTTACCACAAGCGCCACTGGAGTCCATTTCCATAGACACCCCTTCATATATATATGAGAACCTCCAATAAAATAACTCAGCTACTAAACACTGTGGAATGAGCCAGACTATCTATAACCCTTTTAAAGAGTATAAGACAGCATAGAAAATATTATTTCCATTATTTTTTCTTAGGCTGATCATTTTCTGATATTTTCTTTCTATAGCATCTATGATAAATATGTGGCTTCCCTGGTGGCTCAGATGGTAAAGAATCTGCCTGCAATGCAGGAGACCCGGGTTCAATCCCTGGGTTAGGAAGATCCCCTGGAGAAGGGAATGGCAATCCAGTTCAGTATTCTTGCCTGGAGAATTCCATGGACAGAGGAGCCTGGTGGGCTACAGCCCATGGAGTTGCAGAAAGTTGGACTTGATTATAGTCCTGGACCTAAAACAAAAGATATTGTTGCTCGCAAGTAAAGATTTTCTCTATTTAAAATAAATCTTACTTGTTTTGATCCTCTGATGTCTTTTCCCACTTTTGAAAAAAAAATGCCTAGAGCTATTGTTTCAAACTGTTATCACGTGAAATTTGAGTAACAGCCTTGAATAATTTTTTTAAGACATCAACTGAAAGACCAGCTATCATTCATGTTTGAATACCAGTGAGAAATTTTACAAAATGGTGGAAAGGGGTGATGGGGGAATGAAAAAAAGAAAGAAAGAAAGAAAGAAAGTCTACCCATACTGCATCTGGAATAATGACCATTTACTCAAAGTCTTAAAATTCAGAAAGCAGTTCCTGATGCTACCAGGTTTTCCTATCATGGATTATGTTCACTAGGGACCTCTTTCCAGAGTCTACAGAACTGACTGGACCTGGCCCTGCCAGCCTTGTGTGGTCTAACTTTGAGCAAGCCCATAACCTCTCTGAAAGTCAATTTCCTCAGCCATGAAATACAGATGAGACTTCTATCTCAAAAGACTCGCTGGACAAAGCAAAAATAAAGCACGCTGAAGTTCTCTGTGAACTGCAAATTGTCACACAATGCCAATTAGTCCTTATATTGTTACTTACGCTGTTGCTCAGACCAGGCAGATCTTCAACAAAAAGTCCCTTCAAACCAGGTTGAGAAGTGGAGACAACAAGGAAAGATCAGTATTTATGAGAGAAGAGCCATAGAATTCTTTCCTCATTCAGCCTCAGGATGGTTACAGCCTGTACCAGGAGGTGCTCTCACAAGCACAATCCAGTCATCTTAAAGCATAATGGGATGTAAAGTGTCCATTTTGAATTTTCATAGCCATTGTGGGATTCTTTAGATCATTAATGTTACATAGCACTTTGCATTTAATTATACAAACAATGGGTTCTATAATGATGATATTATCAGGGAAAGGTAATTTGCATGAACTAAGTCCCATCACCTAGGGTAAGTTTAGGGACCTCTTCATTTTTAAATCATTTATATAATAAAATCAATATGCTTTAAAAGTAAAAATAGGTTTTTTAAAAACCATAAAGAAGAGTTACATGTTTTAAACTCTATCAATTATCATAATATAATGAGTCTTTTTAAGATTTAATATCAACTTTTAAAATTAAAACTCAATGGAGAATGTATACTTGGCTCCATTACTAGATGATGTATCTCTAGAAAAGGTTACAGTAGAGCCATTATCACCCTCCTAAATTATATGGAAAATTTGGTACAACCCTCCAAGTACCCCAAGGACAATTTAATTCCAGAGATAGTGAAGTATTTGGAGAATATAACATTGTATAAATATTGAAGGAGATAATTCAGGTGCACCTATCATATTCATTTCTTGCAGGGTTTCAGTTGGTTAAATGTTTCAAAAATTTTTAATGTCAACATACAACTTCAGGGACTTTCCTGGCAGTCCAGTGGTTAAGACTCCATGCTTCCAATTCAGGTGGCACAGTTCAATCCCTGGTCAGGGAACTGAGACTTTGCAGGCTGTGCAGTGCAGCCAAGTAAGTAAGTAAATAAATAAACTGACTTTACCATTAAGTAAAAGATTCTTTGAAAAATACAAATTAAAGCCCACGCTATCTCCTTAATTTTGAATAGCTTTTTAAAACCCACACATTTCTATACTGTAGTAGGTTCATGACTGCTTTATCACTTTAAGACTCAATGTTTCTTGATGATATAATTCAAAATTTCACTGAATCATAATTTAGTAAGTCATAAAAACCTCTTAAAATTAATCTTTCATGCACATCTAGCTTATCCAAAGTTAGAATTTAATTAGATGGCCTTGGCACAAATGGGCTTACTACTTTATTTGCTCAATCAGTGTATGTCTCTTCAGTAATTATAATTAATTCAAGTCCCTGACGCACCTCCTAGCAAACAATGTAAAAACATCAGACGAAATGGAAATAAATAGCTTTATATTTCTCCAATTACAAAATTCACTTTCATCCTCAAAACGCACATGTGAAATAACTGGGAGAGGTGTTATTCTCAACAAGCAAAGGCCACACAAAAAGTCTACACCTCTGGCGACAGAGAAAGATGGTTGTCTGCAGCTGAAAATACACGTGTTTTTTTTTTCTTTTCTTTACACTATGAAAATGGTACAACTGCAAAGAGCCAATTGAGAAAGTCTGCATCCAACAGTTTGCAAGTACATGTTGAAATATAAACAGGAGCAAGAAAAAGAACTAGACAACATATCTCAAGAAAATTAGAGATACCAAGGAATATTTCACACAAAAATGGGCACAATAAAGGACAGAAATGGTATGGACCTCATAGAAGCAGGAGATATTAAGAAGAGGTGGCAAGAATGCACAGAAGAACTATACAAAAAAGATCTTCATGACCCAGATAATCATGATGGTCTGATCACTCACCTAGAGCCAGACATCCTGGAATGCGAAGTCAAGTGGGCCTTAGGAAGCATCACTACAAACAAAGCCAGTGGAGGTGATAGAATTCCAGTTAAGCTATTTCAAATCCTAAAAGATGATGCTGTGAAAGTGCTGCACTCAATATGCCAGCAAATTTGGAAAACTCAACAGTGGCCACAGAACTGAAAGAGGTCAGTTTTCATTCCATTCTCAAAGAAAGGCAATGCAAAAGAATGCTCAAACTACTGCACAATTGCACTAGTCTCACACACTAGCAAAGTAATGCTCAAAATTCTCCAAGCTAGGCTTCAACAGTACATGAACCATGAACTTCCAGATGTTCAAGTTGGATTTAGAAAAGGCAGAGGAACCAGAGATCAAATTGCCAACATCCACCGGATCATCGAAAAAGTTAGACAGTTCCAGAACAACATCTGCTTTATTGACTATGCCAAAGCCTTTGACTGTGTGGATCACAACAAACTGGAAAATTCTTAAAGAGATGGGAATACCAGACCACCTACTTGCCTCTTGAGAAATCTGTATGCAGGTCAGGAAGCAACAGTTAGAACTGGACATGGAACAACAGACTGGTTCCAAATATGGAAATGAGTACGTCAAGGCTATATATTGTCACCCTACTCATTTAACTTACATGCAGAATACATCATGAGAAACACTGGGCTGGTTGAAACACAAGATGGAATCAAGACTGCTGGGAGAAATATCAATAACCTCAGATATGCAAATGATACCACACTTACAGCAGAAAGTAAAGAAGAACTAAAGCGCCTCTTGATGAAAGTGACAGAGGAGAGTGAAAAAGTTGGCTTAAAACTCAACATTCAGACAACTAAGATCATGGTATCTGGTCCCATTACTTCATGGGAAATAGATGGGGAAACAGTGGAAACAGTGAGAGACTTTATTTTGGGGGGGTCCAAAAATCACTGAAGATGGTGACTGCACCCATGAAATTAAAAGATGCTTGCTCCTTCAAAGAAAAGTTATGACCAATCTACATAGCATATTAAAAAACAGAGACATTACTTTGTCAACAAAGGCCCATCTAGCCAAAGCTACGGTTTTTCCAGTAGTCATGTATGGATGTGAGAGCTGGACTATAAAGAAAGCTGAGTGCCGAAGAATTGATGCTTTTGAACTGTGGTGTTGGAGAAGATTGTTAAGAGTCCCTTGGACTGCAAAGAGATCCAACCAGTCCATCCTAAAGGACATCAGTCCTGAATACTCACTGGAAGGACTGATGCTGAAGCTGAAACTCCAATACTTTGGCCACCTGATGCGAAGAGCTGACTCATTTGAAAAGACCCTGATGCTGGGAAAGATTGAAGGTGGGAAGAGAAGGGGACGACAGAGGATGAGATGGTTGGATGGCATCACAGACTCAATGGACATGAATTTGAGTAAACTCCAAGAGTCGGTGATGGACAGGGAGGCCTGATGTGCTGTGGTTCATGGGGTCCCAGAGTTGGACACGACTGAGCGACTGAACTGAAATGACCAGGGTCCAAGGGCTTCCCTGGTGGCTCAGCGGTAAAGAACCTGCCTGCCAATGCAGGAGACACGAGTTTGATTCCTGGGTTGGGAAACCCAGGGAGACCCCTGGAGAAGGAAAAGACAAGCCACTCCAGGATTCTTGCCTGAGAAATACCATGGACAAAGGAGCCTGGCAGGCTGCAGTACATGCAGTCACCAAAGAGGTGGACACCTTGGCGACTAAACAACAGCAAACCAGAGTCCAATTGCTTCTCGGGCACCATCTTATCTAACGTGCCCAACATTCCCATGAGGACTGCTCACTGGAATTTGAGACGGTTGGATGGAATCACAGACTCAATGGACATGAATTTGAGTAAACTCCGGGAGTTGGTGATAGACAGGGAGGCCTGGCGTGCTGCAGTTCATGGAGTCACAAACAGTCGGACACGACTGAGCGACTGAACTGAATTGAACTGAAGTCACTTCAGTTGTGTCTGACTCTTTGTGACCCTATGGACCATAGCCTGCCAGGCTCCTCTGTCCATGGGATTCTCCAGGCAAGAATACTGGAATGGGTTGCTAGCCCTCCTCCAGGGATCTTCCCAACCCAGGGGTCGAACCTGTGTCTCTTACGTCTCCTGCACTGCCAGTCGAATTCTTTACCACTAGCACCACTGGGGAAACATGGTAGGCTGTTCCAAATCTCTCAGGTGGGAGTGGGTGATGGGGGGCGTGGAGGTGGGAATCAAGATTCTAACCCAGATCTGTTCCATCCTAAAACCCTCCCCTCTTGGTGAATCCTAGTCCTGAAGAACTCGTTGGGGCGGCCTGAATATCTAGGAGAGATCACAGAGGCTGCTGGCTCGTGTTGTGGCCCGTTTCAGAACTGAGTGTCCCAGTCTGAGTTAGAAACATCCCTCTGGCTGAGAAGTGCTGGGAAGGTCAGAATTACTCCTTGTCTTCCGCTCTGCCAATCACATGCACTTGCAGCTCTTCCAGGGACTGCTGGTCCTAGAGAGGGACACCAGGGTAACAGCTTCCAGAACAGTTCCCTCTTGTGTGCAGGCACAAGGCAGAAACAGTTACAGACTTCCTTGCTGCTGGGTACACAGCAGGCGCTCAATAAATCCTCTCTATGTTTCAGAGAATAAAAACACGAGGGAACACCAGATCCCTGAAGAGGCGGCAGAACCCTCCACTTAAGTTCTCAAAACGCAGTGGTCAAGTACCAACTCATGGGCCTCAGAGAATCCTCACTCTTGGGTTAAGAGACTCATCAGTAATTGTGAGGTGCAACTGCACCAAATGTGGTTACCCAGGTGGTAGTACCCAAATGTGCATCGATAATGACAAAGCAAGAAAATAACAGTTTGGTCCTTGGAGAGGCAGGCAAGCTGCCTATGACATCAACATGGCACAAGCTCCAACACAAGCCAGAGGTCTGATGAGACAAAGGCCTGTCTCAGGTTGCAACTCTCTGCGGAGACAGGAAGCGCGAGACCCCGCTTACTTGCAGGAACTGACAAGCCACCAGGGCCCAGGGTCTCCAGGGCTTTTCCTCAGCTACCTGGTGTTACTTCCCTCCTGTTCATCCTCAGTTGTAGTCAGCTCAATCTCCTCTGAGGTCCTAACTAAACCAGACACAGGGAGAATCGGGATTTTATCTTATTAAAATAGATATGGCTAATTTGTCTTTTCAAATTCATTTTAAATTAAATTGGATTTCCTCGGAAGGCTGCTAGGTCAGTTCCCCTGCTGCGAATGCAGGACAAAGGTTAATTGCACGCCCTTCACCAGCTCTTCTACTCTCCTGGGCAGCTCTGATAACCTGCCCCGGAGAGGTGGGGAAGGCTTCCGTTTATTGGGCGATAATGTTGCCATTAGAGCCATTTACCATTATGCCAAGAAATGTTTCATTTTTAAAAACTAAGTAATAAGATATGATAGCAATAACACAAATGAAATGCAACGGTGTTACCAACTGATGGTTAATTCTTCTAAAATGCTAAACCCAAAGAATAAGACCGTAACCTACTTGCTTTCCTAAAGGAAGACCCCAGTAGAAACAAACATACACACCCTCCAGGAGCAGACTGCTTTCTGGTTCCAGTGTAAAATTCCATTAACATTTTCACTTAATTTATCTCATTTAAACTGTCTATGTTCATGAAAATTTAACCCAGTAATTCCCTGTTATACAAAGCCTAACAAAGTATGAATATTTAAATACAATGTAAATAAAACACTTTATCAATTATATTTTTGTATTCTAAATTAGTGACTTCACTTAGCATGTCTGCCTTGCACAGCACCATACTATTTTTCAATTAAAGGTCCAGATGTTTCAAAGGCTCCAGTAGGCAACGGCAGTTATGAGAAATGCTTCATCTGCATTGTAATCATTACCACCACATCAGCTCCAGCCTGCATTAACATACTCATGTTTTATTCCTGCTCCCCTTCTAACCGAGCAGGTAATTATACAACATAGCAGAGAAACACAATCCTAAGGACTGGACAATTTCCTTACAAGTATCCACCTAAGCAACACATTTTCTTAAAAAATTTGGAGTGATTCTTTAGCAGGAACACATTGATCATTCAGAATGATTTTATTTCTTTAAAATAAAGAGTGGATCACAACCATACCAAGATTAGCATCAAATAGTTATTAATAAAATGCAAGGTGGCCTGTACATACACACATTTATATACACTGAAAACCAACTAGGAGTTTGTATGTGTGAAAACCACTATCATTTGTTAGAATCTAAGCCATTTCTTCTCATTTTGAATGCCAGTGTCATATAATTCTATCTTTATTCTTACTATCTGAAAATGACAATTCACCTGAGACTGACCAAGTATAGCAACTATCTCTGTGACCACTGGATTAAAAACTACACACACACACACATGCGTGCGCAGGACAAATGCAATTCTGACAGCTGTAACAAAAAATGCTATGGCATTTATTATTTCAATAAATGACTCACCCCAAAATATAAAACAAGGACCTATGTTATAAGACATATGGTTATGCTTAGTGAACACAGTATAATTTAATGGGAAAATACAGTTTCTCATTGTGAAGAGAACCTGTAACAAAATTAATTTTAATTTTAAAATTACAAACATTTTTATATTTTGAAGTATTCCAAAAGGAGATGTCCTAATGAAGATGCTATTCAAAAGATAAATGCCTTTACAAATATTAAAATGTCAGACAGGTCAAATCCTGGCAGGTTACACTTCAGCATCTGAAAGCAGACAGCTTCCGCTCCTTCCTGAAGGAACCTTAGGTGGAACGTTTTTAATACATCACCATGTCACTTTTTAATGTGCCCCAATCTATTAACCACATGGCAAACTAACAGGGATTTTTAAAATATGGGTTTTATGGCTTTGTGCTGGTGATTAATTAAATAAATAGCCACCGTTTCACAAATCATTCCTCTAATTAGTCTCAAACAGACACTTTGCATTCACTGGTGTTACTGCCATCTGAAGCTCCCAGAAGGGCAGGGCTGGTGTGGCACGGCCGCATGTCTGCACTTTGGAGCCCACTGTCGCAGGCGACTCGGCTGGCACCCCACCCTGCCACCCAGAGGCAGAGGTGCTGTCTTCACAGGTGCCGCAGTCAGCTGGAATTTGATTCCAGCTGCTCAGAAAAGATGTTCTCCTTAATTATTCTTCCTCACCCTAAAGGAAACAATGAAATAACAAAGGAATAAAGTGCAACTTCCAGCTGCTAAGAGAAGAGGTTTCACCAACACAGTTCATGAAGTGACTAAGAAAGCTGGCCACAGTTATCCAGTTTAGGAGTAGGTAGGGTGCAAGGGCAAAGAGACTTTCCTTAGAACTCAAATGTGTTAGGTCGTTACCTTGAACTCAGATATTAAGCAATTACTCCCAAATCCTATTATTTAAAAGATACCATTCAAAGTCTGAGAAGAAGGTCACCCTTTTTGAAACTAATAGGAATTCAATCTAGCTTGTTTTAGTAGTATATTTTAAACGATGATAATTCCTCTGAAAGCAAATTAAACTTGGGAGATAATTTTTAGTGTCAGAAAAAAATCAAATGGGGATATCTAAAGAATCCAATTTTCTTTAGGAAATACATTAAGTAGTTTCCTAATCTTGGTATTTAAACTTCATTAGGAAGGAAGGAGGAGAGGGAGGGAGGGAATGAGGAAAGGAAAGGAATAGAATGAAAAGAAAAAGAAAGAAAGAAAGGAAAAAGGGGAGGGAAGGTGGGAGGGAAAGAAGAAGGAAGAGAAAAGGAGGAGAGGGAAAGGAACAGGCCTTTTTCTAAGAGGAAAAGGAGTGGGGAAAGAAAGAGGGGGAGATTTAGCAGGGCTAAAACACCCACGTGGGCTGCAGACTTTCCCCAGAAAAAGCTATCCTCATACCCCTTCCGTGAGAACCTCTCTAAGAATGGGAGGAGGTGATGAAGTGCTGCAGAAAAGACGAGGACCCTGAAACAAGGCACACCTGCACCCTCAGCTACATCATATACTTCCATTAGCCTCAGTCTCCTTCCAACCTGTAAAGGATTTTAGCCCCTACTCTCTGGAACTATAGGGACACTGAGATACTGTGGATAAAGCATCTAGTATATTCCCTGCCCCAAAGAGAAGTTCATTAAAGGATGGAGATGGTGACAGCAGTGAGAAATGGGATGAAGGCAGAGCTTAGGTGACTGCAGCCAACACTGCAGATGCTGTTTCAAGTGTGAAAAACATGGACAAAGGCACACACACTGTACAGGAACACAGAACATGCCGTTCACGGCGCTCAAGAAAACCCAAGTAGCTGGCAACTAAGAAGAAATGGTGAGTTTCTCTAACTCTCATCTTTACTGGGCACAGAGATAGGGGAGGGGTGTCTCAGAGATAGTCTCAGATGAGACAGCTCAGGTGGCAGAAATTGGAAAGGAAATGAATGAACTTTGGATTTAGCAGACCAGAATTTGAATTCCAGCCTAACTACTTAAAGTTGTGTAAACGCAAGCAAATCTGTTCACCTCTCTAAGTCTTAGTTTCCCCAGCCCAAATTGGAGAAAATAATGTACACTTTATAGGGAATCTGGGAAAAATGAATAAAATAGCATACAAGATACTCTGGCATATATTAGACACTCAAATAGTTTCTTTTACATTAAGTTACATCACATGAAATTTTGATAATCATTTATGATCCACAAGATTTTCAATTCCATGTGGTTTCACCTAACATTATACTGACTGGGACAACTAGCATGAACTGAAAAACCAAGAGATAATTTTCAAAAATGGAATGAATTATACTATCAATGCAGGAAGACAACAAAGATATAAAATGTGTTTTTATGACTCGCTCATGATTCCAGCAATACAGCAGCTAATATGTATTAAACACTTCAGTTCAGTTCAGTCGCTCAGTCGTGTCCGACTCTTTGCAACCCCATGAATCGCAGCACGCCAGGCCGCCCTCTCCATCACCAACTCCCGGAGTTCACTCAGACTCATGTCCATCGAGTCCGTGATGCCACTCAACCATCTCATCCTCTGTCATCCCCTTCTCCTCTTGCCACCAATCCCTTCCAGCAGCAGAGTCTTTTCCAATGAGTCAACTCTTCGCATGAGGTGGCCAAAGGACTGGAGTTTCAGCTTCAGCATCATTCCCTTCAAAGAAATCTCAGGGCTGATCTCCTTCAGAATGGACTGGTTGGATCTCCGTGCAGTCCAAGGGACTCTCAAGAGTCTTCTCCAACACCACAGTTCAAAAGTATCAATTCTTCAGTGCTCAGCTTTCTTCACAGTCCAACTCTCACATCCATACATGAGCACTGGAAAAACCATAGCCTTGACTAGACGGACCTTTGTTGGCAAAGTAATGCCTCTGCTTTTTAATATGCTACCTGCTGCTGCTGCTGCTAAGTCAATTCAGTCGTGTCCGACTCTGTGTGACCCCACAGACGGCAGCCCACCAGGCTCCCCCATCCCTGGGATTCTCCAGGCAAGAATACTGGAGTGGGTTGCCATTTCCTTCTCCAATGCATGAAAGAGAAAAGTGAAAGTGAAGTCGCTCAGTCTGTCCGACTGTTAGCGACCCCATGGACTGCAACCCACCAGGCTACTCCGTCCATTGGATTTTCCAGGCAAGAGTACTGGGGTGAGGTGCCATTGCCTTCCCTGAATATGCTATCTAGGTTGGTCATAACTTTGTTTCCAAGGAGTAAGCATCTTC
>SJYX01023093.1:154724-178389 GCA_006410675.1 Oreotragus oreotragus
TTGACTGTATAGAGCTTCTCCATCTTTGGCTGCAAAGAATATAATCAATCTGATTTCGGTGTTGACCATCTGGTGATGTCCATGTGTAGAGTCTTCTCTTCTGTTGTTGGAAGAGGGTGTTTTCTATGACCAGTGTATTTACTTGGCAAAACTCTATTAGTCTTTGCCCTGCTTCATTCTGTATTCCAAGGCCAAATTTGCCTGTTACTCCAGGTGTTTCTTGACTTCCTACTTTTGCATTCCAGTCCCCTATAATGAAAAGGACATCTTTTTAGGGTGTTAATTCTAAAAGGTCTTGTAGGTCTTCATAGAACCGTTCAACTTCAGCTTCTTCAGCGTTACTGATTGGGGCATAGACTTGGATTACTGTGATACTGAATGGTTTGCCTTGGAAACGAACAGAGATCATTCTGTCGTTTTCGAGATTGCATCCAAGTACTGCATTTCGGACTCTTTTGTTGACCATGATGGCTACTCCATTTCTTCTAAGGGATTCCTGTTTAAACTACTTGCTATAGCAGTTTAAACACTTGTAGTTTAAACTCTTACTATAGATCAAATACTAGACCATATATTTGACATCTGTAATACTAGTTTATGTAATACCAAACAACTTAAATAGATAGAGTCAACTATTCTCATTTTAGATGAAACGGAAGCTTGGAGAAATGAAGTTAAGTTGCTCAAAATATCATATGGCTGGTGAAGAAGAGAGCTTTCTAACTCCAGAGCCTGAGTTCTTACTTGTCACTCATAAAACTGTAATGGGGGGCAAATGACTGTAATAAATATTTTTCCAAAGTTATACATACAAATATTCAATAAGCACATGAAGAGATGCTCAACGTCACTAATCAGCAGGGAAATGTAAATCAGGACTACAATGAGATACTATCTCATGCTCATCAGAATGACTTACTATCAAAACAAAAACCAAAAACCCAGAAATAGCAAGAGTTGGCAAGGATGTGAAGAAACTGGTAAATCTGTGCACTGTTAGTGAAAATCTAAAATGGTACTGCAACTGTAGAAAACAATATGGAAGCTCTTCAAAAAATTAAAAATTGGAATTACCAAATGATCCAGCAATTCCTCTTCTGGTGTACACCCAGAAGAACGGAGGGCAGGGTCTTGATGAAATGTTTCCAAACTCATGTTACAGCAGCATTGTTTACAACAGCTAATAATGGAAGCAATGCAAGTGTCCACCAACAGATGAATGGACAAGTAACGTGTGGTATACAGCCACAATGGGATGTTATTAAGCTTTAAAAAATAAGGGAACCCTACAATATGCTACAACATGGATGAACCTTGAGGCTATTTATGCTAAATGAAATAAGCCAGACACACAAAAAACTGTATGATTCTACTTACATGAGATACTTCATTCAGTCAGTCAGTCAGTCAGTTCAGCACTCAGTCGTGTCCGACTCTTTGTGACTCCATGGTCTGCAGCACGCCAGGCCTCCCTGTCCATCACCAACTCCTGGAGTTTACTCAAAATTATGTCCATTGACTTGGGGATCCCATCCAACCATCATATCTTCTGTTGTTCCCTTCTCCTCCTGCCTTCAATCTTCCTAGCATCAGTCTTGTCAAAGTAGTCAGCTCTTCGCATCAGGTGGCTAAAGTATCGGAGTTTCAGCTTCAAAATCAGTCCTTCCAATGAACACCCAGGACTGATCTCCTTTAGGAAAGACTGGTTGGATCTCTTTGCAGTCCAAGGGACTCTCAAGAGTCTTCTCCAACACCACAGTACAGGGGCAAGAAGCAAATAATTTACAAATCATCTTCTGGGCCTTACAAAGGATGGACATGACATGTCAGCGGGCAAGCAAGCACTGTGATAAGAGTATTCCATGCCAGCACCTACCCTGACCAGGTAGATGATACACTCAAAAGTCCCACTGCAACCATGGTATACTCCTTCTCCCATGTCATAGTGTCATTTAAAACAGAAAATAAGTCCGGCATGCTTCGAAGCTTCAAGGAAAAATCCTAAAGTTGTAATCAAATAGCTGCTCTGTTCCCATTATGTTATAGTTAAGCCTTTTTAAGATGTGACAAAGGCAGCAAAGCTTTTTATTTATTTGTTTGTTCGTTTATCTACTTATGTATGCCTTCCTTACTTCCTGCATCCTTTGATGTAACAGTGAACAAGTCATCACAGAAAAGGAAATGGCACTGACAGAGGATGCTATGAAATATAGTTAAGCCTTTTTAAGATGTGACAAAGGCAGCAAAGCTTTTTATTTATTTGTTTGTTCGTTTATCTACTTATGTATGCCTTCCTTACTTCCTGCATCCTTTGATGTAACAGTGAACAAGTCATCACAGAAAAGGAAATGGCACTGACAGAGGATGCTATGAATCCTTATCCTTTAAAAAAAGAGAATGCAAGTCAAGAAAACCCCCAAACACCATGCTTTCAAGCCAGGATTCTAAAAGCAATTTCACACTTGCATTTAAGGCTTCTTGGAGCCGCCTCTATGGCACCAAAATAACCAAAGATAAAGAAGATGTTTGTGCTAAGTTGGCAAAGTGGAGACATCAGCATTTCTGCCTTCACACTGTAATTTCTACTCTCCAGACAGCACCTGGTAACGCATCTCGAGTGTGTCTTCTGCGCAGCCACTGCTCTTCCAAAGCCTGTGCTCTGGGGCTTCCCTGGGGCTTCCTTTCCGACAATTGCAGCAGAGACTCTGAGAGGAACCTAAACGAGCTGCCTTAACCTTCCTGTAAACTGATATTTCCATAGAGGATTAAGACAAACGTTTCAAATAAACCAGTTTCCCTTACTAAAAAACCAAAGTGACAATAGCAGTACCAAGAGAAATATAGACAGACAATGAATGAAGAAGACACACTTTTCTTGTCTTTGGGCATGCAAAGATATAGAGTCAAAGGTCACATAGAAGTGGGCTACATAATTTCCTCTTATTTCTGATGTTCCATAGTGGGCGCTAATGAAAAAGTTATACAAGAACTGGATTGAATCATACCAAGGAGAGGAGGAAAAAAAAACCTAAAAGCTTCACACTATTTAATATATGCTGATGCTGCATAGTAAATATATATATATTTCAATATTCCTGTTGATTATTTTCTATTCAGAAGAATGCAGCTGTATCTCTTTTAAGGTACTTGCAGAACTCTGGGCATACCAAACGGTTACTTGCTGAATGGTGAGAATGAAAATCCTTGACTACCCTTGAGATCCCTGTAGAAGAGAACAAGTTTCCTTTTCCTGAAGTACCCTAGGCAGCTCCGCTGGGCGACACAAAGAGCTCCCTCTGACCGGAAGGTGTAGGGATGTACAACTAATTGAGCAGAAGACGGAAGAAAGAGCCAGAGCACGCATCCTTAAGAGGCTCTGCCCTTCGACAGCTGAGGGAAGCCAGAGGGTCTCCTTGGCTCTGGTCACCTGCCAAGCTTACTGCTTTCCTCCCCATCTTCTAAACCTGAAATACTTTTCTTGTTTTTCCCTTTATGGCTGTGTCTCCTAGGTCCCCATATTCAATTTCACATGATTACAAGTGGAATGTGAGATGTTTCACATCTAACACTCTGTATTAGCACCATGAATACTTCTGGAAAGAGAGAAACAAAACTTAAAATGAACTAACATTTACTTGGGCACGAGGTTGAGCCCTCTACATACATTATCCCTTTTGATCTTTAAAACTGCCATTGCCCCATTTTATAGATAAATAAACTGCTAAGAAGTTAAAGAAATTACTAAAGGTCACACAGCTAGTGAAATAACTCAGGTAGAAACCCAGGTCTGACTGACTCAAAAGATCACAATCTTTATCTACTATAATTTCCTCCAAAACCAAGTATCTTACAGTTCTTTTTTGAAGGGGGAGCCTTGTATTATACTTTGAATCAACATTTTCATGAAATCAAGAATGATGATATATTTACATGTAAGTTATCTCTTATCTTTCTCTTCCTTCCGTAACATGTATTCTTTCTACAGCATTTAAGAAAACACAGTAAAAAACTTTTACTAAAGGACTTCTATTTCAGCCAGATGGCAATGTACCCTAACCAACCACCTAAAATAAAACAACTAAAGATTTTGATAAATATAAAGTATATGTAATATAAAACACTTATTTTACCCAATAGGCTGGCAAGTATTGAAGGAATTCACAAAGGCCCAAAAAATAAAATGGAAAGGGAAGCCTTGGAAGGGAAAGAGAACAACATTTTTGACTTAGTGATTGTATTTGCCAAGTGAGGTGATATTCAGGGTCTGCTTTTTTTTGGTCAGCTGGATACACAAGATAGCCCAATCAAAATGTATAATACAGCTGAAACCCTAAAGCCCTATAAGCGAAGTCGCTCAGTCATGTCTGACTCTTTGCAAGCCCGTGGACTGTAGCCTACCAGGCTCCTCCATCCGTGGGATTCTCCAGGCAAGAGTACTAGAGTGGGTTGCCATTGCCTTCTCCAGGGAATCTTCCTGACCCAGGGATCGAACCCAGGTCTCCCGCATCACAGGCAGACACTTTACCTTCTGAGCCACCAGGGAATCCCCATATATATATGTGAGCATAAATTAGAATTAAGCTTCCCCACCTGATGAGGGAAAATGCCTGTCCAAAATATTTTTTTTTCTGAAACTTAATAACAACCTGGTATTCATATTCATATAAGATTTTCATAGCAAATTCATACCACCTGATGGACCAGAAAGACTCAAACCAAGAATTTAAAAGTCCTTATGGACTGACTGTTCCCAGGTACGAGACAGGAGCAAACTAACCCTCTCAGGAGGAACCAATATGCCTCAAATAATTATAACCACATCCCCCACCCCCAAAAAAGCTGCAAAAACTGAGTTGTTACAGCCCCTAATCACAAAACATAGATAGAAGGCATTATGTAAGAGTAAACAGACTGAGCGGAAACACACTATAAATGTTTAAAGAAAAACTCTGAAGGACTAAAAGTATGGGTAGGAGCAAGAGACTATCAAATATTATTCAAGATGTGTGGATGAGTAAGAGAAAGGCACTCTCCTTAGAAGACGCAAGCTGAAGTGTTTAAGAGTGAATGGTTGGATACATGTACAGGTTTGGATGAGTCACTTTACTGTTCACCAGAAACTATCACAACATTATTACTCGACTATATCCCAATACAAAATAAAAACTTAAAATAAAAAACAGTGAATGGCAATTTTGAAGTGGCTAAATAAAACATAAAGCAAATAGAGAAAAAACGTTAATGAGCATAGGTGGTAGGTATAACGGTGATCACTAAACTATTATTACTTAAGAAAGTTATTGTTACATGTTTCATAATGAAAAGGTTTAGAAATTACCAAATAGATCTTTGAGACAAAGATGAAAGATCAAAATGGGACTTCTAGAAATGAAAAATAAAATGATTAAAACTACAAATGTATTGGCTCCACAACTGAAGAGAAAACATAGTTTATTCTATGAACCCTTCTTATATAAGTTTCCCAGCAACTCAGAAACCCATCACAGAGATGAAGGAGTGGTCCGAGTAAATTCATATTAAGTTACACAATCTAGTAAACATAAACAGGACAAAGGCTAGACTGGCATGGACACTGTAGAAATACTAAGGCCTGGCCCCCTTATCCCAACTTAGGACAACCCCAAAGGACCATCCTAACTTCGAATGTTCCATGGGGTAAGCACTACCATCCAGTTCCTTCTACCCTATCCTGTTTCTTTCCCTTTTCCTAGCAGGGGATAATCCAGAAAGCATTCTCTGACAAATTTCTTGCATGCTAATCTCCATTTCAGAGTCAGCTTCCCAGGAAAACCCTAACTTGTAACAACTGGTTTTATCAGCAAGTTCTACCAAACATTTGAAACACAGACAGAGCTTATGCTGTTGTTATCGCTGTTGTTCAGTTGCTCAGTCGTGTCCCACTCTTTGACGTTCCGTGGACTGCAGTGCTCTAGGCTTCCCCGTCCTTCACTAGCTCCTGGAGCTTGCTCAAACTCATGTCCATTGAGCAGATGATGCTATCCAGCCACATCATCCTCTGGGTCTCCCCCTTCTTGTTCTGCCCTCAATCTTTCCCAGCATCAGGGTCTTTTTCAAAGAGTCGACTCTTCGCATCAGGTGGCCAAAGTATTAGAGCTTTAGTTTCAGCCAGTCTTTCCAAAGAATATTCAGGATTGATTTCATTTAGGATTAACTGGTTGGATCTCCTTGCAGTCCAAGAGACTCTCAAGAGTCTTCTCCAGCACCACACTTCAAAAGCATCAATTCTTCAGTGCTCAGCCTTCTTTATGGTCCAGCCTCACATCTGTACATGACTACTGGAAAAACCATAACTTTCACTAGATGGACCTTGGTCGGCAAAGTGATGTTTCTGCTATTTAATACGATGTCTAGGTTTGTCATAACTTTGCTTCCAAGAAGCAAACATTTTTAATTTGATGGCTACAGTCACCGTCTGCAGTGATTTTGGAGCCCAAGAAAATAAAGTGCTAACACTACCCAGACTAATCAGTGGTACAGAAAAAGAACAATTTCTAAATCACTTTTCAAGACTAGAAAACATCCATATAAAAACCTGAGAGTATGAGATAGAAATACTATAGGTCAATGTAAACAAAGACTTATTAAAAGCCAAAAAACTAGTCAACCAATCCCACTGTAGGTAAAAATCAGGATACTTGATAAAGTTGAATTTATCTTATCAAATGCAAAATCAATAAAATAAAATAATATCAGATTAAGAAATTAAAGTTGAAAAATAATATGGTAGTCTACATAAATATAGAAAATGCACTCGGTATATTGAACATTCACTCATAATTTAAAAATAATAACCTTATCAAACTAGGAGTAACAGAGACCTTTCTTAATCCAGCATAAGTCATCTGCCAAACAACAAACATCATTCTTAATGATGAAACAATGAAGGCATTTCCTTTAATATCAGGAAGAAGAATGCCTCTTTCAGCATGGCATTAGAGCTCTTAGCCAGTTCAATAAGGCAAAAAAGAAATAAAAGTATAAAGACTGGAACAAAAATAATAAAACTGTAATTTCCCTGGCAATTCAGTGATTAAGACTCAGTGCTTTCACTGCTGGGGCCCAGGTTCAATTCCTGGTTGAACTAAGATGCCACAAGCTGCACAAAACAGCCTATATATATATATACACATATATAAAACATTAATAACAATGGACTTAGTGGCTCAGTCATGTCCGATTCTTTGTGACCCCATGGACTGTAGCCTGCCAGGTTCCTCTGTCCATGGGGATTCTCCAGGCAAGAATACTGGAATGGGTTGCCATGCCCTCCTCCAGGGGAGCTTCTCAACCCAGGGATTGAACTCGGGTCTCCCACATTGCAGGCAGATTCTTTGCCATTTGAGCNCTTTGTGACCCCATGGACTGTAGCCTGCCAGGTTCCTCTGTCCATGGGGATTCTCCAGGCAAGAATACTGGAATGGGTTGCCATGCCCTCCTCCAGGGGAGCTTCTCAACCCAGGGATTGAACTCGGGTCTCCCACATTGCAGGCAGATTCTTTGCCATTTGAGCCACCAGGGAAGCCTATTAATAAAAATAAAACTATCATATTTGCAAAGACTGATGCCACAGACTACCAAAAAAAGCTATAAAATATGATTAATAAGAGTTTATTAGGGTTTTTGTTGAATCCAGGTTCCTCTGGAGAAGGAAATGGCAATCCACTCCAGTACTATTGCCTGGAAAATCACATGGACAGAGGAGCCTGGTAGGCTACAGTCCATGGGGTCGCAAAGAGTTGGACACAACTGAGCGACTTCATTTTCACTTTCAGGGTTGTTGACATCAAATCTGTATATAAGAATCAACTGCTATTTCTAAACATTAGCAACAAAAACTGTGGTGTTGGAGAAGACTCTTGAGAGTCCCTTGGACTGCAAGGAGATCAAACCAGTCAGTCCTAAAAGAAATCAACTCTGAATATTCATTGGAAGGACTGATGCTGAAGCTGAAGCTCCTATACTTTGGCCACCTGATGCCAAGAGCTGACTCATTTGAAAAGACCCTGATGCTGGGAAAGACTGAAGGTAGGAGGAGAAGGGGATGACAGAGGATGAGATGGTTGGATGGCATCACCGACTCGATGGACATGAGTTTGAGCAAGCTCCGGGAGATGGCAAAGGACAGGAAGCCTGGTGTGCTGCAGTCCAGGGGGTCTCAGAGAGTTAGACACGACTGAGAGACTGAACAACAACAGAAAGGGAGACACTGATTTAAAAGATATTGATAATAGCATCAAAATATATTAAGTACGGGGGATTCAATCTAACAAAAGACATACAAAATTTCATGAAAGACACTTTATATCAGTTAAATAAATGGAGAGATATATCATGTTCAAAATGGTAAAGACGTCAACTCTCTGAAACTGATCTACAAATTTAGTCCAATTTTAATTGAAATCTCAATATGAATTTTTGAAAAACTTGACGAAGTTTCAAAATTTACATGCAACAGCAATAAAGGGGCCATAATACACAAGGCATTTTTGAATAAGAAAAAGGGAGTTTGAGGGGACATGATTTACCTGATATCAGAAATTGTTATAAGTCTGAAATAATTAAAATGGTGTGATATTAACCTGGGAAAAACAAACAAACATTGAGAATAGAAAAGAGACTGGAGAAACAGTAACACACATTACTGAGCTAGCACCACATGCTGTAACCCTGTAATTCCACATCTGCATGTATTCTGGAACAGAAGTTTTCAAACCATGGTCCTGAAGGCTGGAAAATCAAGTGGGCCCATTTTGACCAGCACTTCTTAAAATGAATAGAAGAGATTAGCTTAGAATAAAAAATATCATAGTGCATTTGCTCTTGGCTCTGGTCAATATTCTTCCATGAAAATTTAGTTCTGACATATATCTGCATGTGCACATGTGCTTACTTATGTGTGTATATACTAGGTCAGGATGTAAGATGTATCTTTTATCATCTGTGATTCATGGTCAAAAATGTTTTTAATTTCTGCACATGTAAAATATTTATAAACAGTATTTTTCATAGCAGAAACTGTAAACAACCCGAATGTTCATCAACAACCGAACAGATAAATAAATTGCACCAACCATACTTGTACAGTGAATTATAGGCGTGGACATGGGTGAATTTCTTTTTTCTTTCAGATGCTCAGAGAAAAGTTACAGGATACTTAGAACATAATTTAGTATTTATTAAAAATATAAATATTTATAATGTTTAATTATATTAAAAATACATGTCATTATGGGCTTTCCGAGGAAGGCAATGGCACCCCACCCCAGTACTCTTGCCTGGAAAATCCAATGGACGGAGTAGCCTGGTGGGCTGCAGTCCATGGGGTCGCTAACAGTCGGACAGACTGACCGACTTCACTTTCACTTTTCTCTTTCATGCATTGGAGAAGGAAATGGCAACCCACTCCAGTATTCTTGCCTGGAGAATCCCAGGGATGGGGGAGCCTGGTGGGCTGCCCTCTATGGGGTCACACAGAGTCGGACACGACTGAAGTGACTTAGCAGCAGCAGCAGCAGCATGGGCTTTCCTGGTGACTCAGTGGTAAAGAACCCACCTGCCAATGCAGGAGACACAGGTTTGATCCCTGGGTTGGGAAGATCCCCTGGAGAAAAAATTGGCAACTCACTCCAGTATGCCAGATCTGGGAAATCCCATGGACAGAGGAACCTGGTAGGCTACAGTCCACAGAGTCACAGAAGAGTCAGACACGACTTAGTGACTAAACAACAACATATGTAATTATATATAAATACATTCATATAAAGTTCAAAAACTTTATATTGTTTAGGGATACAAATATATGGGGAAAAGCTGTACGGAGAAGCAAGAGAATTAAAGACACTTTCTGTAAGTGGGAGGGCAGCAAAGAAAATAGAGCGGACTTCAGAAAGAACATCAGTAAAAGTAACTTTTTCCTCCCAAACTGGGTGGTACATGGATGATTATTGTACAACTCCATATACTGGCTATATCTTTACATTTTTTTCTGTATCCACTCATTTAATTTTTAAAAATTTAAGACACAGCTGCAAGTGAACCCATTTCTCTGCTTCACAGATGAATGAGGAGCCTCATCATCTTTTCAGCTTATATGGAGAAGAAAAGAATCCAATTATTCCCAAGCAGGTTCCGTTCCCAGTCCCAGGTTCCTTAAAGGACTTAGGAAGGGAAGAATGGAGGGAGAGAAACAGAAATGCATTATTTGCTAGAACACTCAATTTTCCTTCATACTATTTCCTCCTTCAAATTCTTCTAGTTCCCTATAGTTTACCAAAAACAGAACTCTCAAAAGCAAAAGTTTAAATGTGAGAGACATCTCATTACAGGACTACTATGAATCAAGAAACAGGAAGTTAGCAGGAAAAAAATAAAAAATCCCTGCTAAGTTTAATTGAAGCTCTGAAAAATCTTACACATTTCAGCTGCTAATTCGAATTCTAGTCTATATTTAATAAAATGCATGGTTATTACTTGTGGAACACAAAGACATAATCTTATAGTATATTGTTAAGCACTAATTTTTCTCCAGAGTGAAAGGAAAAAGAATGCCAAATGATTTCTAAGAAAGAAAAGACCCATAATCACTCAAAATATACACACCTCAAATGATTATCTTTTCAACCATGGCAAAAACTAAAACAAAAGCCCCACCCTATTTAATACAGGCTGTTATAAGCATTGCAGGAAAGGATCTCTAGGGTATAGGACAGTTTCAACTTCCCCCTCCTTTTTTTCACTCATTAAATTTTTTCTTAATATTCTCTGCTTGACATAAACACTGACTAGCTACATTTTAGATATTTACATTTTGCAGTTTAAAGGGAGAATTAACATTTACTTAATGCCGAGTACTGTCACAGTAGTAACAGTGATAACAATAACAGCAACACTAAAAAAGAGAGAACAGATATAGAAAAACAGAAACGAAAGCGGTAAAAATAAACCACTGTTATTCTATATTAATAGTACTCTTAGATATGGATGTGCTTTGTCGTTCAGTCGTGTCTGACTCTTTGCAACCCTACTGCATAGACTATAGGCTGCCAGGCTCCTCTGTCCATGAGGACTCTCCAGGCAAGAACACTGGAGCGGGTTGCCACGCTCTCCTCCAGGGGATCTTCCCAACCCAGCGATCGAACCCAGATCTCCCAAACTGTGGGAGGATACTTTACCATCTGAGCCACCAGGAAAGCCCTACATATGGATATCCTATGAGAACTAATGAGAAACTACTATAAACAGAGAATTTGGTAAAGGAATACAAAATTAACATGAAATCAGAAGCCTTCACACACATAATTAGAAGCATAACAGAAAATAAGACCCCATTTACAATAGCAATAACTGCAAATACCTAGGAATAAAACTTAGGAAATATGCAAAGCATATGAAAAATACCTCCCTAAACAAATGAATTCAAAATATAGAAGCTATAAAGAAAAAAATGAGCAATTTCACTATATAAAAAAATATATGTATAGTCCAAAAAACCACAAAGTTCAAAGATACACAATAAACTGGACTAATCTTCCTAATATATAAAGAACTCCTAGAAAATTAGAAACAGATCAAGAATCTAATACATCTGGGAAGTTCACAAAACTGCCAAGGTTCTTAAACAAATGAAAAGGTTAACCTCACTTATAAGGAAAATGCAAATTAAAATGACACAGATTCACTTTTCACCTATTAGACTGGCAAAAATTCAAACGTTTGATAGTCTGTGGTGAAGCTGTGAGGAAACAGGCACTCTCATATATTGATGGTAGCAGTGTAATTGGCATAACCGCTATGGAGGGTAATTTGGCAATACTGACAAAAATTGTAAAGGCATATTCCCTTTGACCCAGCAATTCTGCTTCCTGGAATTTATCCCCATATATAATTGCACACTTGCAAAATGCCATATGTACTAGATTATTCATTGCTGCATTGTTTATAATAGCAAAATATTAGAAACAACCCAAGTCTCCATCAACAGAGGACTGGCTAAATAAATTATAATATTTCAAAACAATGGAATACTATGCAGCAATAGGAACGAAATTCTAGAAATTCTCTGGACACTAATACAGACAGATTTCCAAGTTACATTGTGAAGTAAAATAAGCAAGCTCTGAAACAGTGTTAGTAGTATGTTACATTTTGTGTAAAAGGTGAAAAAATAAGAATATATTTTCAAATTTGTATACGGACACTCTGGAATATCTAGTAAAATGGGTATGGGTAGGCACTAGATGAACGGAGGACAGAAAGGAGAGAGGCTTTTCGCTGTATAATACCTTTTTACATTTTTGAGTCATAAGAACCACTACCTGTTTAAAACATGAAATAAAAAAAAAAGCAAGAATAGCAGCTACCATTTCTTGAGTACGTACTTCAAGGTGGGCATGTACTATCTCGTTTAATCCTCATGACACACTGAAGTAGGTCATATTAACTCCAGTAGAGAGGACTGAAGGTGAAAGTGAAGTTGCTCAGTCGCATCTGGCTCTTTACGACCCCATGGACTGTAGCCTACCAGGCTTCTCCGTCCATGGGATTTTCCAGGCAAGAGTTCCAGAGTGGGTTGCCATTTCCTTCTCCAGGGATCTTCCTGACCCAAGGATCAAACCCAGGTTTCCCGCATCATAGGCAGATGATTTACTCTCTGAGCCACCAGAGAAATTTTCACATCTGTGAACCAGTGTAAACCAGTGACACTACCTATATCACACATAGGCTGTTGTGAGGATTAAATGAAATAATATACACAAAATACTTAGCATATGCTTGACACAATAAATCCTTAATCAGTGCTTTACCACTTCAACACAATAACTATTTTCAAGGATGTTTCAATCAATTGAACCATATAAAATATAATAAAACTGGACAAGAAGTTTAGCAAAGATGTTTTAATTGAAATTTTTATACATGTAGATTAAACAGCCTCTTCTAATTAATTGAAGGGTGCTTTAGATATGCTATATCCTCATGATATAAATTACAGACTCATTAAAATAACTGCTCATATCCCATAATTATACAAGGGTCTTTAAGGCCACTCTTTAATAGGCTGAATATACTTAATGAGAAAGGCTATCAATGGAAAACTTTAAAAGCATAACCAATGTTTATTTCAATAAACAGGAGGGGCTGCTGTACATGTGGTGGCAATTTCAAGATAAAATTCTCAAATGTACGATCTAATCCCAAAATACTGTCATTTCAAATTCACTTAGTTACTCATGGCTGCTAGGAGGTCCGACATCACGAAACTACACAATCTCTGTACATGGAGCAAAGCTATAAGCATGATGTTCCTTTGGGGAAATTTCAAAAGAAACATCAACTTTCCCCTTTCTACAAACAAGTTATGCTGATAAGACTCCCTTTAATATTTAAGCCCAATAGAAAGAATATGAAGAAGGGAAAAAAAAGAACTGCAAAGAAACAACTGATTTTCCATAAGCTTACCAAAAGCCATGTTTAATATAAATGAGATAAGACTGAATTCAGAGCAATGATCTACAAAATATTTAATTTTAATTTTTTTTAAGTATTTCTTTTCATTCTGTCTAAAAATAAGCTAACACTTGGAATCATCCAATTACCTGGTAAAAATAAAATACACAAGTACAGAAGGAAAAAACTACGGTCGTATTTAAAGTACAGAATGAAGCAAAATAAAAACAAGTCTTTATCATTAAGGCATTGAAAATTTTTAATTTATTAAGAAAACAGTCTGTACATGTAGTGACTAATAATATAAGGGGACCTATTCCTTCTATTTCGAGGCTTCTTAGCTATAGACACAAAGCAGACCTGATAATATGTGCCCTTTTTGAAATACTGGGAAAAATGGTTTCTTCTTTGTCCTGGGAAGAGTGAGTTAACTGACATGGCCCTCCTTACCTGTTCTGGGCACTCAGAAGAGCTGTCCAATACAGTAGCCACCAGATACGTGTGCCTATGTAAATTTAAATCAATCTAAATAAAATTTAAGTTTCAGTTCCACAGTCACACTAGTCACATTTCAAGTACTCAGTAGTCACATGTGAGTGGTGGCTACCCTACTGGACAGCACAGATATAGAACATTCCCATCAACATACAAAATTCTATTGGATAGAGCTGACATACACTCAGTGGAGGAAATAATAGGGTTGCAAATCATAACCAGATTTGCCAATAATAAAATGGATATTTTAAATTCCATTTTTCTGATTTCTATATTGGAACTCTCAAGGCTCTAAAGTCAGATCAGGGAGAGGTGTGGTTAATATCCAACCCTGCTGCTGCTAAGTCACTTCAGTCGTGTCCGACTCTGTGTGACCCCATAGAGGGCAGCCCACCAGGCTCCCCCATCCCTGGGATTCTCCAGGCAAGAATACTGGAGTGGGTTGCCATTTCCTTCTCCAATGCGTGAAAGAGAAAAGTGAAAGTGAAGTCGCTCAGTCTGTCCGACTGTTAGCGACCCCATGGATTGCAGCCAACCAGGCTCCTCCATCCATTGGATTTTCCAGGCAAGAGTACTGGGGTGAGGTGCCATTGCCTTCCCCGAATATCCAACCCAAACCTCTAATAAAAATAATATGAACAGAACATTTATGATGCACCATCCACTAAGCTAAGAGCTTCAGATATTTAATTATCACTATAATCTTATATAGAAGGTATTATCATCATGTCTCTTTTACAAATGAAAAAACTGAGGTTTAGAGAGATTAAGTGATTTGCCCATGGTCATATAACTACTAAGGTAACAGTGTCAGAATTCAATTTTAAAAAACAAACAAGCAAACAAAAACTGTAGGTGCAACTCATACATACACTAGAAATAAGTAGGGCTCATTCCACTGAAGCCTTCTGTGAAATTTTCATTACAGAATCATAGAAAATTAGATAGCAACAGAAACTAATGCAGTGTTTCATGACCATCTTTAACCCATGACCCTTTCTGATAACTATAAAAATCTCATACTCCCCCAAAGATGATGTGCACCTCACCACAGCCATTAAAATTTATTCTATCTTCAGTATGTTCCCAACAGTCAAATTTCAAAGAGGCTTTACATTTTTGTAACTATAATGTAAAAATTATCTTTTTATTTTCCTTATATAACATCAGAATATTGAATATGCTTTTTCAAAATCCATTCATTACCTCCTCAAACACACACATACTGAATCAATAAAAACTGACGACTCTATCCAATCTTCCCAATTTTAGAAATGAGAACAGTGAGGCCAAAATAGAGTGGGATGGGAATGCCTTGCCTGCAGCGAAAGACAGAACTTTTGGATACAGAACGCCTGGTAAGGCTCAGCCAACACGCTTTACTTCACCTGACCCTGAGATGGCAAAATTCCTTAGGGTCCCCTACCTCCACTCCCAACCAAAAAAAGATGTGGTACCATTTCAAGGTATATCCTGTGAGACTTCTGGGAATGAAGCTCTGGGAATACTTGGATAGGGATTCCCTGTGCAATTTTCATCATCTGTTGGAGCCAGAAGGGAACTAATCTATCTCCTAATTTTAGAACTGAAGAGACAGCAGCTCAGCTCATTATATATAAAACTGAGGCATCTCATCCTTCACCATTTTATGGTCTCTATGACAAAGGTGGCCTTGTTAATTTCCTGAAATGACTACTGGATGACAGGATCTGTGCTGGTTGCTGGATTATAAAGACAAACTGTCCACTGTCCACACAGAGCTTACATTCTTGTGTGTGCAAAGGCTATATAAATGTACAATTACAATGGAGAGTGGGCTTCCCTGGTAGCTCAGCTGAGAAAGAATCCGCCTGCAAGTCGGGAGACCTGGGTTAGATCCCTGGGCTGGGAAGATCCCCTAGAGGAGAGCATGGCAACCCATTCCAGTATTCTTGCCTGGAGAATCCCCATGGACAGAGGGGCCTGGTGGCCTACAGTCCATGGGGTCACACAGAGTCAGACACGAACTGAACAACTAAGCACAGCAACACAACACAATAGAGTGTGATTAAGAACAACTTGAGGAAGCCAAGGGAGGCCATATGTGGGCTGAAGCTTAAAAGATAAATAGAAATTCACTGACAAAGAGACATGCAGGCAGAGAAAACAAAACATTCACAGAATTGGAACCATGGTGTGACAGAATATGGACTGCAAGAGACGAGGTGAGGAAAAGGGTACTTTTCTCACAGCTTTATTGAGACATAATCAGTATAGAGTATTTAAGGTGCACAACACAATGATTTTATAGAACTATATATATATGATTGTTACAATAAGCAAAGGACATTTCAAATAAAGGTTTTATCATGTAGATTATCAAGGGAATATATAAATATGAAGGATAGAAGATAAAACATCATCTTTCCACTTGTGAGCTGTGCTCTCATTCTAAGTCACTTAAAGACTGTTACTCAACAAATGGTGCTGGAAAAACTAAATAGCCACATGTCAAAGAATGAAGTCGGATCCTTAACCTTATATCACGCACAAAATTTAATCGAAAATGGATTAAAGGCCTGAAAATATAAGTGCAAGTTAAGGCTCTTTCTAGTTTACTACACTGCCTCCTACAAACAGCCAACAATGAGCATGTAACCATGGAAAGATGGTTAATACTCCCTTTGCTGTCCCCAGCTTGGCAGAGTCATGCAGGGCCCTCCTCTGAGAAAATTTCTACTACGATCAGGCAATACTTAGATCTTCCTGGGTCTTCTCTTCTCCACACAGATTTTGTACATTCCAACTCATACACTCTATTCCGTCTCCATCTCTTCCTGGAAGCCTCTATTTCAACACAGGTTCTTTATAGCTGCCAACGCCCATCTTCAGGAATGCAATATCCCCAAATACTAAGCTCTCTGCTTTTGCTAAATGCAGGCATAGTGATTTATTCAGACCTAAGGATGTCAATCTCTTGCTCAAAATATGACTCTCAGGATCAGGTCAAAAACTACTAAGGTAACAGTGTCAGAATTCAATTTTAAAAAACAAACAAGCAAACAAAAACTGTAGGTGCAACTCATACATACACTAGAAATAAGTAGGGCTCATTCCACTGAAGCCTTCTGTGAAATTTTCATTACAGAATCATAGAAAATTAGATAGCAACAGAAACTAATGCAGTGTTTCATGACCATCTTTAACCCATGACCCTTTCTGATAACTATAAAAATCTCATACTCCCCCAAAGATGATGTGCACCTCACCACAGCCATTAAAATTTATTCTATCTTCAGTATGTTCCCAACAGTCAAATTTCAAAGAGGCTTTACATTTTTGTAACTATAATGTAAAAATTATCTTTTTATTTTCCTTATATAACATCAGAATATTGAATATGCTTTTTCAAAATCCATTCATTACCTCCTCAAACACACACATACTGAATCAATAAAAACTGACGACTCTATCCAATCTTCCCAATTTTAGAAATGAGAACAGTGAGGCCAAAATAGAGTGGGATGGGAATGCCTTGCCTGCAGCGAATGACAGAACTTTTGGATACAGAACGCCTGGTAAGGCTCAGCCAACACGCTTTACTTCACCTGACCCTGAGATGGCAAAATTCCTTAGGGTCCCCTACCTCCACTCCCAACCAAAAAAAGATGTGGTACCATTTCAAGGTATATCCTGTGAGACTTCTGGGAATGAAGCTCTGGGAATACTTGGATAGGGATTCCCTGTGCAATTTTCATCATCTGTTGGAGCCAGAAGGGAACTAATCTATCTCCTAATTTTAGAACTGAAGAGACAGCAGCTCAGCTCATTATATATAAAACTGAGGCATCTCATCCTTCACCATTTTATGGTCTCTATGACAAAGGTGGCCTTGTTAATTTCCTGAAATGACTACTGGATGACAGGATCTGTGCTGGTTGCTGGATTATAAAGACAAACTGTCCACTGTCCACACAGAGCTTACATTCTTGTGTGTGCAAAGGCTATATAAATGTACAATTACAATGGAGAGTGGGCTTCCCTGGTAGCTCAGCTGAGAAAGAATCCGCCTGCAAGTCGGGAGACCTGGGTTAGATCCCTGGGCTGGGAAGATCCCCTAGAGGAGAGCATGGCAACCCATTCCAGTATTCTTGCCTGGAGAATCCCCATGGACAGAGGGGCCTGGTGGCCTACAGTCCATGGGGTCACACAGAGTCAGACACGAACTGAACAACTAAGCACAGCAACACAACACAATAGAGTGTGATTAAGAACAACTTGAGGAAGCCAAGGGAGGCCATATGTGGGCTGAAGCTTAAAAGATAAATAGAAATTCACTGACAAAGAGACATGCAGGCAGAGAAAACAAAACATTCACAGAATTGGAACCATGGTGTGACAGAATATGGACTGCAAGAGACGAGGTGAGGAAAAGGGTACTTTTCTCACAGCTTTATTGAGACATAATCAGTATAGAGTATTTAAGGTGCACAACACAATGATTTTATAGAACTATATATATATGATTGTTACAATAAGCAAAGGACATTTCAAATAAAGGTTTTATCATGTAGATTATCAAGGGAATATATAAATATGAAGGATAGAAGATAAAACATCATCTTTCCACTTGTGAGCTGTGCTCTCATTCTAAGTCACTTAAAGACTGTTACTCAACAAATGGTGCTGGAAAAACTAAATAGCCACATGTCAAAGAATGAAGTCGGATCCTTAACCTTATATCACGCACAAAATTTAATCGAAAATGGATTAAAGGCCTGAAAATATAAGTGCAAGTTAAGGCTCTTTCTAGTTTACTACACTGCCTCCTACAAACAGCCAACAATGAGCATGTAACCATGGAAAGATGGTTAATACTCCCTTTGCTGTCCCCAGCTTGGCAGAGTCATGCAGGGCCCTCCTCTGAGAAAATTTCTACTACGATCAGGCAATACTTAGATCTTCCTGGGTCTTCTCTTCTCCACACAGATTTTGTACATTCCAACTCATACACTCTATTCCGTCTCCATCTCTTCCTGGAAGCCTCTATTTCAACACAGGTTCTTTATAGCTGCCAACGCCCATCTTCAGGAATGCAATATCCCCAAATACTAAGCTCTCTGCTTTTGCTAAATGCAGGCATAGTGATTTATTCAGACCTAAGGATGTCAATCTCTTGCTCAAAATATGACTCTCAGGATCAGGTCAAAACCTTCTTGATCAAACCTCACCTCTCGCCTCTTCTACCCTGTACATGCCAGGTACACTCAACTACCTTCATTCCCCTAGAATCCATAAGAATTTCTTCCTCTCACCTCAGATTTTTATAACCAGCATTTCCCCTGCCTGGAAGTTTCTTGCCTGACTCACCCCCCTCCTATCCCTCCACGTTTGGCTTAGGGTTCATCTAAGGAGTCTTCCCTAATTCTCTCCCATCCTAAACCCAGACCAAGTGCCCCTCCTTGAAGGAGTTCAGCCTACTGAACTTTCCCACCCATAGCATTTACTATGTTTTATTCTAATTGCTTCAGTTTCCTACAAGATTACATACACCATGAGTTTGGGTACTATTCACCATTGAGGCCTCAGCATTTAGCAAAGTTCCTGGCACATACAGACTCATGAGACTCAGGAGGATAAGATGGTTGGATGGCATCACTGACTCAGTGGACATGAGTCTGAGCCAACTCCGGGAGATAAGTGAGGGACAGAGAAGCCTGGTGTGCTGTAGCCCATGGGGTCACAAAGAGTCAGACACAACTGAACGACGGAACAACAACAGATTTAAGAAATATTTCAGAATGAATGAATGAATGAATGAGTTTTTCTGCCATCTCTCTGACTGTGCTCAGTCATACTGAGTCACAGCCAACTTTCTTTTATGTACTTCTTGGTTAAACCATATTTTGCCCTGCTCTTTCAGCACCCCCAAACACAACACTTGCATCTGATGACCTAAGTGCAAGTACCATTTTGTCTTGTCAAGACCACTTCAGGCCTTGACTTTGTTACAAAACATGCCTGCTCTTGCCCCAGTGTCCGCCTTCCGTGAATGTGATCAGCCTGTTGTCAACGCTCTCCCTCAAGCCCCTGAACACATGGAGCCCTGCAGCCTGCCACCAACAGACAGCTATCCAGACTGACACATGCCTAGTCACTCTGTGTCTGCTCATTCAAACCAGGTGCAAGACCACCTGACCACAATGTTACAGGCTAACATCTCTCCAGCTGGCCTGCAAGAATACGGTACAAGATTCTACTCAAATAGTCAGATGCTTTACTGAAGTTCAGAACACCACAACCAGAGCACTCTAGCTAGTCACACTACCCAAAAAAGAAATGAGGGTATCCTGCCCTGCCTGGTTCTGAGTGAACCCATGCCAGTTCCTGGGGATTATTACTGCCTTTGTCCAAGTTTACAAGCCCTGTAGCTGCTCCTGAGACTTGTGAATCAAGACTGCTCTATCCCAAAGCTGAAGAGAGAAGTTTTTGAATGCCTGAGTTGCTGAAGGAAGCTTCATGAAAACAGGTGAGTTTTAAGAAAGAGTTTAATGTAGAGGATCATCAAAGCTTGGTATAGAACAGTGGGAGAGTGGTCAAGTGTAAGTGTGACTAACAGAGACAGCAAGGCTGGATGTGAGTAGCAGCGACAGAGGCCAGAAGGCCTGGCCCAAGTATAACCTGGGACAAGCAGAGTCTAAGAAAAAAGCAAGTTCTTCCTGCTGGCCTGCTTCCTGGATCAGAATGGTCAACTACAGTTGGGCTTCTGCCAGAATTCTTGAAGATCGTAGAACACACACACTAGACCCAGCAGGGCCAAATAGTAAGCTCCACATACAAGAGAGTGATCTGAATGGTTAGTCTGGTTTCTCCAAAGGACCGTCTAATGATAGATCCACCACTAGGATCACATGCAATGGACAACTATGTTGTAAAGGACCATTGTGCAACATCTTCCCATTTCTCTTCCAGAAAAAATGCAGAGGTAATTAGGTACTCATAGCCAGTGTAGCAAATCAGTTAAATTAAACCTGTATTTCATCTAACTCATATAGGATATGAATAACAGAACTAACTTTTCTAATTTCATACTCTGGTACTCCCAAGTAAATAAAAGGGAAAAAAAGTAAAGTTTCCCCCCTACAAATAGAATCTGTCACATCCTGGGATGTGCACTTTTCAGCTCATGCATCCTAAATGCATGTGGAGATATTATATGCACTTTCTATTTAGCAATTTAATTATATCTTTGCATTCAAAGAGTGGCAATGGTTTGCAGTAATAATCAGGTGAAAGCATTCTAACATTAATATGCTGGAATCCGATGTGTTAATTTGATGCAACTTTGCCTTGACAATATGTGATTAATTTGTTCTCAGGCTAGCCCTGCTCCCAGCTCTGACAGTTTAAAATGCTGGGTTTCTTTATCCATATCGCTATTTGACACGCCTTAGCCCACTGCTTTGCTAAGACCACTGTTAATTTGTAATGAACTTGCTTTTCAGGGGGGCTCCTTCATTTTTAATTCTGTCAGCGTCACCTCCTTGAGGAAAATTACAAGTTTCCGTAGGTGTGATTACTGCCAAGTGCTGCTGATAAGAGGTTTGAGAAAACAGGGCTTTATAAAGAAGTCTGTATTTAATCTGCTGAAACAGATTTATTGCCTCCAGACAGATAAATATAATGCAAAGTTCTCTTATTTAAAAGTCATTCCCAAGTTCTCCCTCACCACTACCTCCTCCTAAAGAAAAACACAGTTGCATTTCCAAGATTCAATAATGAGTCACTCAGGGAAAAGAAGTGAAAGTATAATAAATTTAACAATAATGGTGATTCCTGTCACCAAATTAGACATATAAGGGAGTGGAGTCTTATCAAACATGAATATACTTTTCACAAGGTGGGAAAGAGGAAAAAAAATCTCACTGAAATAACTATGGTTTTACTTCCTTTCTAACTAGCAAATGAACATTACACAGCCTCATGAGTCCATTTTCTGTGGGCAAAGTGAGTACTGGTGAGGCTAGGCATGGCAAAATTTCTCCTTGGATTGCTGCTGCTGCTGCTGCTGCTAAGTCACTTCAGTCGTGTCCGACTCTGTGTGACCCCATAGACGGCAGCCCACCAGGCTCCCCCATCCCTGGGATTCTCCAGGCAAGAACACTGGAGTGGGCTGCCATGTCCTTCTCCAGTGCATGAAAGAGAAAAGTGAAAGTGAAGTCGCTCAGTCTGTCCGACTGTTAGCGACCCCATGGACTGCAGCCCACCAGGCTACTCCGTCCATTGGATTTTCCAGGCAAGAGTACTGGGGTGGGGTGCCGTTGCCTTCCCTGCTCCTTGGATTATAATCCTGATAATGCTTGACAAAGAGTTACAGCAGAGATAGAAAGTCAAAGGTGCAAAACATAATGGTTAATTAATATAATGACTTATTAGAAAGCTTTCCAAGTGGCTCAGTGGTAAAATAATCCACCTGCCAATGCAGGAGACACAGGTTCAATCCCTGATCCAGGAAGATCCCACATGCTGCGGAGCAACTAAGCCCATGCGCCACAACTACCGAGGCTGTGATTCAGAACCCAGGAGCCACACGCACCGAAGCCCATGCGCCTCAGAGCCGGTGCTCCACAGCAAGAGGAGCCTCAGCAATGAGAAGCCTGCACTGCAATGCAAGAGTGGTCCCCACTTGCTACAACTAGAGAAAAGCCCGCAGAGCAACAAAGACCGGCACAGCCAAAAGTAAAGAAATAAATAAAATTATTTTTAAAAATAATAAGAGTAAGAACAGGCCACCGCTACAGCACTTTCACAGGTATTCTCCATTTAACTTTAAAAATAACCACTACGCAGTAGGTATAATTACCCTCATTTCTTTCACATGTGGAGACTGAGGCTCAAAGAGTTCATGAGGACTTACCGGCCAGAAAAGGGCAGAGCTTCAGGATGGGAAAACACATCCTGTGACTGCCAGTCCTCTGTTTTTCTTGTCACCATCTAAGGATGGGAAAGTCATGCCCTCTCTGCAACTAGTCCACAGATAAAGCTAACCAGTCTAACAGGGTTCATTCTCTTTAGCTCTAATCCTTAGTCTTTTTCTGTTTAATCAGAAGCATGCCATTCTTCAGCAATTCCAGCCTTCCCACTAGGAAGCCTACTATCTCCACAAGGCTAGGCAGACATCAGTCAGGTCAGTTCAGTTCAGTCACTCAGTTGTATCCGACTCTTTGCGACCCCATGAATTGCAGCACGCCAGGCCTCCCTGTTCATCACCAACTCCCGGAGTTTACTCAAACTCATGTCCGTCAAGTCGGAGATGCCATTCAGCCATCTCATCCTCTGTCGTCCCCTTCTCCTCCTGCCCCCAATCCCTTCCAGCATCAGTGTCTTCTTCCAATGAGTCAACTCTTCGCATGAGGTGGCCAAAGGACTGGAGTTTCAGCTTCAACATCAGTCCTTCCAATGAACACCCAGGACTGATCTCCCTTAGGATGGACTGGTTGGATCTCCTTGCAGTCCAAGGACTCTCAAGAGTCTTCTCCAACACCACAGTTCAAAAGCATCAATTCTTTGGCGCTCAGCTTTCTTCACAGTCCAACTTTCACATCCATACATGACCACAGGAAAAACCATAGCCTTGACTAGATGGACTAGCAAAGTAATGTCTCTGCTTTTGAATACGCTGTCTAGGTTGGTCATAACTTTT
>SJYX01023094.1:0-24432 GCA_006410675.1 Oreotragus oreotragus
TGAGCCCATCTGCCACAAAAGTTGAGCCTTTCTCTAGAACCTGGGAGCCCCAACTGCTGAGCTCACATGCTGCGACTACTGAAGCCCAAGCACCCTAGGACCCATGCTGCGCAACAAGAGAAGGCACCACAATGAGAAGTCCATGCATTGAAACCAGAGAGTAGTCCCCACTCTCCACAACTAGAGAAAAGCCTAGGCAGCAAGGAAAACCCAGGACAGTGGATAAAAATAAGATAACAATTGGAATTAACTTCGAATTCCAGCTATAACGTATTTGAAAAAATAAGGATGTTGGGACTAAGAAGCCTTGGGTCTAGACCTGCCTGCTTTCAACTTCTGTGACTGTAGGCGATTCTTTTCACCTCTTAAAGATTCAGTTTCTGTATCCATGTGAGGACAGGGCTTAAAGATCATAAGATGCCTTCAATTTCATGATTTTCAAATTTATGAATCTTGGGTTTCAGAGCTGACTGACTCACTGATGATTTATCTGAGAAAAATAATATTATTGACTCTCCAATGAGAGACTAATATTTCCTGTGGATGAAAAATTAATTTTTAGCCATCACTAATGTCAAACCAAAGAAAACATCCTGACGCCTATAAAAAATTTAAAGAGTCTGCCCAAAGATAGATGGCCAGGAACTAACAGCGTGTGAGTTCTCATAATTAACTAAAACTCCACATAGGAATCCTTCTTAATTTACGAAAAAAATTCTGTGGTTCCTTTTCTTTTCCAAACTAAATATTCTCAGAGAAATGAAAATATGCTTAAGGAGCATATGTATCTGGGAGCAGCTATATTGTATTTTTCCTATGAATAGCATCTAACTCTTTAAATGATGAAACTAATACTACAAAGTGATAATAACATGCTGCCACATGCTAATCCAATGTTTGTAATTTCTACTGAATCTCCAAGAAGAAAATGAACCACCAGACACTTGGAATGTAGATCTGAAAATTGGATGGTATGAAATTTGGATGAACTGAATAGGTTTTCTGAAGACCATTTCCTAAGACCATGAGTCCAAAGTGGCCACTTAGTCATAGTTTTTAAAAACTATTCATTTATTTGGCTGTGGTGGGTCTTAGTTATGGCATGCGAGATCTTTTAGTTGTGAATACTTAGTTGCAGCATGTGGGATCTAGTTCCCTGACCAGGGATCAAAACTAGGCCCCTGCATTTGAAAGGTAGCTCAGAGTCTTAGCCATTGGACCACCAGGCAAGTCACCCTTGTCATGGTTGTTTTAATCAATGATGAAACATATATACTACGCCAATGGATGCTTGAGGATATAGCAATGAGAATGCTTTTGGATAAAGAACTGTGAACTGACTTAAACAATGAGGCAAGGAGGAGGGCCAGATTTGGGGTGGATGTTATCCAGACCGCCATCTTTGCTCCTGATACTCTTTCCTCTCCCTGATGTGTTGGTCCACCCCCAGTTTGGATGCTGGCTCCAGCATCAGGCTCTCATAATTTCTGTCTCTCCTTGACAGATCACAGCACCTGGAACATGGTGAACAGGGTGCAAATGATAAAAATTATAATCAGTAGTGGCATTTATCAGGCTTTCATTGCATATTCTATTTTACATGTACTGATTCATTTACTCTTGGCAGGCAGTGCAGTACTTTAAACAAATGTCCTCACAGGACTTCCCTAGTGGTCCAGTGGTTAAGAATCTGCCTTTCAATGAAGAGGAAATGGGTTCAATCTCTGGTTGGGGAACTAAGATCCCACATGCCTGCGTGCCACAATAAAAGATTCTGCGTGATGCAACTGAGGCCCAACACAGCCAGATAAATTAAATATTCTTAAAAAAAAAAAAAAGTCTTCACATTCTTTGATATGCCTCCCCTCAGAGGGGAGGTCTAACTTCTCTCTTCTTGAATGTGGACTGCACTTAATGACTTGTTCTAATGAGCAGGATAAAGCTAAAGGGACAATGTGATGTGTCACTTTTGACACTAGATCATAAAAGGGCTCAGAGAAGGCAATGGCACCCCACTCCAGTACTCTTGCCTGGAAAAGCCCATGGGTGGAGGAGCCTGGTAGGCAGCAGTCCGTGGGGTCGCTAACAGTCGAACACGACTGAGTGACTTCACTTTCACTTTTCACTTTCCTGCATTGGAGGAAATGGCAACCCACTCCAGTGCTCTTGCCTGGAGAATCCCAGGGACGGGGGAGCCTGGTAGGCTGCCATCTATGGTGTGGCACAGAGTCGGACACAACTGAAGCGACTTAGCAGCAGCAGCAGCAGCATAAAAGGTCTATAGCTTCCATCTTGTTGTTCTCTTGCCGTCTCTGTCTCTCTTTCTCTCTCTCTCCCCACTAGCTCTGGAAGAAGCTAGCTGCCGTGTCTTGGGGACTCTCATGCCTGTGAAGAGGCTCACGTGCTGAGGAGCTGAAATACAACCAAACTCCAGACCCTAACCATGTGGCCTGCATGCAACTACATGAGTGATCCTGGAGGCAGGTTCCCCAGGAGAGCCTGAAGATATCTACAGCCCACTGGCAGCTTGACTGCAGTCTCCAGACGGACCCTGATCCAAGCCACCACCTAAGTCACTCCAGGACCCCCGATCCTTAGGGAATGTGTGAGAGGCACTTCTCTGATGCTCCAGTGGTTAAGACTTCAGCTTTCAATACAGGGGTTGTGGGTATGACTCCTGCTGAGGAACTGAGAGCCCATGTGTGTGCGTGCTCAGTCACTCAGTTGTGTCTGACTCTGCAACCCCACAGACCATAGACTGCCAGGCTCCTCTGTTTATGGGATTCTCCAGGCAAGAATATTGGAGTGGGCTGACATTTCCTCCTCCAGGAGATCTTCCCGACCCAGAGATCAAACCCACATCTCCTGCATAAGCGGGTTCTTTACCACTGAACCACCTGGGAATCCCAAGATCCCACATGTATCACAACCAAGAAACCAGAACATAAACAACAGAAGCAATATTGTAATAAATTCAGTAAAGACCTTATAAATGATTCAACCCCCCCAAAAAAAAACCTTAAAAAGAAAGAAACTGTGTGAGATAATATTTATTGTTTTCAATCCTGGGTAATTAGTTACACAGCAATGGGCAAGTACATTACAGACTGGCTCAGCTGGTAAAGAATCCACCTGCAATGCTGGAGACCTGGGTTCAATCCCTGGGTTGGAAAGATCCCCTGGAGAAGGGAAAGGCTACCCACTCCAATATTCTGGACTAGAGAATTCCATGAACTGTATAGTCCATGGGGTTGCAAAGAGTTGGACACAATTGAGCGATTTTCACATCATATCAATAGGCAACTACTACCACTATCCCTTGTTTCAGATGGACAGCTTGAAGCCCAGGAAAGTTATGTAACTTATTCCAAGTCACACAGCCTGGAAGTTGTGGGGGCAAGAAGCACACCCCACCACAGTCTTGTTTCTGAGTTCACGTCCTTCGCTTCTGGTGTACATATCTATGCCTTTTCTTGTTTATTTTGAAATCTTGTTCTTTTTTTATCATTTGTCCCAACTTTTAGTATTGGTAGATAATTTCAAGAGGGTTGAGATGAGTGATAAAGACAGTGTTAAAGGGTTCTTAAAAATGACTCTATTTGTAGTTAAAAATGTTTTTTGTTTTAGAAGCCATCTAGCATTTGTGTACCTTAGAACTTTATCTTGGAGAAGGCAATGGCAACCCACTCCAGTACTCTTGCCTGGAAAATCCCATGGACAGAGGAGCTGGTAGGCTGCAATCCGTGGGGTCTCGAAGAGTCAGACATGACTGAGCAACTTCACTTTCACTTTTCACTTTCATGCACCGGAGAAGGAAATGGCAACCCACTCCAGTATTTTTGCCTGGAGAATTCCAGAGACAGAGGAGCCTGGTGGGCTGCTATCTATGGGGTTGCAGAGAGTCGGACACAACTGATGCAACTTAGCAGCAGCAGCAGCAACAGAACTTTATACCACAGAATATAAATGTGAGAGGCAGCTCATGGCTTTATGAAAGGGGTAAAGAATTTGCTGAGCTTCCACATAAAGGGCGAGACTTGAAATTCTGTGTAGAATCAGCTTTTCCTCATCAAAGGTATGGCAGTGATACAGTCTACAGAGGAGCCTGGCATGCTGCTGTCCATGGAGACACTAAATCCTGTCAAAGAGTGGAACATGATTTAGCCACAGAATAACAACCAAGTGTAATTCTAGATATATCAGGTGTTGGGTGGTTCCTTTAGACATCGAGGCAAGACTTGAAGAAGTTGCTTTGCTCTGAATTCATGTGACCATCAAGCTGAACATCTCAAAATCTGGGCTTTGAGTCCTGTGTCATGGCTGAGGCATCCTGGTGAAGTTTCCACACTGAGTTCTTTTCTTATCATTTGCAAATTTCTGTGTCCTCCCTTTCAGATGGAGAAAGACAGAAGCTAGGAGCTGGACTCCTCCCAAGTTTCTCAGTTCTCCTTACTTTCTTGTTTCTGACCCCTCAGTGGGGTGACTGGCTCTGAGCTCCTGGGGCCACAAGTGACTACTTCTGCTTTACATGGAGAGTTCCTTCCATATTCTGAAGAACCAGAAGCCAGAGAGAGGAAGCTGTCTGCCGGAAGTCAGCTGGAGAATGACCAATAGGACTTCTTTCCATTCTATATTTAGGATTTACCCCCAACTCTTACTGAAGAATATGCTGCTGTTTAGTCCTTACGTTGTGTCTCACTCTTTGTGACCCCATAGACTGTAGCCCACCAGGCTCCTCTGTCCATGGAATTTTCCAAGCAAGAATACTGGTGCATGTTGCCATTTCCCACTCCAGGTAATCTTCCTGACCCAGGGAATCAAACCCATATCTCTTGCATTTCCTGCATTGGCAGGCAGATTCTTTACCCCTGTGCCACCTGGCAAGCCCTTCATAACATTTACCACACCTTTTCTAACTGCTTTTGAATTATGTCTCCCTTTCTTGACTGTAAGCCTCATAAGAACAGAAGTCACATCTTTTCTCACTGTACTGTTTCTAGCATCTGGTACTGAGCTTGGCTTGTCTGAGTGTACTCAGTAAATATTTGTTGAATATATGAATGAATAATTTTGGACAACATCTCTCTAGTTTTTAATGTGGTTAAAGTCAAATGAAACACATATGAGGGCTACCCGTGGCTTATGCACCTCCAATTTGTGACTTCTGCAGAAAGTATGGCCATGATAATTTAGCATGGACATTGTTCAGGCAGTTGTTATCAATCTTCTGTATAACTCTGGAAGACTCAACAGACTTTCATGGTGTGTCTAATTTTGAACAGTAAAGATACTGGTGAAACCTTGACATTTCAATAGCACAGATGAGTTCAAATGTTTCTCTCCCAAACTGAAAACATGACAAAGTTTTTTTTTTTTAATCTCCCTTTAAATAAAAACCAATTCTCCCTGTTTTTAAAAAAATGGCAGTGTGTCTTGATCACTCCCTAGTTATGGTTTAGAGCACTTTGCTCTTCATTAGGGAAGTGGTTCATCTGCTATTTCTTTATAACCTAAAGTGGCTGCCTTTGGAGGAGGATCAGAAGCTAAACAAAGGTGGTTTCCTCAAATAAATCCTTGACATCCCTGCTCTTTGCTACCTATTGGTCCTTGAAATGCAATCTCTCCTCACAATACATTATTTAACTTCATGGTGTTTGGTTGGTACGTTGACACTATTTGAAGAAAAAAAAAACTTCCGTCAATGTAGCATCACAAAGATTCCTTGGGATAAAAATTAGTATAGAAATGGTGAGAAACATTTCCCAAGGCATCATTCAGGGTTCACCATGAACAAACGTTAATTGTAAAAAAGTTTACATAATTAAATATTGCAGTTTCAATAACCTTAACACGTTCCTTATATAACTATGTGCACAACTATTTTAATCACTTTTTAGTGGCTGTCTAGACAGACTGGTGGAATAACTTGTTCTGGAATTTAATTTAATAGAGATTACAAAACTTTAAGAGGAAAAAATGTTGTGTGGTGTCAGTGTCTTTTTTTTTGAAGATGTGGTTTGGAGATGAACAAGCATATAAGCAATTTGGCCACCTGATGCAAAGAACTGACTCTTTGGGAAAGACCTTGATGCTGGGAAAGGTTGAAGGCAAGAGGAGGCGGGGACAACAGAGGATGAGATGCTGCAGTCCAAGGGGTTGCAAAGAGTCAGACACGACTGAACAGCTGAACTTACTGACTGACTGATAAAGAAGCAAACAGAGAATGCTGGTTTTAAAAATGAGATGTTGGGTAAAAGGGAGAAAAAGAATAGGGTTATAGAAGGGTTGAAAGCTGCTATGTTTGTGAAACCATTATTAGGGATCACTCTGTAATTCAAATTTGGAACTAGGTCCTTAATATATTTCATGTGTTTGGTGGTAAATAGCATCAGTGTTTGAAAAATGATTTTTTCCTTTCCTATCCACTGTTTCACAATTTCAACATTGCCTTTTTCTGCTATTTTTCCAAGAAAGAGGTTGTCGCAATTATGTTCATTCAGTTTTTATTCTGTTAATATCTTTTCACCCTAAGTCTCACATTTTAGAAAGTGATTCAGATAAATGGGCCCATAAGGAAGCAATTACATCCTCAGCCTGGAGTTTGGAAGAGTCAGACACGGTTAAGTAGACTGCAGAGAGAATTGGGGGGAAACCCCAATCAAAGTGCAAAGTTTTATAGTTTATGGTGAAAGGGAAGGTTTGTAACTTCTGACATGAGGTCATGAGAAACCGTTTCAGCTTCTGTCTTTGGAGTCTTTGGGGGCCCATTTCCTGGAGGAATCCATCTGTCATGGAAGGGGACTACCTGGAGACCACCATGCTGGGAGGAAGCCCAAGCAGTCACATCCTTTCCCATTACGTCATCTATCTTGACAACCCCCAAACACATACATTTTCCCCCTCTTGTCCTCTAAGACTCAGAGTCATGTGCCCACAGGTCTACTCCACATCTCTGCTTGGAAGTCCCATTCCACAAGCATCATGGGGTTAATGTTGGAGACTCTACACTTGATTTCCAGTCCCCCCATATCTCTCCCTTCTCCAGTTGCTCACCTTGGGAATTGATTCAACATCCACCCAGAGCTCTAGCCAAAAGCCAAGAGTCAGCCTTCATTTTACTGTCTTTTGAACCTCACCACTAATCCATCGACAAGTGCTAGTGGTTCTGCATCCATCAATGTACCTTGGGTATTTTCCAGTTTTCCATCTCTGCTGTCTGCATCGTCATCTCTTGGTAGCCTCCTTACGGACTCCTGTCTCCTTTCCTTCCACTCTGCTATCCTATTCTCAACTCACCAACTATAGTCACCTTTTAAAATGTTAGATGGATCGTCCCAGGTCCCTGCATAAACACTTAAATGGCTTGCTGAGGCATTTGAGCACAGTCCCAATCACAGAATGTGGTACGTGTGGTCTTACCTGGTCTCTGCAACCTCATCTCATTGCTACAACCTCATGTCCCTCTCCCCTTCTTCAACTCTTCCAGCACAAAAGCCCTTTCTCACCTGGGAACTTGGCAGTGATTGCCTTTTGCCTGGACCACTCCCACTGCTCTTCACATTCTCAGCCTAAATGGCGGGGAGGCCTCTCATGATGGCCTCATCTAAAGGAGCTGGTCAGTATCGTCAACCATGGCATCCTCTTTATGTACTGTAATGTTTATAACCACTGTGATTATTTTGCTTTTAAAAACTATTTATTTTTACTGAAGTATAGTTGACATATTATGTAAATTACAAGTGTAAAATATAATGATTCACACCTTTTAAAGATTATAGGCTTGATCTCTGGGTTGGGAAGATCCTCTGGAGAAGGGAAAGGCTACCTACTCCAGAATTCTGGCCTGGAGAATTCCATGGACTGTACAGTCCCTGGGGTCACAAAGAGTCAGACACGACTGAGCAACTTTCACTTTCACTCCACTGATAGTTATAAAATATTTGCTATATGCCCTGTATTGTGTAGTATATCCTTGTAGCTTATTTTATATATAATATTTTATACCTCTTAATCCCCTACCCCTGTATTGCCTCTCCCTTTTCCCCTCTCATCACTGTAATTATTTTGGGTTTTTACATTTGATATGTATTGTCTAGCTTTTTATAGTACTCTTGAACACTACAAACTCATGGCCTGTGTCTATTTTCCATTCACCATTTTGTCCTTTGTATTCAACCTAGTGCCTGGTACATACAAGGTGTTCAGTTAACTATTCTGTTGAATAAATCAACAAATTTCAAAGCTTTGGGAAATCGCAAGAGAACTATGCACTTGGTTTAAGGGGGAAATTGCGGGAAGGTGGTCTCTTCCATCTTAAGACAGAATGGAAAACTAGAAACAGAAGAACTGTGTTGAAGGGTACCACCTCAGCATGACGCCAGGGACACCAAGTTCCCACGCATCTCCTGCTACATGTATTGGACTAGCTGCTCAGCATTTTGTCACTCCCGTTCCCATCTTACCCTCATCCTGTAAATCCAGCTCCCAAGTCTGACTCTTCAGCAGCCCTGCCCTCTTCTCTCTCATCTACACTTGCGATTCCACCCTACCAAGTTCTATCCTCAGGCTGAAAATGCCCCTACCAGCAGCTTGAAATCAAGAGTCTCCACTTCGACCACTCAGTGAATGGGGGAGGATAGTCCTCAGTTCCACCGTCCTACAGCTGTGCTTCCAGCTCCCAAAATGACTGAGGTAGAGATGACTGTGGAACTTTCCAGCCACGCTGCCAAGTAAACAAGTGGTTACATGACTCTGCGGGTCAGAGGAGAGTTTCAGGTCAAGTGTACACATTTGTGGGTCATCACAATAGATGACTCATTGGGAAAGACACTGATGCTGGGAAAGATTGAAGGCAGGAGGAGAAGGGGACGACAGAGGATGAGATGGTTGGATGGCATCACTGACTCAATGGACATGAGTTTGGGTGAACTCCAGGAGTTGGTGATGGTCAGGGAGGCCTGGCGTGCTGCAGTCCATGGGGTTGCAAAGAGTTGGACACGACTGAGTGACTGCACTGAACTGAACAGTAGAAGAACTCTTCAGAAAGGATAAGACCCACAGAAAGAGGATGGTTGATGGAAAAAACAAACAAAAAAACTAGATAACTGGGAGGAAAATAATAATCTTTTATTTCCTCTGACTCTTGGTTGAGATGAGAAGAGACAGTCTCCAAAACATCTCGGCTCCTGATGTTACTGCTGAATCCCAGATGTCAATCTGGGGAAGCAAGGTGAAGAGACCTTAACGTATTTTTTCTGATTTTTGCTCCCAGTATTACAGTATTGCCAGTACCCTACAATTTTACCCATTTCTTCTTCTTCATGAAGGTTTTGAGATGTGCTCAGGAATGGGTCCTTTTTGTTACCGTGTGCAGCTCACCATTTTATCTACCCCACCTGGCTCTCTGGAGTTGTGTAGCCTGAGTTACCCTGTGTCACGCCCCAGCAATGGGCCACCCTTGGCTAGGAGCCATGCCCCTGGGTCTTCCTGTGGTGCCCCAGAACTCTGGTTACCGAAATTCTTTCAGAAAATTCTCTTCTTATGTGTTAATTTTGTTCAGGGAATCACAACTACAGGATTGATCCTTTTTGGATGATTAATTTATAATTTAGGAATGGAACTCACTATTGCCATCAGATTTGAATTTTGTAAAGGGACTGGTGATCACCCAAAGGCAAACCCTTCACCAAAGGGAAATCCTGTTCCACATGCTCCTTGGAGAAAAGATGCTGAAATGAAGATGCTTAAAAGCTCAGCATCAGCTGACTTAGGACTCTCTCCACAAAATGACTCCCTGGGATGAAAGTGGAGCCAAGTGCTCTTTGGGGTGAAGGTTGAACTTGTTGTTCTTTTTGCCTCTGAGAGCAAGAGAATTAGGGCTTCCCAGGTGACTCAGTGATAAGAAACTGCCTGCTAATGCGGGAGACATAGGTTTGAATCCCTGGATTGGGAAGATCCCCTGGAGAAGGACATGGCAATCTGCTCCAGTATTCTTGCCTGGGACATCCCATGGCCAGAGGACCCTGGTGGGCTACAGTCCATGGGGTCACAAAGAGTCAGGCATGATTTTGTGACTGAGCACACAAGCAGTTAACAGAGCAAGTCTCTGAGGCAGCTTTACAAATATCCACCTCATAAACTCAAAGTTCCCTCCATCAGAAATGTAAATTTCAGATAAATTGAGAACTTCAAAGAACAAGCTGAAAATAAATCATGGAAATACAAAATGGCTAATAGGTACATTTTACACTATGGATGAAGAACAAAGATAAGCCCACAAAAAGATGACTATCAGAAGGTTTTCATATCCTTCTTCTCAAGCATATGGGTGGCTGTGTCTATGGGAAGGAATGGAGCTGAGAACAACCACAAAAGTGAAAGCTGCTCCGTTGTGTCCAACTCCTTGTGACCTCAGGGACTACTCAGTCCGTGGAATTCTCCAGGCCACAGTTCAGGAGTGGGTAGCCTTGCCCTTCTCCAGGGGATTTTCCCAACCCAGGGACCGAACCCAGGTCTCCCGCACTGCAGGTGGATTCTTTACCAGTTGAGCCATCAGGAAAGCTCAAGAATACTGGAGTGGGTAGCCTGGCCCTTCTCCAGTGGATCTTCCCGACCAGCAGAAAGCATTCTAATCTTTGGCTGGAGTGAGCAATATTATCTATAGAATTTTTGCGCCCCCTTTATTTCCTTAACTCAGGCATATGGTGAGTCCCAGACCTCCTTCAAGGTGTGCTAGACATTGCAAAGCCGACAAAATCTCCTGAGATTCTGGAGCCACATTGGCCCGTGCTGCCTCTGTATGACAAAACTTCCCCACAAGGACCACGGCGACTGTGTGAAACAAAAGAATGGCACTGATGATGTGGCTTAACCTAAATTTTGTATTTAGACCCTCTTGAAAGATATCGCCACTGCCATTACTGACCCAGATATTCACTACTGTCAATTAACAGGTCTCAAGAAAGTTATTTTTTTAAGTTATAGGGGAAAGCATGTTTTTTCCTCTTCTTTCAGTGAACTTTAGCTTGTCAATAGTTAGCCAAGCTATTGAGGAAGAGTGAGTTGTCCCAAGTTGAAGGTCAGGAACTGCGGCGGTAAGGAAATACCCCTCGTCTAAGGTAAGGAGCAGTGGCTGTGCCTTGCTGGAGCAGCCGTGAAGAGACAACCCACGCCCAAGGTAAGAGAAACCCAAGTAAGATGGTAGGTGTTGCAAGAGAGCATCAGAGGGCAGACACACTGAAACCATACTCACAGAAAACTAGTCAATCTAATCACACTAGGACCAGGGCCTTGTCTAACTCAATGAAACCAAGCCATGCCTGCAGGGCAACCCAAGGCGGGCGAGTCATGGTGGAGAGGTCTGACAGAAAGTGGTCCACTGGAGAAGGGAATGGCAAGCCACTTCAGTATTCTTGCCTTGAGAACCCCATGAACAGTATGAAAAGGCAAAATGATAGGATATCAAAAGAGAATCTCCCCAGGTCGTTAGGTGCCCAATATGCTACTGGAGATCAGTGGAGAAATAACTCCAGAAAGAATGAAGGGATGGAGCCAAAGCAAAAACAATACCCAGTTGTGCATGTGACTGGTGATAGAAGCAAGATCCGATGCTGTAAAGAACAATATTGCATAGGAACCTGGAATGTCAGGTCCATGAATCAAGGCAAATTGGAAGTGGTCAAACAAGAGATGGCAAGGGTGAACGTCGACATTCTAGGAATCAGCGAACTAAAATGGACTGGAATGGGTGAATTTAACTCAGATGACCATTATATCTACTACTGCGGGCAGGAATCCCTCAGAAGAAATGGAGTAGCCATCATGGTCAACAAAAGAGTCCGAAATGCAGTACTTGGATGCAATCTCAAAAACGACAGAATGATCTCTGTTCGTTTCCAAGGCAAACCATTCAATATCACAGTTATCCAAGTCTATGCCCCAACCAGTAATGCTGAAGAAGCTGAAGTTGAACGGTTTTATGAAGACCTACAAGACCTTGTAGAACTAACACCCAAAAAAGATGTCCTTTTCATTATAGGGGACTGGAATGCTAAAGTAGGAAGTCAAGAAACACCTGGAGTAACAGGCAAATTTGGCCTTGGAATGCGGAATGAAGCAGGGCAAAGACTAATAGAGTTTTGCCAAGAAAATGCACTGGTCATAGCAAACACCCTCTTCCAGCAACACAAGAGAAGACTCTACACATGGACATCACCAGATGGTCAACACCGAAATCAGATTGATTATATTCTTTGCAGCCAAAGATGGAGAAGCTCTATACAGTCAACAAAAACAAGACCAGGAGCTGACTGTGGCTCAGATCATGAACTCCTTATTTCCAAATTCAGACTTAAATTGAAGAAAGTAGGGAAAACCGCTAGACCATTCAGGTATGACCTAAATCAAATCCCTTATGATTATACAGTGGAAGTGAGAAATAGATTTAAGGGCCTAGATCTGATAGACAGAGTTCCTGATGAACTATGGAATGAGGTTCGTGACATTGTACAGGAGACAGGGATCAAGACCATCCCCATGGAAAAGAAATGCAAAAAAGCAAAATGGCTGTCTGGAGAAGCCTTACAAATAGCACTGAAAAGAAGAGAGGCGAAAAGCAAAGGAGAAAAGAAAAGATATAAGCATCTGAATGCAGAGTTCCAAAGAATAGCAAGAAGAGATAAGAAAGCCTTCTTCAGCAATCAATGCAAAGAGATAGAGGAAAACAACAGAATGGGAAAGACTAGAGATCTCTTCAAGAGAATTGGAGATACCAAGGGAACATTTCATGCAAAGATGGGCTCGATAAAGGATAGAAATGGTATGGACCTAACAGAAGCAGAAGATATTAAGAAGAGGTGGCAAGAATACACAGAAGAACTGTACAGAAAAGATCTTCACGACCCAGATAATCATGAGGATGTGATCACTAATCTAGAGCCAGACATCTTGGAATGTGAAGTCAAGTGGGCCTTAGAAAGCATCACTAAGAACAAAGCTAGTGGAGGTGATGGAATTCCCGTTGAGCTGTTTCAAATCCTGGAAGATGATGCTGTGAAAGTGCTGCACTCAATATGCCAGCAAATTTGGAAAACTCAGCAGTGGCCACAGGACTGGAAAAGGTCAGTTTTCATTCCAATTCCAAAGAAAGGCAATGCCAAAGAATGCTCAAACTACCGCACAATTGCACTCATCTCACACGCTAGTAAAGTAATGCTCAAAATTCTCCAAGCCAGGCTTCAGCAATATGTGAACCGTGAACTCCCTGATGTTCAAGCTGGTTTTAGAACAGGCAGAGGAACCAGAGATCAAATTGCCAACATCCGCTGGATCATGGAAAAAGCAAGAGAGTTCCAGAAAAACATCTATTTCTGCTTTATTGACTATGCCAAAGCCTTTGACTGTGTGGATCACAATAAACTGTGGAAAATTCTGAAAGAGATGGGAATACCAGACCACCTAACCTGCCTCTTGAGAAATCTGTATGCAGGTCAGGAAGCAACAGTTAGAACTGGACATGGAACAACAGACTGGTTCCAAATAGGAAAAGGAGTACGTCAAGGCTGTATATTGTCTCCCTGCTTATTTAACTTATATGCAGAGTACATCATGAGAAACGCTGGACTGGAAGAAACACAAGCTGGAATCAAGATTGCCGGGAGAAATATCAATAACCTCAGATATGCTGATGACACCACCCTTATGGCAGAAAGTGAGGAGGAGCTAAAAAGCCTCTTGATGAAAGTGAAGGAGGAGAGCGAAAAAGTTGGCTTAAAGCTCAACATTCAGAAAACGAAGATCATGGCATCCGGTCCCATCACTTCATGGGAAATAGATGGGGAAACAGTGGAAACAGTGTCAGACTTTATTTTTTTGGGCTCCAAAATCACTGCAGATGGTGACTGCAGCCATGAAATTAAAAGACGCTTACTCCTTGGAAGAAAAGTTATGACCAACCTGGATAGTATATTCAAAAGCAGAGACATTACTTTGCCGACTAAGGTCCGCCTAGTCAAGGCTATGGTTTTTCCTGTGGTCATGTATGGATGTGAAAGTTGGACTGTGAAGAAAGCTGAGCGCCGAAGAATCGATGCTTTTGAACTGTGGTGTTGGAGAAGACTCTTGAGAGTCCCTTGGACTGCAAGGAGATCCAACCAGTCCATTCTGAAGGAGATCAACCCTGGGATTTCTTTGGAAGGAATGATGCTAAAGCTGAAACTCCAGTACTTTGGCCACCTCATGCGAAGAGTTGACTCATTGGAAAAGACTCTGATGTTGGGAGGGATTGGAGACAGGAGGAGAAGGGAACGACAGAGGATGAGATGGCTGGATGGCATCACGGACTCGATGGACGTGAGTCTGAGTGAACTCCGGGAGATGGTGATGGATAGGGAGGCCTGGCGTGCTGCGATTCATGGGGTCGCAAAGAGTCGGACACGACTGAGCGACTGAACTGAACTGAACTGAACTGAGTTGGATTAAGTCATGAAACAAGACGTTACAGTGTCAAGAAAAATCAAAGAGCAAGAGGCAAACATACAAGTATGTTACAAATCTTTTGCCAAGAGTAAAAAATCCAAATTTATTTATCCATTAAATAAAGAAAGATCAGTAGTGGAGATGGTGATAAATTAGCCTGGATGAAAAGAAATAATGCAGTGAATAGTAAGCACAGCAGTTAGGACCCAAATCATAATCTGAGTCATGCAATATCGGGCTGCACTGGTTGCAAAATCGATGTGACCCTGGACCTCTGTGAAAAGCTGCAAGGACTCTGGAATTAAGAAATTTGGGCGTTGTGAGTGGGAGTGGTATTTACTTGGTTTTCAGCTCTTGAAAGAAGCAGTTTGACTGAGAGGTGGGTGGCTTTGTGAACAGCATATGTGACATATTTAATTCTACACGACATGGATAGAATACAATTGTTACATTGACTACTTAGTATTCTGATGTATCCTCTCTCATCATATTTCTGCCTTGACTCTTGTTGCTGCCTTTGTCTTCTAACCTAAAAATGTTAGGTTTAAGATTTTTGCACCCCTTGGAAACACAAAGAACCCTGACTGTTGGACTTTATAAAAAGATGTGCCAACTGCTATATCAAAGCAGGTCACGATTTTATTAAGACGCATTAAACTTGACAATTTTCAGCCTTAAGCAGGCTCAACCTCTGTCTCCCTGGAACAATGTGGTCAGGAACAATGTAGGAATTTTAATATGAGTCTCTGTGGTGGCTGATTTGAATTTCTAGGACAGTAATTAGAGAAGACTCGTTCCTGGTTGGCAAGCGCCTCTCCCAGGTGTTATCTCAAATGAAACGGCTTTGAGGTGTATTTAAAATGCCAACAGCCATAGTCTGCGAGAGCCTACAAAGAGGTGTGTTTATTAGCTTTAGCATCTTTCTTTGGTAAGTCAAAAACTGTGCAACATGCTGGTTGGTGTTCAGAAGTTGAAGGAAATGTATCAGCCTGGCCTTAACCTCATGTAACACCCAATGCGTGACGTGTTCTTCTAAAGCCCAGCTAGCAGTATTTGAAAAGAAACCTATTTGATTAGCAGTCGTGCAGCTCTGCAACTTCCTATGCTCTCTAATTCAACAGATCAGAAATTCAATGGAATGAGCAGAAATAGCCATCTTTTTTTTCTTTTTTGAGTTAATGAGTGCCTATCAAATGCTTATATAAATGGTAATTTGACATGGTGAAGAGCCTCAGGACAGAAATGTATGGGCTGGTGATTTTAAAAGTCAAAACTTTTAGATTAGAATCTGGGCTTTGAATATGTTATCTTGGTGTCTGTTTCAAAAATTGTATATGGTTTCATTTGCAAGTTTAGTCTAAGTTCCAGTGACCTAATACCTAGTTAAGCATGTGTGTGTATGTATATATATCTATATATACTTACATATCTCTCCCTGGAGGTCTCCCCAGGAGCCTATGGAGAGGCAGGGAAGGTGTATTTTTAATTCAGTCCACAGGTAAGAAAACCGAATCCCCTCAGGTCATTTACACTGTAATAGCAGAATCAGCGGAGAAGGCAATGGCACCCCACTCCAGTACTCTTGCCTGGAAAATCCTATGGACGGAGGAGCCTGATAGGCTGCAGTCCATGGGGTTGCTAAGAGTCAGATATGACTGAGCGACTTCACTTTCACTTTTCACTTTCATGCATTGGAGAAGGAAATGGCAACCCACTAGTGTTCTTGCCTGGAGAATCCCAGGGACGGGGGAGCCTGGTGGGCTGCCGTCTATGGGGTCGCACAGAGTCGGGCACGACTGGAGCGACTTAGCAGCAGCAGCAGCATACTTACATATATGACATAGATATATACATAAAATAATACAGATACAAAAGAATATATCAAAATTATATATTGATATAAAAGATATAAAATGGCATATATATTTATAGAAACATATACACCATTTTATATCTATATCCTTTCTCTATAGACATATGTGTACATACACATTTTTCTCTGTACATATATACATATTTTTTACTTCTTATATATATATATTCTTTTCTTTAGGGAGAAAACAATCTTTCCATTGGAAAGAAACATTGATCACTGTAAAGGCAACTGAAAAAGAAAAAGAAACATTGGACTTCGGTGGTAGCTGCATGAATTAGCTGAAATTTCATAGTTATCTCTCTGCAAATTGGGCTCTTGCTGGCCCTGAGGAATATGTGGGTGAATACCAGACACAGAAGAATGTCAACTTGGCCTGTTTTATGAAGATAAGGTCTTGTAATTTCTTTCAGAAAGTAGCTTAAAAGAATAACAGAACCACACCTGGTGTTTCTTTTCCCTTCTACAGAACCCTTCCTCTTCAGAGGAAGTTAAGGTTCCTGAGACCTGTATTTATTGCTGGTTTTTAACCACGACGTTTGCTTCATTGTCTCACTTCATCTTGGTCATCATAACAGCCTCATGGTGTCCAGCCTCAGAAGGGCCCCTCTGATGTTCAGAGACCACTCTGTTCTCTCTCCCAGGATACGATGTGTCCTTGGGGTCATCTGGGAAAAGATGTGCTCTCAGTTTCCTCCTCAGTGGTGGAAAGATTTGATCCTTTTTCTAGTGCTCCATCATTTTGGTAACTTTGTCACTGTTTTTTAATTTCCGCTACTCCTCCTGTAACAGTACAGACATGACTCCGTATTGGATCTATTCCTTTCACTCTAACACTTATGCTTGGTTGCCCGTGCTTAAATATGCTGGCTCTGCACTTTTTGTAAAAGGATGTTGCCCATAGCCTGAAATACGCATGATAATACACTCTCAAGGTTCTGACCTTTAAGGTATAATACTTTTCCATTCCTGTAGAGACAAAGAGCTGAAGAACAGAAAATAACCAGTCTTGTTGGAGGTTTATAGAAACACTGTGATCAGACAAGCTTAGACAGCTATAAGAACAAAAGATTCCTGCACCAAAAAGTTTGCAGCCAAGAGTCTAGTATAAAAGAAGCCTGAATTCTAATTCCAATAAGATGTTTCTTTGAGACACTAGCCCACCATCTTCTCAGTCTGCTGGCTTTCCCAGTAAAGTCCTTATTTCTCATCCCAACACCTTTTCTCTCCGTTTATTGGCCTTTCCTGCTGTGAGCAGTCCTAGCTTGGACTCTGTACACTACTGCCACCTGCTGACCAACTCTCTCTCTGAACGTCTTGAGTTCAAATTTCTCAAGGCAGACCTGATCCTATTAGCCAGTGGTTACCTGGCCTCTTTCAAACTGTGGGGCTGGAGAAGACTCTGGAATGCCCCTTGACAGCAAGGAGATCAATCTAGTCAATTCTAAGGGAAATAAACCCTGAATATTCGTTGGAAGGACTGATGCTGAAGCTCCAATACTTTGGCCACTTGGTGCGAAAAGCCGACTCACTGGAAAAGGCCCTGATGCCGGGAAAGGTTGAGCATGGAAGGAGAAGGGGGCGACAGAGGATGAGATGGTTGGATGACATCATTGACTCAATGGACATGAGTCTGAGCAAACTCTTGGAGATAGGGAAGGACAGGGAAGCCTGGCATGCTGCAGTCCTTGAGATCGCAGAGTCAGACACGACTTAGTGACAGAACAGCAGCAACCTGGTTTCTGCACATGTACCTGTTGGACAGACCTATAAGAGTATTTGGTTTTAGGTGGCATTTTTATCCCTAGTCTAGCCTAGATGGGATGAGAGTGGTAGGGTTGTGTAGCACAGCAGGAAGTCACTTGTGCCCCTGCACTGAGGGCAGGATTCTCTCATTTCTCTGAACTGTACCTGACTCTGGCCTGGTATAGGAGATGGTAGCCCTGCCTCACAGGGTGGCTGTCAAGACTGAAAGACAGTAGGGTGGGAGGTGGGAGGGGGGTTCATGTGTGGGAGTTCGTGTAAAAAAATAAATAAAAAAAAAAAAAAAAAAAAGACTGAAAGACAAGGCCAAGTGTCTGGCGCAGTGGAGGCTTAGCAAAGTAACAGGCTTTTCTTTGTGAAAATTTTCACAATTTCCTTTTTGTTCTTGCCTCGGTTATTTGTGTGTCTCAAGAAGGGTTCAGATGGGTCCTATTTAGGATACAGCAATAAAAGGACGTGTTGTATTTTGGGATGAAGATAGTGATGTGATGATGATCCAGGCCACCCACCCTGAATGCTGTCCATGTGCCAGGCATTGAGGGCTTTGTATGAATTATCTTATTCTATCCTCATCTTCATACTGTGTGGCAGGTTCTCTTTTGGTCCTTATTAGATTGAAGAGGCTGCTGGGACTCTCAGGAAGGTTAAGTAACCTTCCCGAAGTCACTTGCTTGCAGACTTGGTTTTGAACTCCACTGAAGAGCTGAACCTTCCAACAGCCAGTATGTTGAATTTTTAGTTTCTGAAAAGTTATTTTGGTGACTGCCTTGCTGTTATAGAATCATTACATAGTTTGTTAATTTATGATATCATACGTCCCCAAAGTGGCTGGAATATAATGGGTGCACGTGAAATTGACTTTTAAAAATTACTAGCTGATCAGTTTAAATGTTAAGGCTATCAGAAAAATAATGTTAAACTGAGACAAGAGTATTTTCTACAAGTGTACTTTTTAGTATGCACATACAATAGAGAAATTGATAAAGTTATATTTTAAGAAAACAATCAAACACAAAATCTGTCAGCCATGCTTCTGTCATGGTGGTTGTAGAAACAGATGCTCTGAATTTGTTGCTAATTTGGATCAATTTATATTCCACTAGGCTCATGAAAAAATGTTCTCCTTGTTTTATTTTTAAAATGTGATGTATAACCATTACAACCAGCACATTCAATACCTTATTTATAAATGATCTTAAATACAAAGTAATTTTGAATAAACATTCCATTTTCATTATTTGATTCTGTCATCAGGGGAAACACACTTTATTTCAACCTCTGGAGCTTCTGCTCTAAGGACACATGTGAATAATTATCCTGCTGTCTTGACCCACCTTTTATTAAATAAAAAAAAGAATAATTTGCTCTTTCCTCTCCTCTCTACCTACTGTTAATGTACTAATATTTATTACCTCTAAATGAGACAATAAACTTGTCAAGAGCTCTTCGTTTTGAGAAGGTCAAAGGTATGACATTTGTATATTTTTGAGAGTATTTGAAATGTATCTGTTGATATTTTGGGTAATAGCCTTTTCAGCTTTCATTGACAGAAACCGTAAATCATTCCTTATATTTAGTAACTTAGGTAAGCTTACTGCAAAGATGCATTAGTGTGTAGTAGTTCTGGAAATAGATGAAGAACAAAACTCTCTATTAAGGCTCAGTGTAAGTAATTAAAATCAAAAGGACAAGGGACAGAATTTTCATTATATTAAAATATGATCAGTGTGGAATACGCTGTGGCACCTTCTTATAATAAATTACTGTAGCAAGCATTGTAGATCAAGCCCCATAAAGCTGTGTAAGTAGAATGTATATACCTTTGTACACACAGGCTTACATGATAAGGGTGTATTGAGTGAATGAATGAATCTTAGAAATGGTATTAAGTAGTGTTTAATTGCAGACTTCACTACATGGATTCAAAATCTTTGCTTTGCCAATTCCCAGTTATGTTTTCTTGAGCAAACTTCTCAATTTCTCTGGTGTTTTGTTCTATGCACAATGTAAATATGAATGGTGCATATCTTATAGTATTATTATGTGGATTAAATGATTTCACACATAAAGGATTTAGACTTTCTCTGGTACATGTGTGCTTAAATGTGTTACTTCTTGTTATGTGACTGTTTTTCCTTCTCCTGCTTTTAGAAAGAATAAAACTGAAACTAATAATAAAAGAACTGGGCCTCCTTGGTGGCTCAGTGGTTAAGAATCTGCTGTGCGATGTAAGGGACACCAGTTCAATCCCTGGTCTGGGAAGATCCCTTATGCCAACTAAGTGCATGAGCCACACCTACGGAGCCCGTGGTCTGCAACGAGAGAAGCCACTGCGATGAGAAAGCCTGCGTGCAGCAATGAAGACCCACGACAGCCAAAAGAAATAAAATAAACTAAAGAATAATAGGAAGAGTCCATACTGAGATGATGAAAAACACGCAAACACCACGAGGACAGAGCTTTGAAAATGGGTCCAGTCTCAGAGTTAATGAAAATCGCCGGTACCCAGAACGAGAGTGACCTTAGCAGAAACAGAAGGTCGACTGTTCCTCCCGACCATCAGTGGATGGTGAGGGCTTGCTATGATGCATGCAGTAGGTGGAGAGGCCACCCTGAACGGAGGGGAGGAGCAGGGCGTGACTGCGTGAGGTCGCGGAGCACACCCTGGAGCTGGGAGTGCCTCGTATGCACCTCACAGCACCTTCTTTCACCTACTGCAAGTTCAGGTACCCAGACCTGCTGACTGGGCCAAACCCACCTCTGGAAGAATTCAGAGTGCGAGAAGCAGTTTATCTCTGTCATTTTGGCCAGGACACAGGTCTACGTGTGTCTATCAGCTAAGGACAAATAGTCAGCTGAGCACAGTCAGGAAATCCTGCCGCTGCCGGCCAAACAGTCCTTTATCCTGTGAGGTGGAACTGCTTGACTAAAATTTCCTCTTTCTTGGCAAAAGCCTTCTGTTAAATCCTCCTGACAATGTGTACCCAATGCCCCTTTTTAATGGGCTTTTAATTTTTATCACAAAGTAACACTTTTCGTCATCCATAAAGAATTTCTGCACTGCTACATTCAAATTCCCCAAAAGTCTTATCTAATTCTGCTATTTATTCTCCATAACAGTGAAATTTTCAAGTCTTAGGAATCCTCTTAGCAATGGTTGACACACATTGAAATCAGTGTGTCACGCATGTTGGGATATCTGAAAGAGTATGAAAAAAAAGCATTTTATATCCATTATCTCATTAAGATTTATAAATAATGGGCTTTTAATTTTTATCACAAAGTAACACTTTTCATCATCCATAAAGAATTTCTGTACTGCTACATTCAAATTCCCCAAAAGTCTTATCTAATTCTGCTATTTATTCTCCATAACTATAATCAGTGAAATTTTCAAGTCTTAGGAATCCTCTTAGCAATGGTTGACACACATTGAAATCAGTGTGTCATGCATGTTGGGATATCTGAAAGAGTATGAAAAAAAAGCATTTTATATCCATTATCTCATTAAGATTTATAAGCATCCTAGAGGGAACATGTTTTCAGTAATCCTATTTTACAGATGAGAAAACTGAAACTTAGATATGTATCTTTTCCCAGATTAATCAGCTAGAGTTTGGTTTAGCTGTAATTTCAGGCAGACTTGATTCCAGAACCAGAGTTCATCAAGTTTTCAGTGTTTTTTTTTTTTTCTGATTAGGCTATAGGTACTCTTCCTCCTGGGCTTCCCTGATAGCTCAATGATCAAGAATCCATCTGCCAGTGCAGGAGATGTGGGTTAGATTCTTGGGTTGGGAAGNGTTTCAGGCAGACTTGATTCCAGAATCAGAGTGCATCAAGTTTTCAGTGGTTTTTTAATTTTTTTTTATTTTTTTCTGATTAGGGTATAGGTACTCTTCCTCCTGGGCTTCCCTGATAGCTCAATGATCAAGAATCCATCTGCCAGTGCAGGAGATGTGGGTTAGATTCTTGGGTTGGGAAGATTCCCTGCGGAAGGAAATGGCAACCCACTCCAGTATTCTTGTCCCATGGACAGAGGAGCCTGGCGGGCTACATGGGGTCATGAAAGAGTCTGGCATGACTTAGCAATTATACAACAACACTTCCTCTGGTGTGGGAGAGTGGTTTTGTGCTTTTGTGAAATTTAGGTCTATGAAAAAGAGACAATACAAATGGCCAGGTTATGATTATCTGGCAATCAAACATTACATGGGAACTAAGTGCCCAACATGAAAGAGTCCGGCATGACTTAGCAATTATACAACAACACTTCCTCTGGTGTGGGAGAGTGGTTTTGTGCTTTTGTGAAATTTAGGTCTATGAAAAAGAGACAATACAAATGGCCAGGTTATGATTATCTGGCAATCAAACATTACATGGGAACTAAGTGCCCAGGGTAGGAAAGAGAAACTCTTGACTTGGGTCGTACCACTGGACAAGTCAGTGCATCTATGCTGGTATAAGCAAGGTGTCCCTTGGGTCAGCACAGCCATCCTCCCAGATCCGGGGATCAGATCTTGACTGGAGTCATCAAGAAGGTCTGGGCAATGGCGTGTTGGAAATGGAACATCATTTGGAAATAGGAGGGACCAGACCCGATACATGGTTCCTTGATGGGCTTCCTTGGTGGCTCAGACAGTAAAGAATCCACCTGCAACGTGGGAGACCCGGGTTCGATGCCTGGGCTGGGTCTCTTGATGTTAAGTTCTATGATTGTTGCTCAGTTGCTCAGTTGTGTTTGACTGTGACCTCACGGACTGCAGCACACCACGCTGCCCTGTTCTCCACCATCTCCCAGAGTTTACTCAAGTTCATGTCCCTTGAGTTGTATGTTACATACTCCTAAAATAACTGAAGAAACCTACCAGCTTCTCATTTTATGTAAGATCTCAAGCAATTATGCAAGTGAGCACAAAGAAAAACCTGAACAAGCTCGCTCGGGATGCTCTGGAGAGCGGGCCGACTACAGACGGGCAGGTTAACAGCGATGGGGAATACTCCACACTCGGCTACGGAGAGCTTGCCCTCTCAGATGCCAGTGACTATGACTAAGAAGGCAGCAGGGATGCAGAACAGGGTGGGCTTGTTTTTGAGATTTGATCATTTCTGCCTGTGCACGCTTTGACCACCTCAAAGATCTTTTCCTTCAAGACAAGTTGTGATGAAAATATCTGTGAACAGGGGGTTGAAAATAATAGGCTAAACATTTAACTTCTGCCTGGGTGGATGGGGCAGAAGGGGATGGAGCCTCTGAGAGTAACTGCCAGTCATGAGTAGAGCTGTTCTCCCCGGCTCCACCCACTCTGAAAACCCCAGGACCTCTGCGTCTCTCCCTTGAGATGTGTCGTAGACAGGTAAGTTGTTTAATGATGCATCTCTTGGTTCCTCCCTGAAGGACTCCGGTGCTCAACCTGGAAACCCGCAGAAGAAAATGTTTCACACGTAAGGAAATGAGAGCAGACGTGAGAGAAGGTGACCTCAGTGAACACTGTCCTCTGAAGTCAGTATATATGAACAGATTCAGAATGCTGAAAACGATATGGGAAGCTGTCTGGCCTCTCCAGCCAGTGTCAGGAATGACAAAAATGGTGATGGGGAGGGGTGGTCCTAGATGGAAAGAGGCTGAAGAGACAGGATACAGTAAGTCCCCTGCATACAAATGAGTCCTGTCTGAGAGAAGGTTCTTAGTCCAATCTGTTCCTAAGTCCAATAAAGTTAGCCTAGGTACCCAACAAACAGAATCAGCCAGGTAGTATACTGTGTGTGTGTTTAGTTGCTAAGTCACTAAGTCATGTCCAACTCTTTGCAACCCCAAGGACTGTAACCCAGCAGGCTCCTCCATCCATGGGATTCTCCAGGCAAGAATACTGGAGTGGGTTACCATTTCCCTTCTCCCTGGGATCTTCCTGACCCAGCGATCAAACCAGCATTGCCTGCATTGCCAGCAGATTCTTTACCACTGGGCCACCTGGGAAGCCCCAATCTTCTTGCTCTAAGAGGCAAAAGAACAAGCTCATATAGTAATATAATACTTTTCACATAAAATACATAAGTGCAAACATACATACAAAATGCATAGTACGTGAAAACAAACACACAAAATAAAGAAGATAGTTTATTCTTACCGTTCAGACCTTGAAAAGTACAGCAGCATATACAATAGCTGGCACACAGGGCATGTTAGCACGTTTCTTTGAAAGTTTGTAACCTGAAGGTTCATACATCAGGGACTTATTGTAATCAAACACAGTATGTGAACCTCGAATGCATCTTAGATCGGGAAAAAAGAAAAGGTGTGAAAGATGTTTGGGGAAACTATC
>SJYX01023094.1:25380-68314 GCA_006410675.1 Oreotragus oreotragus
GTAGCTAAAAAGCCTCTTGATGAAAGTGAAGGTGGAGAGTGAAAAAGTTGGCTTAAAGCTCAACATTCAGAAAATGAAGATCATGGCATCCGGTCCCATCACTTCATGGGAAATAGATGAGGAAACAGTGGAAACAGTGTCAGACTTTATTTTTTTGGACTCCAAAGTCACTGCAGATGGTGACTGCAGCCATGAAATTAGAAGACACTTACTCCTTGGAAGAAAAGTTATGACCAACCTAGATAGCATATTCAAAAGCAGAGACATTACTTTGCCGACTAAGGTCCGCCTAGTCAAGGCTATGGTTTTTCCTGTGGTCATGCATGGATGTGAGAGTTGGACTGTGAAGAAGGCTGAGAGCCGAAGAATTGATGCTTTTGAACTATGGTGTTGGAGAAGACTCTTGAGAGTCCCTTGGACTGCAAGGAGATCCAACCAGTCCATTCTGAGGGAGATCAGCCCTGGGATTTCTTTGGAAGGACTGATGCTAAAGCTGAAACTCCAGTTGAAACTAAAGCTGAAACTTTGGCCACCTCATGCGAAGAGTTGACTCATTGGAAAAGACTCTGATGCTGGGAGGGATTGGGGGCAGGAGGAGAAGGGGACGACTGAGGATGAGATGGCTGGATGGCATCATGGACTCGATGGACGTGAGTCTGAGTGAACTCCGGGAGGTGGTGATGGACAGGGAGGCCTGGCGTCATGGGGTCGCAGAGAGTCGGACACGACTGAGCGACTGAACTGAAGGTGGTGATTTTATGTTGTGCGCATGACGGGCTCGGGACCACGATGTCACCCGGTTTGGGGCAGGCAGGAGGGAGGGGGGTCAGGGAAGCAGACCTAGCCCAGGGACCGGATAGCAGCAGCGGGTGCCGCCTGGAGTCCACGTACCAGCGAGGGAGCCACGCCCTGGGACCCCGCCTCTCCACCGGCTCAGCGAGGGAGCCACGCCCTGGGACTCCCGGTCCCTCCTGCTCTTCCTTGGTCTCCATCTCTCACTCCAGAGTCACGGGGCTTGGAGGGGCCAGGGTGGGGGCATCAGGAGGCCCTGGCCTGGGAGGAGCGTGGGGTTGGCATTGCGCTTTCGCGTCCATGAGGTTCTGGGGCATCTTCTCAGTTCGGCCACAGGAACCCCCATCTGCCTTGGGCCCTCTGGCCCTGAACCAGTTAATAAAAAAGACATAATTTAACTGAGCATCATAAGAAAAGACGTAGAACACTCCCAGCTGAGCAGACTCTACAATTTAAAGATGTCAACTGGAACCTAATAAATCCAAGAGCGTGATTCCAAACAAAAGGCCGGACAGGTGCCACCCTTGCCGGGGCTGGACGAAACAATTCTGAGCCTCACCTGCCAGAACAATGGCATGAAAGACACAGGTGCTGCTCCAGTTTGAAGACAAAGGAGGTGGAAAATCAAAGGGAGGCACTTAAGTTCACAGCGGTACTGCTCGAATGAAAGAAAAAAACCTCCATAGAGAAGCCTGATTATATAATAAATGCTTTTTTTGCTGAGAGAGTCCAGTGTTGACGCTGAGTCCCCACGCTCTCCTCCCGCCCCACGGTCAGGGCAGGGTGCTGTGGCCTGAAACGGGCACGGTGGGGACACCGCGCACCAGACCTCAGTCACCTCCCCAGCAGTCAGAGCCCCAGCCACCCCTCTTGGACCCGGGTCAGCCCCAGAACCCCAGGCCTGCACCTCAAGCCTCCGGGCTCTGACCCACTTCCATGCCAGGCCCTTCCACGTTCCTTCCACCAGCACCTGTCAAGAGCCCACAGCATCCACGATATTTGCAAATATATTATTCTATAGAAAACAAAGAACTCTCTCACTCAAAGAAAAGAATGGACATTAAGGTTGATTACGCCCAGCTCCCAGCCAGTGCGACTCTGGCCGATCTCCGGAATTCCTTGCCCCAGTCATTTACAAGATAACTACTCCGAACAGCCTTGGAGAAGAACAGGCCCCCTTAAGACCACAGCTTTCCACACGTGTGCCTGCACATACTCCACACGTGTGCCTGCACATACTCCACACGTATGCCTGCATATACTTACTCTTTCCTTGGGTCGGTGCTGCTGCTGCTGCTGCTGCTGCTGCTGCAAGTCGCTTCAGTCGTGTCCGGCTCTGCAACCCCATAGACGGCAGCCCACTAGGCTCCCCTGTCCCTGGGATTCTCCAGGCAAGAATACACTGGAGTGAGTTGCCATTTCCTTCTCCACTGGGTCAGTGCTGCAGCTCACTAATCTGACTGCTGCCACACCTCATTAAAAGTGATCTGTTCCTGTAAAGTGCCAGTCTCGTTCTTTCTCCAAACCTCGCTTTCTCTAATTTCCTTACCCTACCATCTCTACAACACAAGGAACTTCTCTAAACCTTCAGTGACTTGCAGATGGCCTGGAAAGCACACAGGTGCCAACCACACCCATGTCCCTAGGCCTCAAGCCTGGCTGGCACCTCCCTCCAGCCCCCCAGGGGTAGCCCAGGGCTTGGCCAGGTCAGGGGAGTGTGTGTTTGGGGGACCCTCTGCCCCCACCTCCAGCCGTGCCACTGGGAGCCGACCCACTAAGTGACCTGTTTGCATCTAAGCAAAGTATCAGGGACAGTGCTGTGTGTGGTAGCCACTGTTTCGGGCAACGGCCTTCAAGAAAAAGCCATTTCCAATAAGCCTGTCCTGCTGCCATCCACCGTCACCTCAGCTGACTCAGCCCTGTGACTCTGACGGGACCCGGGGACACAGCCTGCTGCACATGATACAAGCTGCCTCAGTGATGAGATCGCAGTTCAGAACTCACAGGAGAGCAGCCATCGTTGCCCTTAAATGTGAACAAGATGATGCCCCGTGGCTGAAGGAAATGATCACCCGCCAGGGGACTTTCAAGACACCAAGGGACCCACCTGCGTCTGCTCGGGACGCTGGTGAGAGATCACCACGAGGCTGGAGCCTTGAAGGCCCGGCAGGCTCCGTGTCCAGGGGAGCTCTTTCTGGATCACAGACGTGGCCTCATGGAGGAGTTGGGGGGCCAGGGGCAGGGGCTCTCTGAGTCTTTACAGAGGAGCATGGACCTCACTGTGGGGGCTCCACCCTCCCGACCCCATCACCTCCCTCAGGCCCACCTCTGAATGCCATCCCCCAAGGTTTGGTTTCAGCAGGTGAATCTGGGGGACACAGGCCTTCAGCCCAAGGCATACAGAGCTGCGTGTAGAGCCGCTGACGTCCAGAGCTGCCCTGTAGGGAGAGGGAAACGGAGCTCTGTTGTCGTGTGAAGACAGGTCAGTACACGTGATCATAAAAGGTTGTGGCTGCGAGCCATGAACTACGCTGGGATTCGTGGCCCCCGGGGGAGAGGAATTCAATCCAGGACCAGAGAGGAGGCTTGATCACTAGGAGGTTTGCGTGGCAGAGTTTTATTAAAGTGCAAAAGAGATAGAGAAATCTTCTGACAGAGACATCGGAAGGGGACAGAAAGAGTGCCCCCTTGCTAGTTTTTAGCAAGGCGTTTTATACCTGTTGGCAAGCTGCTAATCAGATAAAATAAACACCTCAAGACTGAGAGGGTTGCACCAGGCGCCTCTCCCACAACATGCATTTAGGGATAGAATGGCAGAAGGGGAGTCATCTCCAGCCAGAAAACAATTGACAAGAGTATTGAAGAAAGGCAGGTTTCCAGGCAAATACATAGTTTCATTGACATAGCTTAAGAAAATATTTCCATAAGAAAAGCACATTGGTTAGCTCAAGGTTTGAGATAAAGATAAGTTCAGGTGGAACCAGGTATTGGCATGACAACACAGGATTAAAGCTGGCTCCTTTAATTTTGTACAGGGAAGTAAAAAAATGTCTGCCCCTGGAATTTATTTCCTCCTGCCTCTGGAGGACCTCTGGCCTCCCTATCGAGCCTGTTAACCATCTCAGCCGCACAGGGCAGCCAACCTGAGACGGTGAGAGTGGCTTTGCTGGACACAGCCAGACACCCTGCCCGGCTGTGAACCCAGCGCCTTCAGGCCCCATCTCTCAAGGCCTCTTCTTTTCACTCTGCCACCCTAAACCTTCCGTATTTATGAGCATGAATTACTTTTATAACAGATGGTAAATGGTAAACATTTTTAAAATAAGTTACAATCATCGAGAAAAAATCAGCTTCATAAAGTCTGGTTGTATAATCAAATGGTAGGTTTCTTGCCAAAAAAAGCAAGTTTGAGCTTTTGTGCAAGAGATTCCCCTTCCAATGTTAATATTCTGAAATCCAAAAATACTTGATTTCCCATAATCAGAAGATTCCATGATCCTTACAAGACACTACTGTGCAAATTAGGATGATCATTTCTGGGCCATGGAAAAATCAACTGGGGACATCATTTTTTAACATTTGTTGTTAATCGGGGATACAAATGCCTTTAATTTGGGATTTCTCTTCCAGCAGCTAATTTTAGATTAGCTGTTAGAGTGAACGCTTCCACATGGAGAGAGTTTATGTTTATACCAGCTGACAGGAAGCTTCATCTCAGAGCCAGGAGAGGCCAGAGCTGATGTAAACGTTTGGAGCCATTTTTAATGCAGGGGTTTCTATCATTCTTAATATAATGGAGCATACTTCAAATAGTAACAACAAAATCACCAACATGAACATTTTCTCTTCAAGATTTGTGGCATTTGTCTTGGCCTCTGAAGAAGGCCCTGACTTTCTCTTTCAAATCCGATTTCATTTCCCACCTTTCCCCCCCCNTGAGAGCCTGGCTGAAGATCTGAAAGGGGCATCCATGGCAGAAGGTTGGCAGGTCTGATACTGTGTTCAGCATCTAAATGGTTTGAAACAAAGAGCTGGATGGTGTATTGGGGAAAAGACAATACTAGTCGTTCTTGTATCCTTTGCCTGAGCTCAATCACTTTATACAACAATCATCCCATGAAACTCCAGGAAGTATTTTCCTGTCTATATCGATGCTAAGTTTGCCATTCTCCTCTAGCTATTTATGTGGCAATGTACTATAGCAAGGATATCACCTAACATTTCTCTCTGTCAGTCCATGACCCATTAAGTTTACTACTTAAGAAATGTAAACTACATTCAATTCTGTTTTTGTGACATGAATTCTAAACACAGTTAAAATGTTCTTCCCTCCTAGTGTATCCATAGAACTAAGGATGAGTGAATATTTTCATTAAACTTCCACTAAACTCAAAGCCAAAGAATAAAAGTTTTCTCACTTAGAACCGTTATACAGGCTATAATCTTTAATAGGTTCAACCTTTAATACTGGGCTTTCATATCATAGTCTGGAGCTAATGATTGAAATGTATGATTACTATGACAAAGAAAATTAAGGTCATTTTTGTCCAAAGTCCAGTGCAGACTCAGTAAATTCCAGAGAAGCCTCATAGAAATAAAACTTGATGGCTCTGCAGTTACCTTTGGATGAGCTTCAAATTCAGACTATAGATCACTTGTAAGTGTCTAGGAGAGCTCAGGGTTGGTGAAGCCAAACTCAAAGCTTGTGAAGAGGTAAGGAGGTGTCCATGGGGCTCTCTCAGCGAGTGTGGTCTCCCTGCTCCATAAATCTGCCTGTAGCCTCATTTCCGGTGTGGCCTTGTCTCCGGTGTAGGTTCTTTGGCATGGGACCTTCTCAAATCTGCAGAGTGAGCTCAAAGTCTGGAGTAACATCATTAGGGTTCTTTTCCTCTGACAGCCTCCTGATAAATTTTTCTCCCAAATGGACAGACACTTGAGCAACTGTACTTAATGGATTATCTTGTTAGAGCCGTATAACCTTAGGATTATCCAAGGCTGAAGCAAGTGCAAACGTTTGTCTTTCACTTAGTGGACCCACAAACTGAATTAAGCCCCAGCCCATTAATCAGATCAACTCACAAACTGTTTTCTTACTGTGTGAGTATACAGTGATGTGCCTGGCAAAGCCCACTCCTGGGCTGGTATCTCTGAACCCAGGTAAAATTCTAGTTTCTGCCTAGTGGGTAGAATATATTTTACTCTTTCAAAATTATGGATTACTTTTACTTTTGGTTTTCTAAAAGCTCCAGGGGTTTAATTGTGGAATGTGTATACATTATTGTGGAGTCTATTATTTTACTTATAAACACTCAAAGTCTGACATCAAGACATGCTGTTGTTATGAAGACTTGATTCTTAAGAACTGCATTGACTGTAGATTAGTTTTTCCCCTCAACTGGAACTCATGTTACCACCTCTAAAACAACGACCAGAGATCAAGTTTTCATCACAGATCCCATCTCTTCCAGTTACTTGTAAAACTTTAGGAAAGGGCTGGAGTACTTTAGAAATGTTTTAAGGCTTTCTCAACAGGTTGTATGAAATTATCACAGCTTCTAACATCTGTTCCATTCACTATGTTAGCAGATTGCACCATGGTAGATTGTCAGGGCAGAAACTGTTCAGGGTATCCCACTTTGTTTTTAAAGTGGCTCCAGTAATCCTGCAAGATTTGAGGATTCCAACATTTAATAATAGCTGGTTATTAGCTATACTTTCAGAAAGAAAGATTTTTAAGACCACAGTTTAAGTGAGACGCCCTCTTTTATGGTTTGAAGAACGTAAAATATAAGATGGTTTAAATATTGAATGGCTCAGAGTTACCTTCATTTGCGTGGAAATTCAACACAAAATCCCTCAACAGAGGTTGGTTTGTTGCTGGAGCTTTGAATGATTTCGACTCGATCACTGCTTCTTTCAAGGCATGGGTCTCCACTGTTGGCAGATGCGTTACTATCTCTTCTTCCTTAGGACGGTAACTGTTTCAGATCTGAGCACAAAGAACAGCTCCATGGATCATTTCCCCTTTCTTCCACTGTTTCTTTCTTTTTACTTGGCAGGCTCCCCCTTGAAGAGCAGAAACATCACAGAGCAGGATCTGGGATAATTTTTTGGTGACTCACCCTTATGTTCCTAAGCTCTCTCTCCCCGTCTCCCCAATTCTGAGAATACAAGTGCGTGTGATGTCTGTAATAGAGTGACAGAGGGTCAGAAACGAATGGGTTTACTAAGACTCTGTTTCTGGATGACAGACCCCTTGATCCAGACCTTCATGGGTATGCAGTATTTTAAAAGTCCTCTGGGGAAAGGGGGCTTTTGGTTACAGGTGGCAATAAGAACAGATGAGAAGGTTTGGCAGGTTTGATGAAGCCAGGCAGCCAGACACACCTGGATTAAAGTGTGCCTGTGACTGCAAGGGAAACCTGAAAAGTTTTGGTCTAGAGCAAAGATGACCCAGAATGCTGTGCTGAGGGGCTTGCCTTCCAGTCTTTTAGGCAACATGAGCCTCTGGTGGTATTTGAAAAAGGGAGTGACATGAAACCTACTTGGATAGTCAGTGATAAGGCACTTCTTGTGCGCAAGCACTGTTCCCGGGTTTCTCATAGACAAATGCATTGCATTTTCTCAATAATCCTGAGGAATAAATGCAGTTGTCCCCACTTGGATGGAAGCACAGGGAATCTGAACCATTTGCTCAAGGCCACATGGCTAGAAGTGGCAGAACCAGACTGTACCCAAGTAGCCTTGCTCTGAGCCTGGGCTCCAAACCGTTGCATTGTTTAGGGGCAGGATGGACCTGGAGAGAGGGCAGAGGGAAGGAGAAGGTGCTGCAAGAGGAGCAAGAGATGAGAAGGGTCAAGTCAGCACGGGGGGCGGGGTGCTAAGGGCGGAATAGAGAGGGATGGCAAAACAGGACAAGTGGAACGACCTTGCAGCGGAAACAGCAACCTTGCCTTTGGCAGAAAAGTAAAAGTCCTCTGTTCACATGCCATGGTTTCAAGTCCTCCCACTCTTCTCTTGATCCCTACCCACTATGACTCACCTGGTGCTTTCCTATTGCCATGCTCAAGGTAAGGTCTCACCTGGGCAGAATCGAAGAAGCTCTCCACTGACTTCATTCTAAACAGTTGATGTTTCTGTTTCACTTTTCTGGAAGCTACATCAGGTTATTTGGTAAAATTTCTAAGTCTGTTTCCCATGATAACTGTGATGTGTCTTATAGAGATGCACTTGTCTTTTTTTTTTTTTTAATCCAAAGGGAAGACCTTATAAATATCCCAGAACTTACACATTTTTAGAAAATATCTGAAGACAAGAATAGGAAAAAACTGCCATCTCATTCAGGTTTGGAACTCTCTGCTCTCAATCTTGGGTCATTGATTTGCCATATGAGGTTTATTTATAACTCAGAGTGACCCCATTGATTTCCTTCTTTCATGAGAAACCTTGGCTGGAAAAGGCCTCTCTCAAGTTAGAAATTTTATAGCAGAGGTTCTTGTTAAAAACGTTGATGTTAGTGTGGTCTTAATTTATTCAATTTACCTTCGTAAGGGAATTAACATCACTGCAGCAGTATTGATGACGGCACATCTTTGGTTTAAGAAATTTCCTGTCTACTAGCTGATGGGGAATCACCCAGGGGAAGACAGGAAATCCAATAATGTAAATAAACTCGACATTAATAATTTCCATACATTTCTGGAGCCAGCCATGTAAAAAAGTAGAGAATGCCATGATATTAGTGTAGATATTTTACAATGAGCTGGAAAAAGACCCTATTTACAAGCTCAGAGGGGCATGATGCCTTCCCCCACAGTCAGTCTCTCCCATCAGGAAGCTTCCATAATTCTCTTATCCTTATTTACCAGAGGGCAGACAGAATGAAAACCACAATCACAGAAAACTAACCAAACTGGCCACATGGACCACAGCCTTGTCTAACTCGATGAAACTAATGAGCCATGCCATGTAGGGCCACCCCAGATGGACGGGTCTTGGTAGAGAGTTCTGACAAAATGTGGTCCACTGGAGAAGGGAATGGCAAACCACCTCGGTATTCTTGCCTTGAGAGTCCCATGAACAGTATGAAAAGGCAAAAGAGAAGCAATAGTCTAAGAAGAACCATTTTAAGAATGTTGTGACAGGCACTTGGTCCTGGAAAATTGAGAAGAAATCATAGATCTGGGGTTTATAGCTGTATGATACTGGATGACTGCAGGGGGCTGACTCTAGCAGGATGAAAAATTTCATCTATTGAGTGTCTGTTGGTAGTTGTGCCTATGTGAATGGCATTGGGCTTAATCTTAATCTGGGTACTTTTTGTCTCATAAAATGTGATTTTCCATCATCCTACACAGGTGGTAACGTGATGGAGTGAAGCTTATGATCCAGGAGTGCTGGACTATGTAACCAAGCCTTCTGTCTCAGGTGACTGAAAGTAGAAGTCATCCTTAAAAGATCAACAGGGTCTTTAGCTGTGGAAGAGAGTCTATCTATCATTTTAACATCATTCCTCATCAGAGATACAGAAGCAAACTCAGCAGTCATCCAATCTCTTCTGTGAATCTCTCCCTTAGCTATGATGCCCATTTTCTTTCTCTCCTTAGGATTATGTAAAAATATAATGATAAACATTAATTATAAGACATAAGTAATACAAAACCCCATAATTTTTGTTTCATAACAAAGTTATAGGAATATCTGGGCTTGATTTCTCCCTTAATCCTGATATGGTGCTGGTGGAATCTCAAGATAGGTAATAATTCAGACCAATCGAAATTGTAAACAATGTTAACAGTGGTGATGGCAGTGGACTGATATTCCTTAGACTTCCATGTAAATTCCTATCCAATAGCTCAAAGGCAATTTCATATAACCCATGAGTTACATAAATGTGATGGCAACATATTCAGTACTTTTATTGGGTTGATAATATAAAAATAACTGTATAGGGACAGAAAAACTCAAAATGGGAACTGCAGGGCTTCTCTGGTAGCTCAGGGGTAAAGAATCCATCTTCAAGAGACACAGGTTCGATTCCTGGTCTGGGAAGATCCCGTATGCCTTGGGACAACTGGGCCCGTGCATCATAATTACTGAAGCCTGAATGCTCTAGAGCCTGTGGTCCACAACAAGAGAAGCGGCCGCAATGAGAAGGCTGTGCACTGCAGCTGGAGAGTAGCCCCTGCTCACCAGAATTAGAGAAAAGTGTATGAGCCAACGAAGACCCACCACAGCCAAACAAATGCATAAATAAAGACGGGACAGGGAATCCAGATTTCAGATTCTTGTCTAGTTGCCGATTATCTAGAATGGCTAACGTATTAGTTCATGAGTGTCATGTAATATGCTGCCATATGAACCACCACGCCATCCCACTTTGAGTGCTATCCACACTCCATGGCAGTGCTTTCTCATCTGGCCAGTCAAAAAAATTCATTTGCTTTTCTCTAGAGAGGGTGAGGTTGGCCAGAGAGAAGAAAAATGCCTATAAGCAAAAGGCAAGCAATTTCCAACGTGTCTTGGTTTGTTTACTTTCACGGTGCCTTCTGTTCTGCTTACCCAAGGATAGGATTACTCCAAGGATAGGATGCAGTTTAAATTGATATTGATGTTTGTGGCTTTATTGTTGAGATAATATTGATCATGTTTGTGGCTTTACTGAGAAAGAGAGATAGAAGTTGCTTGTCCAAGTGCATCACACAGAGCTAATATCCTGCCAGAAAAAGAACGGTGATATCCAGCAACTTCCACCTTCCAGGCTGTGCTTACAAAACCCACTAATTAGGCAGAACAAATCTGTTCCATGTCATCTCCCTTTAGCTTTGATGACCGCCCTTTTTCTTTCTCTCCATTCATTTCTGAGTGTCAGACAAGAGCCCAGTTCCGGGCCCTGGAAAGGATGCCCCTTCCTGCAACAGGGAGGGGTGGGGCAGGTCCTGTGGTTCAAGGAATTTTCCCTTGTTTCTTATTAACGGACCCTGCACACGTGTCCCACATGCTGGTGTACATACAGCGATGTGTTGCTTCATTATTTGTCCCTTGCCTCCCTGCTGGAGACTCACCCTCCACAGTCCCTCTCGGGAAGTCTGCAGTCAACAAGCACTTTGCTTTTAGCCCAGTTTTTTCAAATGCACTGTAATCTGTTGACTCTAAGTAGCCATTGATTGAAGACAGTACGTTTGTGCGCTGAGGAAGTGAGAGAGCGGTAGTTGCTGCTAAGTGAACCACGCCGCCGTGGCTGGGCGTTACAGGGCGTTGTTGCTGTTGTTGTCTTGTTCAGTCACCAATCTGTGTCTGGTTCTTTACCACCCTATAGCCTTCAGCAGCCCAGCCCTCCCTGTCCTTCACCATCTCCCAGAGTTTGCTCAGATCCCTTGTGGCTGAGCTGGTAAAGAATCCGCCTGCAATGAGGGAGACCTGGGTTTGATCCCCAGGTCGGGAAGATCTCCTGGAGAAGGGAAAGGCTCCCCACACCGGTATTCTGGCCTAGAGAATTCCAGGGACTATACAGTCCATAGGGTCACAAAGAGTCGGACACGGCTGAGCGACTTTCACTGTCTCGTGTCCAGGAGACACGTGACTCTAAAAATGTCATGATGCTCTAATGACTTTATTAGGGTCTGGTGACCTCTGTTCCCTCTCCAGGCGTATCAGTTACCTGCAGCCACCGGGCACACCCCCCAGAAGTCAGTGGTGCCAATGGTCCTTTTTATTTGCTCAGACTCCCATGGTCTGCACTGTGGGCCCAGGGTGGGGGGCTCCCTTGCCCACTCCAGGGCCCTTCTCTGAGCCACCAACACGAGCGGCCCTTGAAGATGGCTGGTCACAGACCGTGCTCCCTCGTGTGTCTGCTGGGCTGCCTGGGGGGTGGTGGGGGGAGTGCGGTCAGGGCCCTTCCTGGTGGTCTCAGGGCTCTGACCATCAGACGATGGAGGCCTGGGTGTGCCGTGAGAGCCAGAATGAAAGGCACCACGTCTGATGTCCGGGGCCACTGGAGGTCAGGGGCCTGGAGGGAGAGCATCTTGGGGAGCCCCCAGACCTGAGTCTAGCTCTTCAGCCCCTTGGTGACCCCTGAACTGCACTGAACTCCCCTGGAGGAGCCCAAGGGCAGGGGAGGAGGGATCCTGGAGACTGAAGGGCTGAGTGGACGGCCTCCGCCCTGGACCCTGGAGTGTGGTGCCTGAGTCTCTCCAGGCTCAAGGCTGGGGGCTGACTCTCCACTGAGGTACTGGCAGAAACATGACTCACAGCCAAGAGCCAAGCAGAAACTGAAATAGATCCATCCTAACCGGCAGTGAAGCCGGCCCCCATAAGCTCAAGACCCTCCAGCACACAGCCCAGAACTTCTGAGGGCATTGGGGGAAGCCAGCTCTAGGAAGTGTCCATCAGAAGGCCAGGGACACAAGCAGAAACAGGAACACTGACTCACAGCTAAAGGTCAGTCAATAGGAGGAGACCCACCAATGAGTCAGAGCCTAACCAGTAAGGGGCATTAAAATAGCTATGAAACACGTGCTACAGACTCTGCAGGTAGCAGATATACACAAAGAGCAGGAACTTTCAGAAGAGATTTAGAAACTTTTCTAGAAAGATATTCTAGACATGAAAAATACAGTATTTAAAGTAAAAAAAGTCATTGATTGGGATCAACATTAGATTAAACACATCAAACTAAAATATTTGTGAATTTGAAAACAGGTCAATAAAAAAAAAGATTTATTAAAAAGTGAAGAAAACCCAAATGCCCTGTGGACAATATCGCGTGGTTCACAGATGTGCAGTTAAGAGTCCCAGAAAGAGACAGAGCAAGGGAAGGGTGGTACATAAAAATTACTTAAAACAAGTGGTGAACAAAAGGATGTTTAATGAAACTTGCTAAAGATGGTGAGGGTCTGCCCAGAGGACCGAACAAGGACCCTCTCCAATGGACAGCTCCCCTGCCCAGGAGGCCAGCACAGGAGCCTTTAAAGGGCATCTTTATCTTAGACTTTCCCCCATTTCTGGGTCACTCTTTGCTATTCTGCTGCTGTGACAACACCCAAACTCTGGATTCCTTTTGTCTAATAAGCAGATCTCTCATGCACAATCCTGAGTCAGGACACACCAGTGGATCCCCTCTTCCATTTTCCCACAGTAAGTCACTGTACTTGGCCATCACTTACCTGTGTTACTCACCTGTCACTTACCCATGCACGCAGCTGTCCTTCAGAACTGACTCAGAACAAGGCTCACATGTATTCAGCTCTTACCCTGTGCCAGGAACTGTGCTAAACATTTCACATGGAAGGTGAATAAATTCATTAAACCTGCCGGCCCTCCATGCATGGGCGTCATCACAGCCTCTGTGCCAAGTGGAAGGAGCCCAACCAGGCCAGGAGGGGCCCCTGGTCTAAACACCGTCTAAATCCACCTTCCTGCAACATCCAAGTGCTGAAGCAAGTAGACAACAGGCTGAAGCAACCGTGCCCCTAACTCGCCCAGGCCTGCTTCCCTTTAGGAAGGTGACAGGAGCGGGTTATATGTCCAGTGTTGTCAGAAAGACAGAAACACGGGCAGGGTCAGGGGCCACTGCGTGAGGTGTTCTGTGGGGAGTCATGTGAGACGCCCCATCACAGAGGCACACCTGTGTGCCCCAGCCAGCAGCTGACCTCAGAAGACGCTTGAGGAGCCCCTCAGGGCCTTCTAGGGACCTGCTCCCCCGGCTTCCTGTCTCTTTTCCATTCCTTCTGTGTCTCAGGCTGTTGCTAAAACTCGAACAAATAAACAAAACTTCTAGGGTCTGAGAGTGTGAGGAAGGGCTCTGTGCCCACCCCTTCTGTGGTGAGTGGACCTGGGAGACGCCTCCCCTGGGTGACAAAGAGGGCCCCGTGGAAAGCAGCGAAGGGTCAGTGGCTGAAATCAAGAGGAAAGGTCAACACGCCTGAGAGGCCACGGAGGGACAAGCTCGGGACAAGCTCGCGGCCACTCGGCTCCAATACCGGCCCCCTCCCGCAACCGCCACCAAGCTCTTCCTCCCACATCCTGGTTTCTGCAGGCGATGCTCCACCCACTCCCCACGGAGCCTCACGGGAAACTCTCGTGAGGTGGCTCCTTCTCCATCCTTTACATAATAGGAGGGGATGGGTTAACAGTAAAATAATCGCCCCTCACAGGGCTAAAGAAGGATTTGCCGTCCCAAACAACAAGTGTGAAGGAAGTCTGGAATAATATCCGCCCATAAATCCCAGAATATTTGCAGGTAAATAAATGCACAATTAATTCAGAAGAAAGGTTCTAATATTGATAAAGAAAACTTCGGTCATCCAGTTCTTTATAACAGAACAGACAATGTAGAAGGCCCTTTCAGAAGACATGGAAGCCGAGTCTGTGATGAGCCTGTGATGAGAGGAGGTTGCCTTATAACACTGAGAAGGAAAATGAGGCAGACCGGCTTCTGATAAACAGTCGTTAATAAAGCCGAGTGACCTCAGAGATCACTCTCCCAGAGAAACTCTCACTGTCACCCAGACTTTGGGGAATTTCCAGGACGGCCCCCTAAGAGCCCATGGAGCCTCCATAAATCCTGCGCGGGAGAGAGAATGCACTCCCACACAGCGGGAGAGGCGGCTGCCTCAGCGGAGAGAGGGCAGCGAGGAGGCCCCCGAGCCCGGCTCCCACCGACAGTGGGCAGGGCGGCGCTTTCCCTCCCTGCGCCCCCTTCCCACCCTCAGCAGCGCTGGGCGGGAGGGTGCGGTGGTCACGGATTCCACGCTAAGGACCCTGCAGTCAGTTTGGGACTGCTTTGCACCTACGTTGAGGCAATCTGGGCACCGAAGTTTCCGCCCGGCCTGAGGCTGGTGGATGGGATCTGGGGAAAGGGCCTGCTGGTCGGTCTGGTTCGACCCTTTGCAGGAGGCGCCCTCCTTTAACGTTTGCTTTTCCTCTGACGCCCTCTTCAGGGTGTTTGTGAAAAGTGCCCCGAATCTGAGGCCTCTGGGTGAGCCGTGCTCAGTCTCTGGGCTATTGACACGGAGCCGGGGCAGCTGCCAGACCTGGGGGGACGGGGGGACGTGCACTGGCCGCCTCGGCCGGCCCAGAGCTGGGCCTCGGGGACTGTGGCCACCCCGGAGGACAGACGGGTCCCAGCCGGGGCCCGAGCCGCCTGTGCGGTCTGCCTCCGTGGGGAGGGCACCGCTGCGGGGGAGCTTGCGGAGCCCCTCCTTTAAGTTATGGGAAGGAAAGAGGCATCACGTGTGTGCAGGTTCAGTGAGAGGCCCCTTGTGAGACCCAGGGCGCCGTGCTCACACCTGGAGAGGCCTGGCGCCCCACCTGGCGGGACCGGTCATTCACTACGGGGCCCCTGGCCTCTGCCCAGGGCGGCCTGTGGTCCTGCGTGCGGAAGCCTGGCTGGACATCCCTCAGGGGAAAGGGTTGAGCTCACCTTTCAGCAAGTCTCCCTCAAATCTCTGAGTGTCACACAGCACGCAGCTTGTCCTGGACCCACAGGATGCTAGTCTTGTGAGTCATCTAAACAGTCACAAACACAAGCTTTCAGAGTCAGAAGGAACCTCAGCTCCTCTGCACTGCGTTCAGTGTCTCAGATTTCACATGGGGACAGTCCCTGAGGCCAGGCCCACAGGGCTCAGCAGGAAAGTCTCCGATGACCAGGACCAGCCCAGAGGGAGAGGGAGTAGTCCTCAGTGTGGCAAGAGCTGCCACACTTTACACACTTTATGGGTGAACATTTGTATGCTTACACATTTTATGGGTAAACGTTTTCACAAGAGGCGAGGGGACCTGTGGAGCTGGAAGTGGTTATTGAACAGGTTTCGGGGGCTGGGGTTGGATATGTATATGTCACCCAGCCCAGATTATCCCGCGCTTTCTGGGCAGGTTGGCCAAGGAGCTGGTGGGAGCAGACAAGCCGCATGGCTGTGTCTGGGCAACACAGTGCTCTGAGTGGGTGCCCTGGCCTTGCTCTCGGGACACCAGCAGCTACCGGAGGCAGGAGCCAGACTCTGACTGGGGGTCCTGGAGCCCCAGTGAGCAGGAAAGAACGGCTGTGTCTGGGTCTCCGGTTGGCAAGGGGTGAGGTGATGCCTTTGAGTTCTCAGATGACAGGCATAGACGTGCCCCTGAGCTGTGGCGCTTGCTGTGTGGTGACATTTCTGGAATCAAGGCGCATCTCAGAACCAACACCAGAGGGAATCAAGCAGACACACACTCACACTCCTAGCCCAGCCCTGTGGCCTGGCAGGCTACCGCTCCCTGCCTCTGTCATACCACACACCGCAAAACCATAACTTCAGTTTCAGTCCCTATTTATGACTTCAAATAGTTTCAAAACCCCTTCAGTCTGAAGCATTAAAATAAAAAGTTAGTGGGCATACCACTGACTGTGAGCTGATGGCCAAATGGCAGGGAAACCCAGAACCCAGGTCTTTCCAGCCCACCATTCTCCTTCCCACCCCCTTATCTGCTCTGTGTACAAAGGCTAAGAAAGCAGATGGGATGTGCACTTCTCTTGATGCTGAGAGCCTGATACTGGCTGGGCTGAGGGTCCCAGGTAGGGCCGTGCCTCCCTGCACAGGGACAGGCCATCCCTGACCTGCAGCAGGCACACTTCTGGCTTCCTCATGGGCACAGCACACTTCTGAACATAAGTGGATTGTAGGGCGTGCCCTACCAGTACAGACGGCACAGATGCTCCTGTGAGAACTAAGGGAACATTGCCCTGCATCTGGACAGATTAGCCAGTTGTTAGTGACTGTTTCTTGGCTGAAGACTGAAATCTTAGCAAAGGGCCAGCTGGCCTGCAAAGCACAGGATGGATCAGGGAAAACAGATTTGTGCAACCCACCAGAGCTTCTAAAAAACAGCTCAAAGGGCAGATAGTGCAGAGAACAGGCCAGGAATTTCTTTTATACATGATAGGCTTGAGCATTATGGGACAGGTCATATTCTTGATTTTATTTAAGAATAATTATGCTTCACTAAGCCTTAAAGCTACCTCTAGGCACCCCACCCCAGTACTCTTGCCTGGAAAATCCAATGGACGGAGGAGCCTGGTGGGCTGCAGTCCATGGGGTCACTAACATTCGGACAGACTGAGCGACTTCACTTTCACTTTTCTCTTTCATGCATTGGAGAAGGAAATGGCAACCCACTCCAGTATTCTTGCCTGGAGAATCCCAGGGATGGGGGAGCCTGGTGGGCTGCCGTCTACGGGGTCACACAGAGTCGGACACGACTGAAGTGACTTAGCAGCAGCAGCAGCAGATTATCTGATGCTCTATTTCTAATGAAAATAAGAGAAGTGCAATTTCAATATACCACTTATGTGACTCATTTAAAAACCCAGACATTTGGAAACATCTTCAGATTTTACTTTGCATCCTCAAAGTTACCTCCTAAAATCACCCCAAAAACCACACCAAGAAGAACTCAGTGTCCACTAGAATGGAGCCCTTGGTGCAGAATGTCCCACTAGAATGGAGTCTTTGGGTAGAATATCCCACTAGAGTGGAGCCCTTGGAGTACAAGGTCCCATGAGAATGGAGCCCTTGGAGCAGAATGTCCCACTAGAATGGGGTCTTTAAGGTAGAATGTCCCACTAGAATGGAGGCCTTGGGATAGAATGTCCAACTAGAATGGAGCCCTTAGAGTAGAATGTCCAACTAGAATGGAGCCTTATAGAGCAGAATGTCCCACTAGAATGGGGTCTTTAAGGTAGAATGTACCACTAGAATGGAGGCCTTGGGTTAGAATTTCCCACTAGAATGGAGACCTTGGGGTAGAATGTTCCACTAGAATGGAGCCCTTATGGTAGAGTGTCACACTAGAATGGAGCTTTTGGGGTAGAATGTCCCACAGGAATGGAGCCCTTGGGGTAGAATGTCCAACTAGAATGGAGCCCTTGAAGAAAAATGTCTCACTAGAATGGAGCCCTTCAGTAGAATGTCCACTAGAATGGAGTCTTTGGCTAGAATCTCCCACTAAAATGAAGTCTTTAGGTAGAATGTTCAAAAGAATGGAGCCCTTGAGTAGAATGTACCACTAGAATGGAGCCCTTGGAGTAGAATGTCCCACAAGATAGAGCCCTTGGGGTAAAATGTCCCACTAAATTGAAGCCCATGGGGTAGAATGTCCCACTGGAATGGAGACATTGCATTAGAATGTCCCACTAGAATGGAGCTCTTGGAGCAGAATGTCCCACTAGAATGGAGCCCTTGGGGTAGAATGTCCCACTAGAATGGAGCCCTTGGGGTAGAATGTCCCACTAGAATGGAACCCTTGGGTTAAATTGTCCCACCCTATGGAGCCCTTGGGGTTGAATGTCCCACTAGAATGGAGTCTTTGGGTAGAATGCCCTATTCAAATGGAAACCTTGAGTAGAATTTCCCACTAAAATGGAGCCCTTGGGTGAATGTCCCACTAGAATGGAGCCCTTGGCTTGAATGTCGCACTAGAATGGAGCCCTTGGGTTAGAATGTCCTACCATAATGGAGCTCTTGGAGTAGAACATCTCAGTAGAATGGAGCCCTTGGGGTAGAATTTCCCTTTAGAATGGAGCCCTTGAGTTAGAATGTCCCACTAGATGGAGCCCTTGGGGTAGAATGTCCCACTAGAATGGAGTTCTTGGAGTAAAATATCCCACTAGATGGGGCCTTTGGGGTAGAATGTCCCACTAGAATGGAACCCTTGAGTTAGAATATCCCAACAGAATGGATCCCTTAAATAGAATGTCCCACTAGAACAGAGCCCTTGGGTTAGAATGCCTACTAGAATGGAGCCCTTGGGTTAGAATATCTGACTACAATGGAGTCTTTGGGGTAGAATGTCCCACTAGAATGAAGCCCTTGGGGTAGAATGTCACACTAGAATGGAGGCCTTAGAGTAGAATGTCCCACTGAAATGGAGCTCTTGGAGTGGAATGTTCCACTAGAATGGAGCCCTTGGGTTAGAATGTCCCACTAGATGGGAGGCCTTGGAGTAGAATGTCCCACTAGAATGAAGCCCTTGGGGTAGAATGTCACACTAGAATGGTTCCCTTGGTGCAGAATGTCCAACTAGAATGGAGCCCTTGGGTAGAATTTCCCACTAGAATGGAGCTCCTGGGTTAGAATGTCCCACTAGAATAGAGCCCTTGGGGTAGAATGTCCCACTAGAGTGGAGCCCTTGGGTAGAATGTCCCACTGGAATGAGCCCTTGGGTAGAATGTCCTATTAGAATGGAGCCTTTGGGTAGAATGTCCCACTAGAATGGAGCCCTTGGAGCAGAATGTCCCACTAGAATGGAGATTTTGGGGTAGAATGTCTCACTAGAGTGGAGCCCTTGGGTAGAATGTCCCACTGGAATGAGCCCTTGGGTAGAATGTCCCACTGGAGTGGAGGCCTTTTGCAGTAACACAGAGCTAGTAACCTAGTTGTTAGTTCTTGCAGAGCAGGGTGCGGGCCTAAAATGTGGCAGGAAGGCAGGCACTGTCTCTGGGTCTTGCAGGAAATGTTGGCCAGGTTTGGTGCTACTGAGGTGCTGACCCTCTCCATGGACAGACCAAACATGGCTTTAGGACAACAAGGAAGCGTAGCAAGGGGCAGAATTTTCGTCCTGACTGCGTAAAAATATCTCATAAAAAAGACAATGGTATAGTCACATGCAAAAGAATGATACTGGGTCCCTATCTGCTTCATACTATGTACAAAAATTAACCCAGAATGGATCAAAGAACTCAATTTAAGAGCTAAAACTAGAATATGCTTGAAAAGCATACATTAAGTCTGCAGTTTCTTGTTAGGCAAAGCCTCTTAGACATAACACCAAAAGCAGAAGCAACAAAAGGGAAAAACACTGGATATCATCAAGATCAGAAAATTGTGTTACAAAGTAAACCATCAAGAAACTGAAAAGACAACCAACAAAATTAGAGGAAATATTCGTAAATCATATATTTGATGAGATATATCTAAAAATATATGAAAAACACTAGTCAACAATTTCAAAGATAAATTGCCCCATTTAAAAATGGTGAAACGATCTGCATAAGCTTTTCTGTAAAGGGCCGATACGTGTGAATGGCCAGTAAGCACAGGAGAAAATGCTCATCACTGCTCTCTCAGTTCAGTTCAGTCGCTCAGTCACGTCTGACTCTGTGAACCCGTGAGCTGCAGCACAACAGGCCTCCCTGGCCATCACCAACTCTCACACTGAGACACCAATGCACACATGGGTTATAATCAGAACATCAGATGGTGAGTGTTGGCAAGGACTCCGCTCCAAGATGAGTACCCAAGTAAAATGGAATCACACAAAAACTAGTACACAAATACTCCCAGTAGCACAACAGCCCCAAACTGGAAACTATTCCAATGTCCAGGTGATGAGTAAATCAAATGTGGTAGACCCATACAACTGAAGAAAAAGTGGAGTGCTGACCCATGGAAGAATCTTGTGAACATCATTATGTAAGTGAAAGAATCCAGTCACAAAAGGCCACATATTATATGTGATTCCATTTGTATGAAATATTCAGAATGGACAAATCTACAGAGACATGAAGTAGTTCAGGGTCCATCCTGGGCTGGTGGGACTGGGGACCATGGGGAGAGACTGCTGTTGGACAACTGGGCACGAGGTTTCTTTCTGCAGATACAGAGATGTTCTAAAGCTGGGTTTCCTCGCACACTGGGTTTACAGCACACTCACTGTGTGCTGTGTTGGGTCTGCGGCACAGGGGATCTTCATTGCAGTGCTCGGACTCTGCTTGTGGAGGGTGGCCTCGGTAGCTCTGTGGCATGTGGGGTCTCAGTTCTCAGGTGAGGGAAGCTGCCCTCCTCCCCTGCACTGGAAGGCAGAGTTTTAACACTGGACCACCAGGCAAGTCCCAACCCTGTGGTTTTAACACCAAAGCCACTGAGCTGCACACTGTAAATGGGTGAGTTGTATGTGAATTGTATCTCAATAAAGTTGTTTAAAAAGTAAGAAAAAAAAGAGACAGGAAAGAAATCCAGTAATATTGAAGATATTTGCCTCTGGATGGTCCAAATACAATTATCTTTTTATTATTTAATTTGTAAATCTTTATTATTTTTTTTAACTACAGAACTGTGTGAGATTATTTATTTGTTGAAAAACTGGATATATATCTCCAGCTCTTGGTGAGTCCTTGATGTGTGATAGGTTATATCTTCAAGTAAAACTGTGAGCAAGAAAAAATAATACTGTATTGTGTTGAGTCCAAGCTCACTCTGTTTGGACAGGCCCGTGAATCTGAGAGACGAGGTGTTGAGGCAGGGAAGAGACTTTAGTCGGGGAGCTGGTAGACCAACAGGATGGCAGGCTAGTGCCTCAAAATAACCATCTTATTGGGGTCTGGATGCCAGGTTCTTTTATAGATCAGAGAGAAAAGAGCAATGAGCAACTAAAGTCAAAAGGCAGAATAGAGAGGCAGGTGCAGTGGGGAAGTAGAGTAAGAGGGTCTTTCAGTTCAGTTCGGTCGTTCAGTCATGTCCGACTCTTTGTGACCATGGACCGCAGCACGCCAGGCCTCCCTGTCCATCACCAACTCCCGGAGTTCACTCAAACTCATGTCCATTGAGTCGGTGATGCCATCCAGCCATCTCATCCTCTGTTGCCCCCTTCTCCTCCTGCCTTCAATCTTTCCCAGCATCAGGGTTTTTTCAAATGAGTCAGTTCTTCACATCAGGTGGCCAAAGGGTCTTTAATCTTGCAAAACGTCTCCAAGGGAATGTCCAGCCTTTGGAAGGGGTCTGTTAACCTCTTCTATTCACAGGTGTGCAGGGATGAACTATCTCTCCTTGAGCTGAACAAGGCACTTTAGTTTACAGTCGAACAGAAGGGCAGGGTCCTGCAGGCAAGCCATTGAGTATGATTGTAATAATAAAGACAAGCCAAAGAAACAGTTTCCAACATGGAGTTAGAATTGGCTTCCTCCCTGCAATAACTATAAGATGATACCACCATATTTAAGAGAATTCTTCTCTTCTAATCTCTGTACACAAATTAAAGAATCCTGACAGACTTAGAGCTTCAGCTCGGCCCTGCTCACACAGCCCTGAGGACCTGGCTCTGCTGGGAGGTGGCTGCTGACCCAGCGGGTGGAGCCACTCTAGGGCTTGGGGAGGTGCAAGGGGCGGTTCGGCGAACATTTGCTAATGTTGGGCCTAGACACAGGGCTCAGAGCAGCTCTCCGCTCTGCTTTGCTCTGTCTGTCATTTCAGACCTGTCACTTCCTGGGTATTGACACTACACCACACAACACGCTGTTTCCCCAGACCGATCACACGGAAGGAGCAAAACCCTCAGCAGGTGCAGGCAACTGTCCAGAGGACAGAGCCCAAACCTGCAGATCAGACCCTGGACCAGTCTTGTTTACTGTTTTCTGTCGATTGCTTTTCCTCAAACCTCTTAAATGTAAAAAAGGAACACAAGATTACAAATAGCTAGATATACAAGCCAAATTACGTTCAGGTACTTTAGTCCATTCAGGAAAAGAGATGAATGGACGGCTGAACACTTTCCAAGTGAAGGTTTCGTCCTGAAGCACTGATGCTGACGCAGTTCTCTCTGCAAGAGAGTCCTTCAGCGGCTCCCACTCCCTGGAGCTCCTGCACAAGTGGGCAGAGACCCCGAGGCTGACACTTATGGAGCAGCCAGAGGGCAAAGGAGGCTTCCAATACTGTGGCCACATGATGCGAAGAGCCAGCTCACTGGAAAAGACCCCGATACTGGGAAAGATGGAAGGTGGCAGGAGAAGGGGACAGCAGAGGATGAGGTGGTTGGATGGCATCACCCACCCAATGGACCCGAGTTCAAGCACACTGCAGGAGGTGGTGAAGGACAGGGAAGCCTGGCGTGCTGCAGTCCATGGGGTCGCAGAGAGTTGGCGATGACTGAGTGGCTGAACAGCAGCAGGAGACTTCCAGGGACAGGACCAGGGGAGGCCTCGGAGAGGATGTGGCTCTGAGCTAACCACAGCAAGGGCCACACAAGCAGGCGCAGCAGGGCACAGGGCTCCAAGAGGACCACAGGCAGCTGAGGGATTTAAGAGAAACTCAGAGAACATCGGCCAGAGGGCCCCGGGAGCCCGTGTTCTCTGCCAGCTCCCAGTTCTGGGTTTCACCCTCCTGTCACTGGCACAAAGCAGCAGCTGCTTGTGGCCCAGAGAGAAGAACCAACCACTCCCCGTGCTGACCACTCACCTGTCACCATGTCAGTGATACTGGGTGTGGGCAGAGGCCATCGGCCCAGGGTTCTCCCGCCCCTAAACTGCTATGATAACTGTATAGATAAGAGAACTTATATACTCAACATCATCTTTACACAAAGCTATCTGTTAACACTAAGGCATAAAGCAAACGTGCCTCAGTAGACAGTCCAACATTTCCAGTAGAAGAAGCCCAAGAAAGTCCTCAGAAAACACAGTGGGAGGTCATCTCTCTGGTGTCAGGTCTTTAATTTAAACCAGTGAATATATCATCTTATATAAGACTAAGAAATCTGTTCATTAAAATACATTTTCATTTTGAGGGTTTAAAAGTCTAATAATAAATTTTACAAAGCTGTTTTGAAAACGAGTAGAAATATCCTTCGAAACCAGTGTCCATATGGCCCTCTGGTGCCTTTGGAGTTTAGTATACACTACAAGGCTTGCTGTTTCCATTCAAAAATAGTGATTTATTTATGGCGTATTGAGTTTGAAAAATGAATTCTGTACAGACACACGCCTTCTATCAATACAAATGTACATGCATCCGATGTAAGCTTGGCGCCACCGCGCAACTTCATCTGGGGGTCCCGCTACCTACAGGGCCTCCCGCAGCAGCAGCCGCAGCCTCTGCAGCTCGTCACTGGCCGGGGTTGCCCACTCCCGCTGCAGGTACTGGACGTCCATGCTGCCAGAGGCTCTGGCCAGCACCAGAGCCAGGAAGCCGCCGCGGGTCCTCTCTGCCTCCCCCACAACGGTCATGGCCACCAACCTGAAATCGAGAAGCACATGCTGTGTGATCTGGAGTCACCTGATTACCCACCTCCCCCGGGGGGAGCAGGAGGAACGGAAACGCTGAAAACACAGCGGGCAGCTCCCTCACATCAGTCTAGGGATGCTTTTCTGGATCTGAGTCCAAAAAGAAACAGGTGGGATGACTAAGAAGGTAGAAGAAACCACAAACAGGAAGGGCCACCTAGAGATGGAGAAGACATCTGCCAATCCTATGTCTGTTAAAGGGCTAATATCTAAAATACATAAGGACTCATACAACTAAAGAGCAAAAAAAACCCACAAGTAGTCAAATTACAAAGTGGGCAGAAGACCTGAACAGACATTTTTCTAAAAAAGACACACAGACAGCAAACAGACATGTGAAAAGATGCTGAACATCACCAATCAACAGGGAAATGCAAATAAAAACTACACTGAGATATCAACATCAGAATGGCCATCATCAAAAAGGTAGAAAATAACAAATGTTCGTGAGGACAAAGAGAGAGGGGAGCCCTCGCTCACTGTAGATGGGAACGTAAATTGGTGAAGGCACAATGAAAAACAGTATGGAGGCTTCTCAAGATGTAAACATAGAGCTAACATAGATCCCTGTATGCAGGTCAGGAAGCAACAGTTAGAACTGGACATGGAACCACGGACTGGTTCCAAATAGGAAAAGGAGTACGTCAAGGCTGTATATTGTCACCCTGCTTATCTAACTTATATGCAGAGTACATCATGAGAAACGCTGGGCTGGAAGAAACACAAGCTGGAATCTAGATTGCCGGGAGAAATATCAATAACCTCAGATATACTGATGACACCACCCTTATGGCAGAAAGTGAAGAGGAGCTAAAAAGCCTCTTGATGAAACTGAAAGAGGAGAGTGAAAAAGTTGTATTAAAGCTCAACATTCAGAAAACGAAGATCATGGCATCCGTCCCATCCCTTCACGGGAAACAGATGAGGAAACTGGAAACAGTGTCAGACTTTATTTTTGGGGGCTCCAAAATCACTGCAGATGGTGACTGCAGCCATGAAATTAAAAGACCGCTTACTCCTTGGAAGGAAAGCTATGATCAACCTAGACAGCATATTCAAAAGCAGAGACATTACTTTGCCGACTAAGGTCCGTCTAGTCAAGGCTATGGTTTTTCCTGTGGTCACGTATAGATGTGAGAGTTGGACTATGAAGAAGGCTGAGCACTGAAGAATTGATGCTTTTGAACTGTGGTGTTGGAGAAGACTCTTGAGAGTCCCTGGGACTGCAAGGAGATCCAACCAGTCCATTCTGAAGGAGATCAGTCCTGGGATTTCTTTGGAAGGAATGACGCTAAAGCTGAAACTCCAGTACTTTGGCCACCTCATGCGAAGAGTTGACTCATTGGAAAAGACTCTGATGCTGGGAGGGATTGGGGGCAGGAGGAGAAGGGGATGACAGAGGATGAGATGGCTGGATGGCATCACTGAGTCGATGGACCTGAGTCTGAGTGAACTCCAGGAGTTGGTGATGGACAGGGAGGCCTGGCGTGCTGCGATTTATGAGGTCGCAAAGAGTCGAACACGACTGAGCGACTGAACTGAACTGAACATAGATCCAGCAATTCCACTCCTGGGTATTTATCCAAAGAAAATGAAGTCAGTATCTTGAAGAGATATCCACATCCCCACGTCCACTGCAGCACTGCTCGCAACAGCAGGACGTGGAAACAACCTGAGTGTCGGGTGTGGGACATCCCCACGTCCACTGCAGCAGTGCTCGCAACAGCAGGACGTGGAAACAACCTGAGTGTCGGGTGTGGGACATCCCCATGTCCACTGCAGCACTGCTCTCAACAGCAGGACGTGGAAACAACCTGAGTGTCAGGTGTGGGACATCCCCACGTCCACTGCAGCAGTGCTCACAACAGCAGGACGTGGAAACAACCTGAGTGTCGGGTGTGGGACATCCCCATGTCCACTGCAGCACTGCTCTCAACAGCAGGACGTGGAAACAACCTGAGTGTCAGGTGTGGGACATCCCCACGTCCACTGCAGCAGTGCTCACAACAGCAGGACGTGGAAACAACCTGAGTGTCGGGTGTGGGACATCCCCATGTCCACTGCAGCACTGCTCTCAACAGCAGGACGTGGGAACAATCTGAGTGTCGGGTGTGGGACATCCCCACATCCACTGCAGTAGTGCTCGCAACAGCAGGACGTGGAAACAACCTGAGTGTCGGGTGTGGGACATCCCCATGTCCACTGCAGCACTGCTCTCAACAGCAGGACGTGGGAACAACCTGAGTGTCGGGTGTGGGACATCCCCACATCCACTGCAGCAGTGCTCGCAACAGCAGGACGTGGAAACAACCTGAGTGTCGGGTGTGGGACATCCCCATGTCCACTGCAGCACTGCTCTCAACAGCAGGACGTGGGAACAATCTGAGTGTCGGGTGTGGGACATCCCCACATCCACTGCAGTAGTGCTCGCAACAGCAGGACGTGGAAACAACCTGAGTGTCGGGTGTGGGACATCCCCATGTCCACTGCAGCACTGCTCTCAACAGCAGGACGTGGGAACAATCTGAGTGTCGGGTGTGGGACATCCCCACATCCACTGCAGTAGTGCTCGCAACAGCAGGACGTGGAAACAACCTGAGTGTCGGGTGTGGGACATCCCCATGTCCACTGCAGCACTGCTCTCAACAGCAGGACGTGGGAACAATCTGAGTGTCGGGTGTGGGACATCCCCACATCCACTGCAGTAGTGCTCGCAACAGCAGGACGTGGAAACAACCTGAGTGTCGGGTGTGGGACATCCCCATGTCCACTGCAGCACTGCTCTCAACAGCAGGACGTGGGAACAATCTGAGTGTCGGGTGTGGGACATCCCCACATCCACTGCAGTAGTGCTCGCAACAGCAGGACGTGGAAACAACCTGAGTGTCGGGTGTGGGACATCCCCATGTCCACTGCAGCACTGCTCTCAACAGCAGGACGTGGGAACAATCTGAGTGTCGGGTGTGGGACATCCCCACATCCACTGCAGTAGTGCTCGCAACAGCAGGACGTGGAAACAACCTGAGTGTCGGGTGTGGGACATCCCCATGTCCACTGCAGCACTGCTCTCAACAGCAGGACGTGGGAACAATCTGAGTGTCGGGTGTGGGACATCCCCACATCCACTGCAGTAGTGCTCGCAACAGCAGGACGTGGAAACAACCTGAGTGTCGGGTGTGGGACATCCCCATGTCCACTGCAGCACTGCTCTCAACAGCAGGACGTGGGAACAATCTGAGTGTCGGGTGTGGGACATCCCCACATCCACTGCAGTAGTGCTCGCAACAGCAGGACGTGGAAACAACCTGAGTGTCGGGTGTGGGACATCCCCATGTCCACTGCAGCACTGCTCTCAACAGCAGGACGTGGGAACAATCTGAGTGTCGGGTGTGGGACATCCCCACATCCACTGCAGTAGTGCTCGCAACAGCAGGACGTGGAAACAACCTGAGTGTCGGGTGTGGGACATCCCCATGTCCACTGCAGCACTGCTCTCAACAGCAGGACGTGGAAACAACCTGAGTGTCAGGTGTGGGACATCCCCACGTCCACTGCAGCAGTGCTCACAACAGCAGGACGTGGAAACAACCTGAGTGTTGGGTGTGGGACATCCCCACATCCACTGCAGGAGTGCTCGCAACAGCAGGACGTGGAAACAACCTGAGTGTTGGGTGTGGGACATCCCCACATCCACTGCAGGAGTGCTCGCAACAGCAGGACGTGGAAACAACCTGAGTGTTGGGTGTGGGACATCCCCACATCCACTGCAGGAGTGCTCGCAACAGCAGGACGTGGAAACAACCTGAGTGTTGGGTGTGGGATATCCCCACATCCACTGCAGGAGTGCTCGCAACAGCAGGATGTGGAAACAACCTGAGTGTTGGGGCAACTCCAGGGGCACAGGAGGATTCACATTGGGAAAAGTCTCCCTCACGTGGGCCACAGCATCCTCAGCACCAACTCTGGCCCCCAAACATACAAGGCTCAGTTGTGAGTCAGTGTGCAGCCATGGGAGGGGGTCTGGCTCCTACAGCTCTTCTGTCAGCCATTGGTGACAACGCGGATGGACCCCGAGGGCATCACTCGAAGTGAAATCAGTCAGAGGACAGACACTGTGTGCTCTCACTCACACGTGAGCCTCTCCCATCTAAAACAAGCTCAGCTCACAGAGAACTGACTGGCGGCCAAGCAAAGGGGTGGGGCGGGCCAAATGGGTGAAGGCACACAAGCTTCTAGTCGTTAAACAGCAAGTCGTGGGAAGCAGTGTACATGAACAATGCACTTAATGACACTAATGCAAATCTGAAAGTTGCTAAGAGAGTAAACATTAACAGTTCTCACCCCAAGGAAAAAATTCTGAAACTATGTGAGGTGACAGATGTAATCCTTTGATAATATATGCAAATATCAAATCACTATATTATAACTTGAAACTTGCATATTTTACATCAATTATACCTCAATATAAATGAAAAACAATAGATAATAATTCTTTAATCCTGAGACTATTTGGGCTATTATGAAATAAACCCATTTAAAAGTGGCTTTTTCAGAACTTAAATATAAAAATAATATTTAAATTTAAATATATAAGTAAGTAAGTAAAGTCACTCAGTCGTGTCCGACTCTTTGTGACCCCATGGACTGCAGCCCACCAAGCTCCTCAGTCCATGGGATTCTCCAAGCAAGAATACTGGAGTGGGTTGCCATTTCCTTCTCCAGGGAATCTTCCCGACCCAGGGATCGAACCCAGGTCTCCCGCATTGGAGGCAGACGCTTTAACCTCTGAGCCACCAGGGAAATATAAGTAAATATAAAGTTGCAGAAGGAAACAGCAACCTACTCCCGGATTCTTGCCTGAAGAATCCCATGGACAGAGAAGCCTGGCGGGCTACACAGTCCACGGGGTCGCACAGTTGGACACGACTGAGAGATTAACACAGCACAACAGCAATGAAGTACGGTGGTCTTGTGCATAAATCAAGATGGAAGACCATCAGTGATGCGTCTGCAGAAAGTCACCTGTGGCCTCTCACCCTGGGCTTTCCCAGGCTCACCTGTCTGGACAGATGGGCTGCCTGGCCACTGGCCCCAGATCGCTCTCCAGGAGGTCCCACACGTACAGGCAGGATGTATCGTCCCGCACCAGAAACACGGCCGGCCTCGTCAGGGACCACTGCAGGCTAGTGATGGCGCGGCCGCAGGTGCTGTGGTCCCACTGCAGGAGTGGGTGCTCTGCCGTCAGCTGGTGCAGCCTGATGCTGCCGTCAGAACAGCCGACCTGGGGGAGGCAGGGAAAGCGCATCGCAGTTCTCTCTCTTTCACTCAAGCCAAGCAGCCAAGGAAAATTCTCAGAACATCAGCTTTCACACTTACACAGCAAACACATTTGGTTTATTCTTTTGTTTCCCCAAACATAAAATTGTAACATTCTATCTTGTTCTCACAAATTATAAAGGTGGGGCATTTGGAGATCCTGACACTCTGTACCTCCTCCCCTCCAAAGAGGGCTAATAATCAGTGAATTCAGTGAATATATAAATAGGTGTTTATTTTTTAACAAAGCTGAATATCATCGATTCAAACACAGGACATTAAGACTGGAAAGACTGACTTAAAAAAAACCCCACATACATTTGTACAAATAATGCGGCTTTATATTCCTTTTCAATTGAATTTCCCATAAAACAAAACTTAGCTGGTCTAGCAAAAGAATTTTAGCCTACTAAAATTAATTCCTTTTTATTCAATATATTTAATTCTTCACATATTTAATCTTTCCAAGAAAGCAGAGGCAAGAGACAGCAATCACAAAAGGTTCTGTGAATCCCAAAATGGAGGAAACAGACTTAGTGCAGATAACAGGAACCAGGTCTGCACTGTTGGGAGGGCGGGGGCCCGGAGGCCAGCCTGGGACTGGGGCGTGAGGTAAGAGGGACACCTTGACAATGTCCTGTACAACAAGCACTCTGGCTGCCCAGGCCCAGTATCTAGGTGTCTTTCTCCTAACAGGAGCCAAGACTCCTTGGAGGAACTGCTGACCCCAAGGGTTCCTGTACCAGAAAGCAAGAGGTGCTCACAGACCCAGTGCCCTTGCCCCAGGGGGACCATCTGAGAGCAGAGTAAACACGGGCAGTGACTCTGAACCCACTGAGGACACTGAAATCAAGCCCTGTGAACATGTCAAGAAAGAAAACTACAGAAGGAGGAAAGGAAGTCTTCCGACCAGGGTGGCTCACATGGACTAAACAGCAGGTGAGAGAACCGCCCGGGACAGAACCTCCCCGGGACAGAACCGCCCTGGACAGAACCTCCCCAGGAATAGAACCTCCACAGGAACAGAACTGCCCCGGGACAGAACCGCCCCAGGACAGAACCGCCCCAGGAACAGAACCTCCTGGGACAGAACTGCCCTGGGAACAGAACCTCCCTGAGACAGATCCACCCTGGGACAGAACCTCCCTGAGGACAGAACCTCCCTGGGGACAGATCTGCCCTGGGGACAGAACCTCCCTGGGGACAGAACCGCCCTGGGGACAGATCCGCCCTGGGGACAGAACCGCCCTGGGGACAGAACCTCCCTGGGGACAGAACCTCCCTGGGGACAGAACTGGTCAGAATAACAGCTGTAAAGAAGATCCACACAACAGCGCAGTGGAACGAACTGTACTGACCACGCAGATGGGTACTGACCACACAGATGGGTACTGACCACGCACACGGGACTTCAGGAAGCCAGGAGGCAACACATCCAGACCCAAAGCTGGAGATAACAGCAGATGCTGCCAAGGCGTCAGTGCTTACAAACAGGCGTCCTTACCAGGAATACAGGCTCCTCAAATGGTGAGAAGTCAATAACGGTCACTTTCACGGGCCTCGGGCCCTGCTGCTGGGGCCGGAACAGCCTGGGAGACACTCTGACGTCCCGTCTGCTGCCATGGCTGACAAGGCCCTGGGTGGGGGGTGAGGAGGGGTGGGAACCAGGCGGGGTAAGGCTCTATTCTTGGAACTATTTAAACAACATTTTGATTAGAGCAAACAGGAAGCTAAGCTCCAACGAACATACTTACTAAGCCACTGTAGTTATAGGAAAAGGTCTAGATGGTTACTTACCACATCTGTGCCGACAACAAAGTGATTAGGGTCCGAAGGCAGAAATTTAATGTTCAGTGTCTGCACAGACCCCCAGGATTCATAACCTTTATGAGAAAGGCTGGAAAAAACACGTAAAGATGAATAGATGGGCAGTCTCGAAACCATCAGGGCAGGGGTGACACCACCACCACCTGCCGTCTGCCACTTGATGCATCTCCAGGTCCATTTTCTAGGCTCCAGACAGTCCCTTCACCCACCCTGTCACTCACTCGCCCACATTCCACGTGTCCCCCTCCAGCACATCCCGTGTGTACCGTGCCACGGGGACAAAGGGACTGGCCACCAGGACCCCTCAGCTGAGGCCCTGCAGCCCCAGGGTTCCCCCCACCCCAGGGACACTCACGTTCAAGGACTGACGGAGGGGGCTGAGGCTGGCAATGTGGCTCTGAGCTCCAGGGCTGGGCAGCTCCCTGTCCCCCTCCTGCCAGATGCCAACCTTGTGGGCTGCAGTGGCCACAGGTCACTGGTCTGCACTTAGGGGGCCCCCTAAGGGAAGAGGCACCACGAAGCGGCTGATAGAGCACACTCCGTGTGGCCAGCCTGTGGACTAGGTCTGAGTGGATGTTTGCTGCATCCGGACAGTGGGTGTGCATTCTACAGGGGAGATCCAACATCAGCTCCAGGTGACACTTTATTTAAAGCAGGTGAAGATCAATGCAATGCAAGGCACAAAGTGACAAGGCCGTAAAGGAGACGAGAACAGTCTCACGGGAATTCCACGAGGGGCTGGGATTGGAGCCTGCAGTTCATTCGGTGGGATTTTGCAAACGTTAACAGACTCCTTGTGATATTATACTTGTACTGAAAGCAACGGCAGGCAATGTCTAACCACAAAGCATGTATGGACTCATTAACACAACCCAGGGGTGCTCCAACTGACGAACAGCAGGGAGGCTAATATCAGGACTCTCCTGGCCAATCGCAGGCTGGGAGCCAGCCCAGCTGCAGTGAGTGACAGGAAGAGACAGCTCTGGGAAACAAGTTAACATGCTGCTGCTGCTAAGTCGCTTCAGTCGTGTCCGACTCTGTGCAGCCTCATAGACGGCAGCCCACCAGGCTCCCCCGTCCCTGGGATTCTCCAGTCAAGAACACTGGAGTGGGTTGCCACTTCCTTCTCCATGAGATACATAAATATACACAACATTCATATAGCCAGTAAAGAAGGTTTTTGCATCACAGTAAGTTATTTGAGTAAAAACAGAAAACTAATTTCTGAATAAAACTTTCATGTCAATGTTTCCAGTTTCTGAACCTCATCTATTTAATTTCAGGGCTGTATTAAAACTGGATGAAAAACAAGCCAAATAGTACCAATTCATAAGATAGAAAATATTTTAATCCAAGAAAAAATGTTAGCTGTAACACCTGGCAATTGCATTTGTTACACTGACTCATTAATACCAGACGAGTTAGCGAATAAACTACTTAGCAAAAATACAATGTGGGAAGCCAGGACTCTCCGGTGCCAGTTTGGCCGTGGTTTATCACCTAAGGCTGTTTCCCTTTATGGGCACAGACCCACCTGTCACTCAGCTGGACCGCAGTGCTGTGTGCCAGTCTTATCCGTCCTCCAGGTATTAAACCTACAGACAGAGAAAGGCACCTCTTAGTGCAAGTTACACCAAACCCCAGGCATTCTGGAATTCCTTTTTAGTGTTTATGGTCAGTGCTGGAGGAACATCAAAGGCAGGGCGGTGAGGACTGCTCCGCCCTCACGCAGCGGGTGGCCCTGCAAGTGCCTCAGATGAATTAGGAGCTGGCAGCTGAGGGCCTGGCGGGAAGAGGGCTGCTGGCATCAAAAAGCCTTTCCATTTTTAGATTTGACTTTAAAAGGGAAATATACTTCTAAAAGCAAAAAGTCAATATTCCACAATCTTCCAGTTCCTCACAGAAACCCCCCTCTGGAAATCTCCTCCCACAGGTCTGGGTTACCTGTGCTGGTGGGGATGTCCCTCAAGCCCTATCCCGCCCCAACGTCCCCCTCACGCAGCCATGCTCACACAGGACTGCTCACGGCCCAGGGAACAGAGAGGACTGCATGAGAGGTGGAAAACATGGCCCCTTGGGAGTGAAAGGTTGTTGCTGAGTCATGAAAGATGCTGGGATACTTGGCCACCAGAGATGAGGCTTGATCGCTCAGAGCTTTTCTGTGATAAAGATTTATTAAAGTATAAAAGAGACAGAGACAGCTTCTGACATAGACATCAGAAGGGGGCAGAAAGAGTGCCCGCCACACCCCGCTGGCCTTCAGCAGTATGTTATAGTCCTATCAGCAGGCTGCTAAGTAGAGAAATGAAATGTCTCAAAACTCAGAGTGGCACCAGGCCCCTCACCTGCAACATGCATTTTGAGATAACACTGGCGCCAGGTGAGTCGTCCTGAGCCATAAAACCAGTGACATGAATCTTGAAGAAAGGCAGGTTTCCAAGCAAAGGCATAGTGCCCTTAAAACATAGCTCAGGAGAACATTTGCGTGAGTAAAACATACTGGTCTGTCAAGTCAGTTCTGAGTCTTAGGCAGAACTGACTTGAAGAAAGACAGAGTCTAGGGTAAACACATAGTACATTCACATAGCTTAAGACAAACATTTCCAACAGAAAAATGCAATGGTTAGCTCACAGTTTGAGAAAAGTTAAGTCCGGGTGGAACCAGGTGTCATTATGGCAACACAGAATTTTAACAGAAACCTCTTTTAAAATTTGTATAGGAAAGGGGAAAAACTATAACACTAGTTTCCTCCTGCTGCTTAAGAGAGAGATAAAAACGTCTGCCATTTGCAGCCTGTTTCCTGTTTGGAGACCCCTGGCCTCCCTGCCTGTTACCCTCTCAGGAGGGACCCCCACAAGGCCCCGCGGCAACACCAGGCTCCCAGCACGGGCCCTGCTTGCAGGAGACGCCCCTCCTTCATTTCTAGAAGTCAGAGACAGTCAGAGTGGCTCTGGTCCTATTTTTTGGCCGGATCTACGGCCAGATCAGGCGCCTGCAGCCTGGTCACTAAACAACCAATTGGGGCTCTAAGAAGTGTAGGCTGGGTTTCCTCGGTGCCTGAGCTCTGGGCATCACGACAGCAAATTGCCAGCCAATCCCCTCACCACTGTCTAGGGGTGGGGCTGCGGTCTCAGAGACCTCGGGGGTCACACCAAGGGCTCCTCAGACACTGAGGTCACAGGGATGCCCTGGGGGATGAGAAAGGGATGCCACACAGGCACAAAGAGGACACATGTCCTCCTGCGACAAGGGCATCAGGCCTGTGCAACAGCCAGCAGGTAATAAAATGCACAACTTAATCTCCATTTTCCATGCAGCTAGTTACTGATTCTTCAAAGTGATTCTGGGTATCCCTAATCTTTATTGATTCTAGCAAACGTTGACTAAAATTAGTTTTTTTATTTTTAGTTACCTAAGTCACTTATTGAACCTGCAACATCCGCCTTCTGTAATTCAACCACCACCTGAAACAGACCATCAGAGACGAGGGTCAGCACACAGGATGACCGGGAAGCAGTCCAAGCAAAGCACAGCTCTGATCAGGACAGCACGTCACACAACACACGGGGGACACAGTCGCTCCAGAGGGAAGACTGACGTTTAAGTGTTGTAAATCCCTGGCTTTGCCCTTCTTTCCGCCCGTGACAGGCCCCGAGCTGCCCCCTTTCGGTCCTCGCTCCCTCGTGAGTTCCCTGGCTGAGAGCTCGGCCACCCTTCACGTACACGTCGCCCCCTGCCCTTCCCCACCCCCGCATGCAACACCTCCTGTCCCCTGCCACCGACCACGCGCCCGACTCACCCACACGTTGAGAAGCCCGCTTTCGTCCAAGGAAGCAACGAGGAAGGACAGGCCTGCCATCTCTGGTGAGGGCACAAGTGGGGAAGGCCTGGCTCATAAGCAGAAACCACATCTCACCACTGCAGCTCAGATTCACAGAAGTGAAAGCCACGTACCTTCTTGAGTAGAAAAGGGTGAAAGCACACAGCTCTGCTTCTTGCAGACAGACCCCGTGATGGGCTCTATTGCCTGGAGGGGGCTGCGGTGGTTCACGGACGTCAGGACGCCGTCTGGGGGCAGAGCACAGGCAGCGTGTGCACGCAGCGAGTCATGGAGCGCAGCCGCCTGCACGGGCACGCGTGTGTCCCCAGGCGCCCAGCCACGCACATCACCGTGGAAGGACACGTGCCACGGCCCTCGGCAAGGCCGGGGAGCAGAGACCACATACCACATCTGCCTGGAGGAGAAGGCGAGCAGGGTCCCTCGAGCTGTGTCTGCACAGCTGCAGGTGTGAGGATAGACTAGGGGGCAAGGGCACTCTCCACAGCAGGAGGGGGGGTCCCAGAGCCAGTGGAAACCGCTTCCCAGGCCGGGGCCCCAGGGCCCCCCCAGCTTCAGGAGGAGACGGAGGCTCATGGCCAGAGCAGAAGCACCTTCACAGCCCAACAGAACAGAGCTCCTCTGACCTGGCAAACCCACCTACAAAATGGCCCCTAGCAGAGAAAGACAAACCGCACACAACGCTACCACAGAAACTAGATAGAAAACGCGAATGAAAGCATTTCAACCCACGAAGGTTCTCCCTCCAAAAACGAGCATGAAACAGAAGACCAAAATCCAGCACCCAAATGACATCACGTGTCACCAAAAACCACTCAGAAATACATTTAACAAACAAAGAAAAACACTTGGAATCAGAAACCTAGAACAAAAATGGACTTAAAAACATTAGAAAGAAAATAAGAGTTAGGCTTGAAACTGAAGAAAAGACAAAGTGCTCTTGGGAATGGAGAATGACAGGCTTCAGACTCAACAACTGGAGGACCACTGAGGAGGGGTGTTCTCCGACTCAAAGTTACTAGAACCTTGAAGGTTTTAGTGACAATGTTTAGATACCAAAAAAAAGAGAAGGAAGCCTCTTAATGGAATATTAAGTTTCAAATCCTAAGCGTTTTGGTGTTTTGAACATGGTGGTGAATTCAAAGGTTAATTAGTAATAGCAGCAGCAGTTAAAAAATACATGTTCTTAAAAGATACCTTTCCCAATAGCATGAGATCCATAGTGAAGTGAAGTCGCTCAGTCATGTCCGATTCTTTGCGACCCCATGGACTGTAGCCCACCAGGCTTCTCCGTCCATGGGATTCTCCAGGCAAGAATACTGGAGTGGGTTGCCATTTCCTCCTCCAGGGGATCTTCCCAAGCCAGGGATCGAACCCAGGTCTCCCACATTGCGGGCAGACGCTTTAACCTCTGAGCCAGCAGGGAAGCCCTTATCTGACCCATAAGGTGCCTATAAACACACACTTTCCCAACAGTGGCAATTTCACCCCCAAAGGGGCAAAGATCGAGTTGTTGGGACACAAAAGAAACCTTGCCCTTTTATGCATAAAACACAAACTCACAGTATGTAAACAGGCATGCAGGACATGCATGGAGTTCCCCAAGAGGGGGGCCAGGAATGGAAAGTTGAGGGCTGGCCTGGTTAAGGGCTGGAGACAACCCAGACAAGTCTGCACAGGGCGGTACTGAGAGCACAAGGACTCTTAAAGCACAGCAGTCAGAAGCGGCACGCCAATTCGCTTGCGTGTGGAAGGCCCGCAGAGATACCCCGCTCAAGAGACACTCGGCACCCTGCGTCCTCAGCAATGCCTGCTGGAGCAGAAAGGCTGCCGGCCCGCAGCGAGGACCTGCGGCTCTGGTGCCCGCGCTGCAGACGCCTGTCCTGACTGCCGACAGAGGGAACTGACCAGAAGCAGCTGACCACTGGGCGGGTAAAGCCACGCGGCGCTCACGGGGACCCTGCCCAGTGGAGGAGTGACGTCCTGACCCCGCACACCTGCGGGCACTTCTCAGAGAAGGAAGGCAGACTCCAAGGTCTGGATACCACAGAGTCTCGCCCTCACCATGGGAGAAGACAGAGACAAAACCTCGTGGGGATGGAGAGGGCGGGGGGGCGCAAAGTCAGCAGGGTGGCAGGGGGGAGTGCCATTCTGGGCAGGAACGTGAAAGTACTGGAGACGATCTGGGTGCCGGCTCCCTGTGTGGCCAGTGTAGCCACGGACAAGTCTCCCATCTCCCTGAGGACCGGGCGGGGCCAACAGGGAAAAAACCCCAGAACACAGTGCGGGGGTGAGGGGGTCACGCTTGTCCCTGTTTGAGGTTCTGGTTTCGGTTGTGATTGCAACCATGGTTGGGCTTAGGTTGCAATCGGCTGTGGTTGTGACTGGGGTTGTGGTTGTGGCCGGCCGTGGTTGTGACTGGGGCTGTGGTTGTGGCCGGCCGTGGTTGTGACATCAGGAAGCTTCCACCAGGGGGTGATACCCCATTTTGCAGACTCAGCAATAATATTAGTGTAAATCAGGGCCAAGATACCAATATTTATTCTATAAACCTGTAAGTGGTGCAATTATGGGGGTAAATCTTTTCCTGCATCTTTATACATTTTTTCTACTTTCATAAGAGAATATGTTTCTTTGATAACCAAAAAAGAAATAAAGTGAAAATATTTTAAAGTTATTACAATGTAATAATGTTACTCAAAGAACAAACACAGAAAAATAGTTGCTGGGATATTACCTTTTATTACCATTCAATATAAGAGTTTATGTTCCATGGTGTACAGGATGAATTCATGGAATCTGGATGCAATCATGATATATAGCTTGCCTATCCCATTAAGAAGCCATTTATTATTTGAACAGTCATCCTTGTCACTCCTGCATTCAGCATGTTAGTCAGGCTCAGAAGACACCAAACACTGCTGCTGCAAAGAATCTGGAGACCCTGAAGGAAACAGAAACTCTGATGTCTGGTCTCTCCTTTGATCGTAAGACATCTTTCAACCTGGCACTATTGGTCAGCATATGTAGAACAAATTTAGAGAAAAGAAAAGGAGAAACTGATGTGTTTTTCTTTCCTGTGTCTTCTCAACTCTAAATCAGATTTCCCTTTGGGACTTTCTACTTTCATATCAGAATTAGCCAGTCTACCAAAATGTAAAAGAGTGATGCCTTTAGCAATAGTTGTTGTAAAGAAATGTTGTATGGAAATATTATGTTAGGTTTTCATTTCTCCATGAAAAAAAAATTTTTGGAATTTATTGCAAATTCAGCAATCCCACTATTAGAAATATATCCTATGGAAACAAACAAGTGGGAATACTTATTGCAAAGTTGTTCAAAATAACAAAACAATAAAGACAAGCTAAAAACCTACCATTTAAGAGCTTGAGTATTTAAATAATGATATCTCCATACTTTCAAATACTCTAAAATTGTTATAAGGAATGTTGGCACGGAAAGGTGTCCATTGATGGGTGTTAAAGGAGGTAGGGGAGAAACAGACAATCTGAGGGGAATTATAGCATAATCATTTTGAAAGAGACTGGTTAACTGGACTTTTCTTCTAGGTGGCTGAAGCTCCAAAGCTGAGAACCAACGATGATATGTATTCACCTGTTTTAAAGAGAATCTCTAGATACATCCATATAGATCTTGCTAAAAGACAGTGACCCATTCAGTGACCACTACTCCAACCAAATTATAAATTAGAAGATGAGTTAATCAAAGAGAGCTCACTGAATGTAAAGTAGAAATAGAGAATCCCTTCCTCTGCCCTGGAGCAGAATGTGTGTGCCTCCTCAGGGCAGGAGGAGGAGAACTTCCTGGAGAGACTGAAGGAGGGCTGGCAGTTTTCTCTCCAACTAGAAGCTGAGTTCCAGAAACAAAATCCTATCTTAGTGACTGTGGTAAACTAGATTTTTATTGAGCAAATATTCCCATGAGAGTGTTCTTTCCCACATCATGGAGTTTGAACTTGGTCACGTGACTTGTTTTGACACCATAGTGAGCAGAGTATGCCTTCCTCCTTACCTCTGGATTTGCATTCAGTCATGGGGCTTGTCCTGACCAATGATATATTAGCAGACCTCGTAATTAGCAGATTACGATGTGTGTAGGCATGATTTGATTTTTTTCTCTTGTACTTCTGCCATCTCTTGGGCTTACCTTCCCAGGGAACCTGCTCCCCCTTTAGTTTTGGCCTTGAAGGAGCACACATAAAACACACCTGAGCCCAATCAGCAGCAAGGAGCCAAGACTACCTCGAACCATCGCTTGAAGCTGAGCGGCCAGACAAGCCAAACTTGCATCCGTTGAACAGGAGTCCTGTGCCTGTGAAAACCAATGCTTAATAAATGTAGTAGTCTACATGTTTCTCAGTTTGGAGGTGAGCTGTTACACAGACTTGCTGCACATCCAGCTGACTGATACAATGCTGAGAGTTCTTCAGACACCTTGATAATTTACTCTGGGGTGTGAAACGTGAGCCTAGAGATTCACACCTGGAAAAGTGTGAAGGCAGCACCTGGCAAAAGCTGCCCATAATGCCAGGACAAGGAGAGATGGGACTCAGTTGGTGGCTGCACTGCCACCATCTGGTGGGCAAGGACGTATGAGATTCCCATACATTCCCACACTACTCCATGGACACGAGTTAGAAGGCTTGAGGAAGCCTGATGGAATCTCATTCAAAAGCAGTGTCTGCCAGGTGAGTTAGAGGCTGTGGGTGCACCTTAGGAGGAAAAAGCAGTGGGAGCAGGAACCAGTGGCAAGGATATGAATGAACAGCAAGGAAATGTGACAAGGTCACCATGCCCTCCTTTCCCATTACAGAGCCCTCAGCTTGGCTCATTCTAACCTTGAAGGAGATGTGAAATTAGAGTCTTTATTTAGATTTGACTAGACCTTTTAACACCTGAAAGCAGGGTTCTTGTAACCAAGAAGTGACTAGAAAGCTGTGGAATCTTCTAGAGGTAACGTTAGGGAGGGAGAAAAAGATGAGACAGAACAATTTGGAAGACAATGATGGGGCTTTAAGCCATTTATAAACTATGTAATTTATATTATAATATATAACTATTAAATAGCATCTAGTAAGTATGTCACTTGAGATTTATATTTTTATTTCTATTTTGAGAAAACCAACAGCCAGAGGTGGGTCTGGGCAAGGTGTCTGAGAGAGGGGTCTCTGGCTGTGGGAGCAGACTGCTGCCTTCTCTCTGCAGTACCCTTGGCTCTAACAACATGGCTCACACTCAGCAAATTTCCCTTCAAATGTTCAGCCTGTGGCAATGAGATACTTTTATAGCTTTTTATCTAACATCCCCCTGAGAATGATCATTTGCTTTTACAGGGTATTACCAAGAACCAAAGGCAACAAAACACATTTTAATTGTTCAAGCAATTTGGCTCTTTTTCTTTCAGATAATAGAGAACTCAGAAGCCTGTAGGGCAGAGAACTGGACCTGGAGTTAAAAGATGGGGATTATTGTCTGTTCAGGGGCCCAGACTCCCCAGGTGACCTTGAGCGAGGCCCCCGGTTTCTCTGGGCTTCATTTTCTTCTTATGTAGATCCACTTGCAGTATATGCCACAGGCATCCTATGGGCCCTATTGTCTTTTCTTGTAGAAAACCCTCTGAGCAAGGCTGATCATCAGACGTGTGTTCAGCCCTTTCTGTGGCACCAAGGAGCCCTGTGATCCCGAGCAAAAGAGTTAGTGTCATTGAGCATCAGTTTACTTATCTTTAAAATAATAAAATAAATCACACTTTAGCTACCTCCAGGTGTCTGTTGTTTTCATGCGTAGTTATCTAGTATTTCCTAACACTAACATGAGACACAGTGGCTAAAAACAACCATCTATTTTGCTCATGATTATATGGGTCATGGATCTGGGGAAAGACCTGGCTGGATGGTTCACCTTAGCCCTATGTGGGATTAACCAGGGCCTCTGGGGCTGGAGCGGAGAAAGCAATGGCACCCCACTCCAGTACTCTTGCCTGGAAAATCCCAAGGACGGAGGAGCCTGGTGGGCTGTAGTCCATGGGGTCGCAAAGGGTCAGACACAACTGAGCGACTTCAGTTTCACTTCTCACTTTCATGCATTGGAGAAGGAAATGGCAACCCACTCCAGTGTTCTTGCCTGGAGAATTCCAGGGATGGGGGAGCCTGGTGGGCTGCCGTCTATGGGATCGCACAGAGTTGGACATGACTGAAGCGACTCAGCAGCAGCAGCAGCAGCTGGGGCTGGAGAATCCAGTTCCATGAAGCTTCTGTCACTCACTTACCTGGTACAATAATGCTTCTTAGTCTCTCTCTCTCTCTCCATCTGGTATCTCAGGACCTGAACACAGCAGGCAAAATGCAATCAATTAAGAGTTTCATTCAGAACTGGCGAAGCTCAAATTCCACTGGATTTATTCTCTTGGTCAGAGTACTCAAAGTCCAGCCTGGAATCAAGAACTGAGAAATCAGCCTCATCTCTTGTTGGGGGAAGGGCAAGATCACGTTGCAGAAGAGCAAATGGGATATTAGATACAGAAAAGTAGAATCTGTCTCATATAACCTTTGTCTGGAAAATTAAATTCCCGTGTATCTACCAAGTTCCATTATGATCCTCAGTTCAATTTTCAATTTTTAAAAAAAAAACATCATCTNGTCATTCATAGTAAGCTATTTTCAAGCCCTCAGCATCAACAAGCAGTGGAATGGAAATCAAATGGTTCTGAAGTCAAGAACCACAAGACCAGAAACAGCTCTCCCCTGCATCCTGTGGTCACCATGCCACAGCCCCACTCACCAGGGGCCGAGAAACACATGCGCTAAGGACTCGGAAAATCCCAGGCACGGGAAGAAACCTCTAAAGCACCCATAACTCAAACCAAGCAAGCTGGGAAGCTCGCTTCTGCGACCCCAAGGACGCCAGGCTGGGGCTTCCACTAACCCACAGCCGGGATGACACCCACCCTCGGGGCCCTGGGGACTGTGGCCACGTGGCCCCTGGTCAACCTGGTCCTTCCTGTAAAGAGCTCCTGCACCTGTCACCCTGCACATGGCAGCCGGGATGGAAAGCTGTGACCCTGGACTCCCCTCCCTGGGGCCCACCCTCTCAAGTCACACCCACAGCCCCCCCAAGCTGTACCTTCGACTCGCACACCAGGACCTTCTGGGGCCCCGATGGCTGCCGGACATCCCACACGCAGAGCACATGTCTGTGGTCCAAGAGGGGCACCAAGGCCTTCCCCGGCAGCCCATGCACGGACACCACCGTGTGCCTCTGAGCCTGACACGCGTGGAGGTAGGACACGCTCCGGTCTGAGGACAAGACAAGAAAAATGCTGCAGAACCCACATTACATTAACACACAGGACTACTCCAATATGTTTCAGCTTAATGAAGAAGACATGGTCTTTCAAAGATACCCTTGCCTGAAATCGGAGTTTTGATGAGTGGCCAAGCTCAACTCAAAAACGTCCAGGTGGCCTCATCTGCAAGAAGCCACCCTTCTCCACAGGCGGCACAGCACAGCCCAGGACCCCACAATTCACCATCTACTCCCACGGGCTGGGGATGTGGAGGGGACCTGGGGGAGCGGGGGGGGTAGGGGGGCATCACATCTGCCCATCAGGTGCCCCTTCTCCACCTGCAGCGGGGCCCCAGCCGGCCTCCTCCCAACACCTGCCCTCGGAGGCACCATCCAGTGCCCTTGTTCATCCTGTGACGTGGGGTTTCTGTCCGTTCACTGGGGCTCCAAGGCCTGGGACCTGCCCATGCACCTGAGTGTCTGTGGGGTCCACAGAAGGACAAGCGGGCGGCCGGTGCTGGACAGCCCGCTGACACTGAGAGGGCCCGCCGCTCCCTCCAAGCTCAGGTCCAGGACGGGACCTGGGCTCAGGTCATGGGCACCTGTGTCCCAACTTCCCTCTTCACCTCAAAACTCACTTTACTAAAACAAACACAAGAAAACCCTCCGCTCTGCACACAGGTGGAAGTAACGGGCAAGTCCTGGACAACACACCTGCATGATCCTTCTCTGAGGACGTGTTCGGGCGAGTGTGGCCTCCCCACCCCTCCCCGCCACCACCCGCTTTCCCCACCTCCCACCTCCCCATACCACGGCCCCCCAATCCCTGCCCC
>SJYX01023094.1:89947-104413 GCA_006410675.1 Oreotragus oreotragus
GTCCAGCGGGGCGAGCCCCCGCCAACCTCACCCTGGCTCCCTCTGCTGCAGAGGGCAGGCGCTCTCGGGGGTGGCAGGGTGGAGAAGGCTGCTTCCTGCCAGCACAGCTCCCTGGCTGACCAGACACTCTCCCTAAGCCCACTGTGTCCAGCCCGACCAGGACTCCGACATCTGTCCCCAGACTGCACTGGGCTTGGTACCACAGAGGTGAGCTGAGAGTCTGTCCTTCACTTTCACGAGCTTCTGGGTTCACAGCAGTCAAGCCCGGACTCTGACCCCGCTGGCCCTGGCGCTTCACCCTTATCTCCACCCTTGCTGGGCTGACCCAGGCCTGCACAGGCAGCCTGCAGCCCACAGAAGACACTGACATGGGGGCTCAGTGCCCGAGACGTAGGTCGGCTGGCCGACGCGGGGCTCCCTCGCTGAGACGAGGGGTGCTGGCTGCGAGAGCAGGGCCCGCGCGGCGGGACACACAGGGCACCGGCGGACCTGGCCCGCTCTCTGCTCTAGCTCCAGCCGCCCGCCTCCCGGCGCCAGAGTGCCTGTGACGCTGCCCGGCCGTGAAGGTGGGGCTCCCAGGGCCCCAAGAACTGACACAGATGCCAAGCCGAGCTCGCCTACTGCACACCTGCAACAGAGCACCAGCCGGGACCCGGGAACGCAGCACACATGAGACCACGGCCTGGGCACATCAGTGACGAGAAAATAAACGCCAATGTTTACAGGCCCGTTGCAGCAAAGTACAGAAACTCCTAATTCCTCCTGCAATTTTCCCCGTACACCTACTTTTGCTTAAGGGCCTGAGTCCGATTCTTCTGACGGTGTGAGGCTCTGGCAAAATCCATGAAAATTCCACACAGTGGGGTTTTGGAAGGGGAGCTGTTTGCATCTGCACATAAAAAAAAAAAGCTACTTTTGTGAAACCGAAATATTTCCTATATCTGTGCCACACTACTTCCAGAAATACTTAAGAGCACATATAAGCGTGATCGGTCCTCCACTCCCACCCCACTCTCCCCTGCCCGCTCCAAAACCCGTCTTCTCAGGTAAGGGAGTTGAGGTGTGAATATACAGGGCAGCTGGAAAACAGACAGAGGCTGGTGCGTGCTGGACAAGCCACTCACTGCAGCAGAAGGCAGGAGTCGGGCGGACACGGGCTGGGGTTCGGCAGCCCACAGGGTGCAGGCTGGTCAGCCGGGTAATGGGCCACGACCTCCAGAAGCCCCCCCAGGACAGATGGCTCCACCCCCTCCCTCTGCGGGGTCCACCTCTGTGGCCTGGGCCACAGGGAGCCCTGTGCTTTGCATGCAGACAGACCCGCGTATTTCTCTCGTTCCCCTTGGACGTGTATTTGGACCCAGGCAAAGAGCGCGTCCTGTCCTGCCCTGTTGCAGCTCAGAGGCCGTGAGGTGCTGACCGAGCACCTCCTGTTTCTCNTCCACCTCTGTGGCCTGGGCCACAGGGAGCCCTGTGCTTTGCATGCAGACAGACCCGCGTATTTCTCTCGTTCCCCTTGGACGTGTATTTGGACCCAGGCAAAGAGCGCGTCCTGTCCTGCCCTGTTGCAGCTCAGAGGCCGTGAGGTGCTGACCGAGCACCTCCTGTTTCTCCTGCCTCAGAGCCCCGTCACTCGGGGCTGTCAGGAGCATTCACGGAGAGCACTCTCCTGCCCTGACAAGTAACCTTCGCACACCCAGGTGCCAAGAGCTTTGGAGCAAAACACATTCCCAGTTTCATAGAGAAAGTCGCCAATGCTGCCCCCCACGGCCGCCCTCGGGCCGATGCCGTCACTTTGTCAGAAGAAATGCAGCCGGGGCCTCGGACGCCGACTGAGCACAAAGCACGGGGCTGGCCCGCCCCGCCGCAGCGTCCTCCCCAAGGAGGGCCTCAGCACGCGCCCCCGGAGCTCCGAGCGCGTCACGGGGGCTGGCAGTGCCCGCAGGGCCGCTGTCCGCTCACGTACCCGGGCCCGGCCCCCCAGCGCGCTCCGGGCAGCCCTGCTTCTCCAGCAGCTTTGAGGACAGCTCGCCGACTCGCTGGTTCTCCTCGAGGATGGCCTTCTGGATCTCCTGGATCTCCCTCCTCCTGGCCGGAGGCAGCTCCTCCGCCGCCTCTCCCTCTCTGGGCTCGTCCGCCCCGCAGTCGTCGGCCCCGTCACAGACCTCGAAGTCGTCCTCATAGTCCTGCGCGCAGAGCAGATGCGCTCGCGGGCGGAGCACGCGCAGAGCACACGCGCTCGCGGGCGAAGCACGCAGCCAGCAGGAGGCACAGACAGGGCCCCCGTGTGCTTGGGCGCCCTGCGGCTCACAGGTTTCTGTGCAAACTGCTGTGCTTGTTCCTCCGCGTCCGCACACACCCTACAGAACTGTGCACTCTGAGAGCTCCGGGTGAACAATAAAGTGCAAATGTACCTGTGCCGAGAATGGGAGCGTGAGCACACGGAGACCTGTGTACCCATGTGTACTTCATGTAGACACACACACATGCACACACATAATGCATATACGTGTGCGCACACACACGTTTGACTGCAGTGCACTATCGACAGGCTAAACTGAAAATTTTAATTACACCATACTGGTGAGCAATGATAAGACAAACGGCAAACTTTTTATAGGTACCAGATCTAAATCAAACAGATACGGAGAACTGATAGCAATTAAGAGGAGACGAAAAAAACAATTGTTTCTGATTTTAAAACAAACTATCCTTAAGATGAGAAAATTTTAAATACCTACTTCAAAATCATCTTCAAAAATGGCTGTATACTCATCTGTTTCAGCATTTTCTAAATCAAGGTCTTCTTTTTCAATTTCCTACAGGCAGAAATCAAACGTATAATTAAAATAGTCAATCTCAGGTTGATTCTTGAAAATAGGCTGGAAAATACATGTTTTCTGAGATTCACCTCAGGTTGTTAATTTAGAAATTCAAATATTTATAAAATTAAAATAACCTAATCACAACTCGTAAGTACCCTGACTTATAAGTATGACCAGAAAAAGGAAACAGTTAACAACCATATTCTTTCTGAGAAAACTCTAAATTCTGATGGCCAAAGAAAAAAGTGGGTCTCTGGTTACTGAACAAATAAACCAGAGACCCAGCATCGCAGGCTCACCACGTCCCAACAACTCATTGTTCGGCAAACACACCACGGCCCCCTAGCCACCCGGGGTGCCTGCCAGGGACAAATGGGAGGAAGGGGACAGGAGAGTGCCCTTGGCCTGCTGGCCCCAAGCTCGGGGCCCCCCACTCCGCCCCGGTTTGGAAAGAACGCTCCAGCACCACCAGCAGCTCCTGCAAGAGCTGGCTGCGCCTCTACCGCTGGCTCGGCGCTTATTTCTGCAAACTTTCTGCTCCCTGGATCGTTCCTCACTGAGCACACCCGGATCGTGTCTTGGTGACGCCTCTGTTCACTTTCTTGCATTCTCCCCAAAGCTACTGACTTTCAAGGCAGAGAAACGGCAAGAAGGCTGGGGGCGCGTCCGGCTCAGGCTCCTGGGAGCGTACACCCGGGGCGCAGGGCAAACGCACGGCAGCCGCTGCGGCCCAGCCTGCTCGGGGCCCGAGGCGGACAGACGGCGCAGACGGACGCGTCCTCTCCTCACCACGGCCGCTTCGCTCCCCTGCCTCTGCTCCAGCTTCCGCATCGAGGGGCCCTCCTCGCGGCCGTGCTGGGGGACAGAGCACAGCGGGTCAGCCGGAGGGCGGAGGCAAGGCCCGGCCTCCTCCCGCGGGGACCAGGGGCCGGCGCGCAGCCGCACCGCCCAGCAACGCCGCACAGGGAACGCGGCCTCTCCGGGCCTCAGGGTCCTCCTCCGAGAAACGGGAGGCTGAACCCTCCTCCAGGTGCCCGTGAGGCGGGGGCACCTGGCTGTCCTGCGGGGCCATGGCCCCAGGAGGGCACGGCTCTCAGACGCCACCGCCAGCCACCACCCGATGCAAAGGCGTGGGGAGAGCACGGCGCCAAGAGGAGGGGAACACCTTCCCGCCCCGAAACTGAATCTGGCCCAGCGCGGGCTCTCCGTGTAAGTGCCGAGCAACCACGTCAAGGTAACTCAGGGCGGACGCTATAAACGCGTGGCCGGTCATAAGCCAAGCAGGCTGCCAGCCATCTTCAAGATCACTTCTGGGCTCTCTCAGGGGAAAACACACCTCGTATTTTGCTCCCTTAGTGACAAAAGAATGTAAAATGTCTAATTTTGTACACTGGCTACGTGTTGAAAGACTATTTCAGAAATGTTGGATTATATGTTATTAAAACTAATTTTATGTTTCTTTTTTAAGGTGATCACCAAAAAATTAAAATTACAAATGTGGCTCACATTATAATTCCAGTGAACAATGCTAACGCTTACCAAAAAAATTGAAAGCCAGAAAGAAAATACTAAAAACTGTATATTTTCATTCAATAATTCCAGTTCAAGAAACTTACTCATGACAAGTAGGAGGGAGATCTGAATCATCACAGCTAGAGGGGTTTCCACTGAGTCAGGGCAAATAGCACATGCCGCAGGTGTGAGCAAGACAGAAAAAAGGCATCGACCCCCGCCCCCAACACAGACATCAGAAGAGCAGAGTGGAAAATTATACAGAAAAAAGACTATGTGGGAAGAATCACCTATAAGGCTCACTTTTCACTAAGGTGTGGCTATACCTGGACAGGGAGGAATCCAACCACTGCCCAGACTGAACAAAACATCCTCACAGCAACCAACACAGCCGCACGACCTGACTTGTAAGAAAATGCTGTGCTTCTGTGTGTGTGCGTGGAATAAAGACCCATAAAAACCCGGCATCAGATGCTAAAGACACGTCTCTCATAGTCCAGTGTTTCAGATAACTATCAGAGAAAGAAAAAGATTATTCTTCCCAGGAAACAAAAGAAAGTAGGTTAAACCATTAGGCCATTTAGCTATGACCTAAATCAAATCCTTCATAATTATACAGAGGAGGTGACAAACAGATTCAAGGGACTAGATCTGGTAAACAGAAAGCCTGAAGAACTATGGACCGAGGCTCATAACTGTACAGGAGGTGTGACCAAAACCACCCCGAAGAAAAAGGAATGCAGGACGGCAGAGCGGCTGTCTGGGGAGGCCTCACAAACAGCTGAGAAGGAAGAGAAGCGAAAGGCAAAGGAGAAAGGGAAAGATACTCCCAACTGAATGCACAGCTCCAGAGAACAGCTAGGAGAGATAAGAAAGCCCTCCTAAGTGAGCAACGCAAAGAAACAGAGGAGAACAAAAGGACGGGAAAGACTAGGTGAAGGTGAAGGTGAAGTCGCTCAGTCGTGTCCGACTCTTTGTGACCCTGTGGACTGTAACCTACTAGGCTTCTCCGTCCATGGGATTCTCCAGGCAAGAATACTGGAGTGGATTGCCATTTCCTTCTCCAGGGGATCTTCCCGACCCAGGGATCGAACCCGGGTCTCCCGCATTGGAGGCAGACGCTTTAACCGCTGAGCCACCAGGGAAGCCCAGGAAAGACTAGAGATTCCTTTAAGAAAATTGGAGATACCAAGGGAACAGTTCATATAAAGACGGGTACAATATAGGACAAAAATGGAGTGGACCTAACAGAAGCGAAAGATATTAAGAGGTGGCAAGAATACACAGAAGATTTATACAGAAAAGCTCTTTACCCAGGGATCGAACCCCGGTCTCCCGCATTGGAGGCAGACGCTTTAACCGCTGAGCCACCAGGGAAGCCCATATAATGATGTAGTTAGGAGCAAAATCATTTGAGTCAGAAGATTCTAAGTTCAAATCCTGACTCTGTTTACCTATGATGACCTTGGAAAGATATTTAGCTTTTCTGAACATTGCTTTCTTCTTCTGTAAACACTGGGATAATGAACATTGTTCATTGTTTTGAACATTAAATGAGCTGAGAACCATGTATTTATTTCTCTTTCTACTGTAAATTCTACTCCTTAAGTGTAAAGTCTTGTTATGGGTAACTCCTTAAGAGTAAGGGTAAGGTGTCTTGTTATGAACTTGCTTTGGAGCATATAAAAATGCTAGATACTTACTCCATATGTATTTTATGACTGAATGACAATGTATAACATACTGAATTCTGTGTTTTTCATGTAATTTGCCCATACTTAATAGTAACCATGATATTTTTATTGTTATTCTATCTCAGGAAGGACAATAGTCAGCTAATTCCCCAGCAGGACAGCAGGTATCTGTTTTAAAAACAAACAATCCAATTAGGTCTGGTATATTAAATGTAGATACAATTCATTAATGGTCTACCCTTTGATGGACGTTCATAGGGTCACAGGCTGTAACTATGTCATATGCAGTTTTCTATGCTGATGTTTGAAATGGTCAATTATTGGTTCAAATGATATTTCTTTCAACAGGACACATTTTCACAAATGGCTAAGCACCGGTGTGTGCATTCCAAATAGAAAGTACATGTTGGTTGTATTATGAAATGAATGTGGTTAGACATCTAAGTCTCTTCCTTAATGTATATATGGTGCTGGTTCCCACAGTCATTAACCAAATTTGGAGCAAACAGCCCATTCCAAAGTGCTAACTGGAAAGAAGGATGCTTGTGATCAATAGCTGGTGAATTATAAAGTCTGGACAAGCGCTTGGACAATCTTGGTTCTGGCTTTGTAATTGTTCACTGTTACTGAAGAGTCAGACCAGAGATGGCGCTCAGAGGCTTTGTAAACTCATTTTACTGTTATTCGAGAGTGCAAAGAAAGAGTCAGTATTTGTGTTTTCTTTCCCAGGGGATGACATATATATTTTTGGAGAAATCAAAATATTGGCATTCCATTCATTTTTTCGTTAAACATTTGAAGATTAGCAGTCCAAGTAGGGCCAAAATGTCAGGTTCCATTAATTCAGCAATTTGACATATAGTATTTGCTATCACATACAATGTTTTTGGAAGAGGGGGTTAAGTCTACTGATGGAGTAGCATTAGATTGAGCAGACTCAGAATGCTGTTCAAATAGGTCCAAATGCTATAATTTCAGGGCTGACAAAAGAACTTGGAGAAAACCTCAACTTGCTTTCTTCCCTTTCTCCCATCTACTCTTGTCATTTTGGCTCAGGCATCAGAAATCCCCAACTTTATCCCCATTGACCTCAAGCTATTGAAATCTGTTAAAATACAAACATATTATCTTAAAGAGGCTATTATTTTTTAAATCAGCAATTCTTCACTCACTCAAAACACAGTTTGGTTTTTAAAAAGGCATAGGCTTTGGAACCTGAAAGATCTAGATTCAGATCCTAAATTTGCTACTTTCAAACTGGGCGCAGTTATCAGGAGATTCATATTTTCCGCTGACAAAAACACTGAAATTGAGCTATTCCTGAAAGAGGAGACTTAAATCTTTACTGAGTGATCAAAGACTCTTTTGATTACTGATTCCAAAAGCTATTCATGCTTCATACTGGGGAACATTTGAGAGTCTTGGAAAATTTGAAACATGACCTTCAGTAGCCTCCTAAGAATTGCCTTCATGAAATGGTGTTCTCATACTATATTTTTGGTTCTTGTAGTATGCTACACACTAAAGCCAGCTGTCAGATTGGCTTGGGAAAATGCTATCTGCCATGTCACTTCCTGTTTCCTGTAAGAGGTATCCACATAATGTTTTTCAGAATCAAGTACAAGAGGCATTTTGTCTCTTCTAAGGAAAAGATGTGCTTACTTTCTGTTTATATTGAGAATTATATACTTGCTTGTCTGCTGGCTTTTGGAGGTCTTTGAGACAGAGATCAATTCTATCTACTGAATAGCCCTTTATGACCAACATGTTTGTATTCCTTACTTGGTCTTATCATTTCCCCTCTTATTTTCACTGTTTACCTGATTCAATTGCNGAGATAACCACGATGGTATGATCACTCACCTAGAGCCAGACATCCTGGAATGCAAGGTCAAGTGGGCCTTAGGAAGCATCACTACAAACAAAGCTAGTGGAAGTGATGGAATTCCAGCTGAGCTATTTCAAGTCCTAAAAGATGATGCTGTGAAAGTGCTGCACTCAATATGCCAGCAAATTTGGAACACTCATCAGTAACCATAGAACTGGAAAAGGTCAGTTTTCATTCCAATCCCAAAGAAAGGCAATGCCAAAGAACACTCAAACTGCTGTACAATTGCACTCATCTCACACACTGTAAAGTAACGCTCAAAATTCTCCAAGCTAGGCTTCAACAGTACATGAACTGAGAACTTCCCGACGTTCCAGCTGGATTTAGAAAGGCAGAAGAACCAGAGATAAAATTGCCAACATATGTTGGATCATAGAAAAAGTAAGGCAATTCCAAAAAAAAAAGCTACGTTTGCTTCATTGACTACTACACTAAAGCCTTTGTGTGGATCACAACAAACTGTGGGAAATTCCTAACGAGATGGCAATACCAGATCACATTACCTGCCTCCTGAGAAACCTGTACACGGGACAAAAGGCAACAGTTAGAACTGGACATGAACTGGTTCCAAATTGAGAAAGGAGTACGTCAAGGCTATGTATTGTCACCCAACTTATTTAACTTACATGCAGAGTATATCAGGTGAAATGCAGGGCTGCATGAAGCACAAGCTAGAATCAAGATTGCCAGGAGAAATATCAACAACCTCAGATATGCAGATGATACCACTTTAATGGCAGAAAGTGAAGAGGAACTAAAGCACATCTTGATAAGTATGAAAGAGGAGAGTGAAAAAGCTGGCTTAAAACTCAACATTCAAAAAATGGAGATCATGGCATCCAGTTCCATCACTTCATGGCAAATGGAAGCGGGAAAAGTGGGAACTGTGAGATTTCATTTTCTTGGGCTCTGAAATCACTGAGGACAATGACTGCAGCCACGAGATTAAAAGATGCTTGCTCCTTGGAAGAACAGCCGTGACAGACCTAGACAGTGTATTAAAAAGCAGCGATATCACTTTGCTGACAAAGGTCCGTCTAGTCAAAGCTATGTTTTTTCCCGTGGTCATGTATGGATGTGAGAGTTGGACTGTAAAGAAAGCTGAGCACCAAAGAATTGATGCTTTTGAACTGTGGTGTTGGAGAAGACTCTTAAGAGTCCCTTGGATAGCAAACAAGTCCATCCCAAAGGAAATCAACCCTGATTATTCACTGGACGGACTGGTGCTGAAACTGAAGCTCCAATACTTTGGCCACCTGATGCAAAGAGCTAACTCACTGGAAAAGACCGTGATGCTGGGGGAAAATGAAGGGAGGAGGAGAAGGGGACGACAGAGCCTGAGATAGCTGGATGGCATCACTGACTCAACTGACGTGAGTTTCAGCAAGCTCTGGGAGTTGGTGATGGGACAGGGAGGCCTGGGGTGCTGCAGTGCATGGAGTCTCAGAGAGTCAGACACAACTTAGCGACTGGACACCACCAACAGAAGCCAGCATCTGCTTGCCACATTACCAATAACAGAGCAACCCCGGAAACGGTGTGATAATAGTGTTCACACCACGGTACAATGCTAAAGACACTAAATAATCATTATGAAGATTCTTCTGGTGATAATCATGAAGATGTCATAAAAAATGAGGACTAGGATTGTGATGTCTGAACAATACCACATCACTGACATGTGCTTCTCATGTGTACACATGCCTGCATAACCCAGAATGTGAAAGAGCTATTACACCCTACGACTTGCAGGTGCTTCTCACGTACACACACACACACACGCGCGCGCACACACTTAATCCAGGATATGAAGCAACTGTGAAAGGAGAGGAGCCTGATAGAGTCTGCCCGTCACCCAAGCCTGCGCTGCTTCCTGGGAAGATGTCCAACACGAACGCGACTTTTTTACTAAGCTGGCCACTCAGTCGGTAAAGAATCTGCCTGCAATGCAAGAGATCTGGGTTGGGAAGATCTCCTGGAGAAGGAAATGACTACCCACTCCAGGATTCTTGCCTGGAGAATTCTGTGAACAGGGGAGCCTCGCGGGCTATAGTCCATGGGGTCGCAAACAGTAGGACACAACCGAGCGGCAGTACATATATATATATATATACACACACCCCCTCAGACTTCCTATTTCTTCTCGAGGCAATGTCACTAACGTCAATCTTCCAGGAATTTCCCTTTTATCTAAATCGTCTAATCTGTTAGCACGAAATGCTGCCATTCTGTGTGTGGAAATGGGCGCTGAAGTCCCCGTCTCTACTTGCTACTCCGTCTCTCCCCCTGGCTCTGTCCGCCTCCGCCTCTTGTATTCCGGGGTCTCTTCTGAGCAGCGTGCTCATTTGCACTCGTCACGTCTTCCTGGCAAGCGACCTGTCTTCTTCTTGGGATGTGTTTTTGGACCTCTGGTCCAGCCACCCAAGCTCCAGTATAACTGTTGTTTGGTGGCCACCTTGTCCATCTTTTCACTTTAATCCATTTGAGTTTTTTAATCTAAAATGTNCTCCCCCTGGCTCTGTCCGCCTCCGCCTCTTGTATTCCGGGGTCTCTTCTGAGCAGCGTGCTCATTTGCACTCGTCACGTCTTCCTGGCAAGCGACCTGTCTTCTTCTTGGGATGTGTTTTTGGACCTCTGGTCCAGCCACCCAAGCTCCAGTATAACTGTTGTTTGGTGGCCACCTTGTCCATCTTTTCACTTTAATCCATTTGAGTCTTTTAATCTAAAATGTATCTCTTATGTGCCTCATGGAATCACCACTCAAGTAAACCACATGAAAATAGGCCTGCCAGGCTCTGCTCTCTGAGTCTCAGGACCACACCACAGAATCCCCAGGAAGGGTCTCACCTTCCTTTTTGAGTCTCTGTCCTTCCCGTTAGTCCTCACTAAGTTCTCCACATGCCTAGAAAGCAAATATGATCAAAGTCAAATTAATTTTCAACAAAGACTTGAAAATTAAAGCATTTCCATCTCAGTGAAGGGTGCTGTCAGCATTTGATACGATTAAGAATGGCTGTACGTTGGCATATTTGCAAAGCACGCTTTATTAGAACTATTATTAGAACTTTATTAGAACTAAGGCCTTTTTAAAACTACTTTTTAAACTATTTTTACTGTCTTAGCAGTAGTACAGGATAGGAAATATCTTCAGTAGAGAGAAGAAACTGTGTGTTTTAACAAACTTGTGTTTATGTATAAATCCATATCCTTTAAGAGTTCTAGAAAATTCCTACAATTTTATTAGAGAATCCATCCCAAATGTTTTAGGTTTAATATAATATTTATATTTCCAAAAGATTTATCTTGAACTATGTTTTATTTTTATAGAACATATTTTGTACGTTTACTTTGGACCTAAACTTAAGGTTTTCAAAATTACAACCTGATTCTCAATATTTGGAACTTAACATTCATACTAATTCAACACAGCGTATGTTTAAAATCATACAGAACCAAGCAAACGCTTCACTGCATTTCCAGCAGATCTGCAATACAAAATCTAGGAATCTGCCCCCCAGGCTTAAGTATAACTGTGTGCAAACTTGTAAGATTTAGGGCAAGGTGTTTAACCTGAATCTCCCTAATCTGTGAAAAAGAATCACCAAATATCGCTGCGGTAAAGAATAAATTATAATCTGGAGCTCACACACAAAATGAGGATTTACAGGCAAACTCTAACCTTAATCTTCATAAAACCCACAAAATTGGCATCATCCAAGCTTCACCAGTAAAGACAGGCTCTGAAAGGCCAGCCACTTCCAGGAAGGGCGGACGCAGCAGTGGGCAGTGCCCACGCCATGACTGACCTGCAACACGGGGCAGCGGGTCTGCTGGGCACATCTGGGCTCAGCGCCCAGGGGTCGTGAACCGGAAGCCCAGAGCCACGGCAGGTGCCCTCCCCTGCAGAGCAGCGACTCCCGGAGACTGGTGCCCGGGGAGGGCTGGCGTCCTGAGGCCATGCCAGCAAGTGTGTAAAAGGCCAAGCAGGACTCATGACCCATAACAAGCTCCCAGCTCCTGGAGGACCCCGAAGACACAACTTGGAGGGTTGGTGTCCTGAGGTCTAGCTGTAGTGCGCTCTCATCTCCTGGCCCTAATCAGGCCCAAGAGGAAAAGTCCATTCTGACGCTTTCTGGGAGAACTGAGCTATAAACACAGCAATCGGCCGAAGGACACGTTCACTCACCGGCTGCCTGTGCCGTCTCGCCTCAGACTCGTTCCTCGATGCCTGTGCTCCCCGTCCTGTCAGGAAATCCCACACCCGTTAATGAGTGCAGCATAACGAATTCACAGTTACCAGGCTCTGAAAAAGTCACGGGCTCAAAATCTAACAGCCACTCTGTGCTGCAGGCACCTCTTAATGAGCGTTTCTACCACCGTCTCGGTAAACACGGAGCTTGGCGTCAGGGAGGCGAGTGAGGCACACTAAAGGTGCTTACCTGTCGCCTCAGCGATGTCACCCAAGTGAAAGAAGCTGACACTTACCAATTCCACACGATTTCCAGAAAACCTGACTAGATCCTTATACTGTTTAAAATGGTAAAACGTTCAGACATATGGAATATGGCTGTTCACAAATCTGCACACCTATGGAAAAAATTTAAACACTCTTCTCTTAAATTAGGAGCATTTTTAAAAACAGAATGTAAATCAACACATGCGGGCAGGCTGTTTAAAGGAGAGCCATCTGCTGAGTGGACAGTGCCCGGAAGCACGCAGGACAGGAGGGGCATTAGGCTGTTCCTTGAGGAGGGCCTGGGCGAGAGGGGCCGCGCCTCCAGACACAGGGGCTCCAGACCTGGGGGCCGGAGGTGAGGGGGAGGCGGGGGGAGAGAGCCAGAAGCACAGAGCGGAAGGAAGCGTGGCGTGCGGGGCGACACAGAGCAAGTAGCAAACGCCTAGGAAAAGTTAACATTATTCGGACACTGTCTCTGACCAATACATTCTACTGACCTGCATGTCCAATATCAGGTCACTTGTAAACAAATGAGGTTATGGCCATGACAGAATACCAGGCAGCTAGTTAATGTCGCACTGTTAAAAAAAGCAATTCCCAGAACAAAAGAAAAGCATAACTCCAATTCCGCATTTTTAGAAAGCTCATTTAAGCTCGTTGTGTAGAAACAGGACTGCAAGTAACTACACCCTCTCGCTGCTGTTGAGTTGCTCAGTCGTGTCTGACTCTTTGCGACTCCAGGTACTGTAGCCCACCCCGCACCTCAGTCCGTGGGATTTTCCAGACAAGAATGCTGGAGTGGGTTGCCATTTCCTTCTCCGAATATATATTACAAAATGGCTTAGCTCCAAGTCTAGGAGTCCAGGTAACTGTTGTTTTATTCTTATCTTCTTCCTAATTTAAAAATCTTTCCAAAATCAATTAGAAAAAGCATAATTAACACGTTTAACAGGAAGAACAGTCTGGCATCACTCTATAAAACAGACTGGAACAGAAGAAACAGAACGAAATCAGTAGCGCCAGGCAGGAAAGCAGTATGATTCAATGGCTACCTAGGTATAAAGAATTCTCAAGGAAAGTAGTCCTGAATATTCATTGGAAGAGCTGATGCTAAAGCTGAAACTCCAATACGTTGGCCACCTGATGTAAAGAGCTAACCCATTGGAAAAGACCCTGATGCTGGGAAAGATTGAAGGCAGGAGGAGAAGGGGATGACCGAGGATGAGATGGTTGGATGGCATCACTTACTCGATGGACATGAGCTTGGGTAAGCTTTGGGAGTTGGTGATGGAGAGGCCTAGCATGCTGCAGTCCATGGGGTCGCAAAGAGTCACACACGACTGAGTGACTGAGCTGAACTGACAGAAACACAAAAACCTCGAACAGCCAAAGCAATCTTGAGAAAAAAGATGGAGCTGCAAGAGTCAACCTGTCTGGCTTCAGACTCTACTACAAAGCTAGTATAGTCATCAAGACAGTATGGTACTGGCACAGAGACAGAAATATAGATCAATGGAACAAAATAGAAAGCCCAGAGACAAAATCTATGCACCAAATGTACAATGGAGAAAAGATAATCTCTTTAAACGAGCAGTGCTGAGAAAACTGGTCAACCACTTGTTAAAGAATGAAACTAGAATACTTTCTAACACCATACACAAAAATAAACTCAAAATGGATTAAATATCTAAATGTAAGACCAGAAACTATAAAACTCTTACAAGAAAACATAGGCAGAACACTCTCTGACATAAATCACAGCAAAATCCTCTATGACCCACTTCCCAGAGTAATGGAAATAAAAACAAAAATAAACAAATGGGACCTAATTAAACTTAAATGCTGTTGCACACCAAAGGGAACTATAAGCAAGGTGAAAAGGCAGCCTTCCAAATGGGAGAAAATAACAGCAAATGAAGCAACTGACAAAGAATTAATCTCAAAAATATACAAGCAGCTCATGTAGCTCAATACCAGAAAAATAAATGACCCAATCAAAAAGTGGGCCAAAAAACTAAACAGACATTTCTCCAAAGACATACAGATGGCTAACAAACAGATGCTCAACATCAGTCATTATCAAAGAAATGCAAA
>SJYX01023094.1:108906-119827 GCA_006410675.1 Oreotragus oreotragus
GCCGCTCTTCTCCCGGCGCTGCTTCTCCCGGCCTGGCTCCTTCTGCTTCCTGTGCCGCCTCTCAACCTCTTCTTTGTACAGCCAGTACTTGAGGGGGTTGTCCTTGCTGTCACCATACTGCAGCTGTGAGTGCACCGGGGACAGACACGGAAGCGAGTGTAAGCGGCACGCGTGTTCACACCCCGCAGAGGTGGAGGCACAGGCCTCGGGCGCGGCCGCCCTCCCAGCCGCACGCGACAGCCAAGGCAGGAGGCGGCAGGGACGCCCCGCCAGCACGCACACTCGCCGCGGCCTGGCCCTCGGGGCGCATCGCCCCCGTTCCTCCGCGGGGCGAACCCTCCTGACCCAGCTGCTGTGCCCTCCCCGGCTGCCCGCACCCCGAGCACCCGGCCCGCCAGGCCCGCCCGCGCCGCGTGAGGCGTCCGGGGGCAGCACACGGCGCCTCTCCTCCCGGCACGGGTCTGCCCCAACCCGCAGGGAGACCGCGCCTCACCCCGGGTCCCTCAAGACCCCAGGGGTGCCCGGTGACGGGCACCACAAGGCAGTGAGCGGCTGCAAACTAACAGGGCACGGTGGATCCTGAGCGTTACCACGACGTCTTAACAGAACACAAAGCGCACCATCCTTTCCCTTCACTCAGGGCCTCCTCGTCTCTGCACCCTGTGGGTCCACCTCCGCCACCCCTCTGGGGACAATCCCACTGCCCCCACCCACTCTGCTCACAGCACTGACATATAGAACTATCAGACAGTTCATCTTCAAAGCGCCCTTACTCCCCGCACCAGACCAGCAGGCAGGCGTGCACAGGTAGCAACAAGTAAAAGGGCAACAGACCCGTTCACAGAATGCCTCTTGCGTCTGAGTTTTAATGAGCAAACATTACAAACTAGGATAATGCCCAGGCACTGCTTAGGACGGGGGGACTCACACTCGGATGATGGGAACAACTACCCTCGGTGTGAAGTGAACAGGTGAGACGACACAATGCGATTGAGCAAGTCCACTTTCAGAAATTGATCATTAGGAAATAATTATGAATAAACGCAAACAGTCTACACCTCGCAAGTCCTCATAATAAAAAAATTTAGAATCAAAGTAAATATTCAAGGAAGCTGATGTGTCAAGAAAACTATGATGTGTCAATATCACTGAATAATGTATTATGCAGCCATTAAAATACTACAGACAGGTGTGATAGCTTAGAAAAAATGCTCAAAATGTATTCGGTTTAAGCGGTTATAAAACAGCAAAGATCCAACTTAAAACGAAGTTTCTGTATACATATCCAAACACATACATATATATGAATATATGGACACATATACTTAAACATTATCAATGACTATATCTTGGCAGGCTGCTGCTGCTGCTAAATCGCTTCAGTTGTGTCCGACTCTGTGCGACCCCACAGACGGCAGCCCACTAGGCTCCCCTGTCCCTGGGATCTCCAGGCAAGAGCACTGAAGTGGGTTGCCATTTTCTTCTAGGTAGGCACCTACCTTTAATTTTCTTCTCATTTATTTGTATTTTGTCAATTTTCCAGAATAGCCAATGTTGACTCTTGGAATTGGAGAAACACACTTGCCTAAAGGATCTCAGTGCCTGACAAGAGTCTCAAGTCTTGGACTCTGTCTTACACTCTTTGCGAGAAAAGCTCCCACAGTGCCCGCCTGGGTGTCCTGGGCCCTGCAGCTGAGGCCCGGGGCTGCTCCCTGCATACCTTTCTCTCTCGGTACCTTCTCTCCCGATCCTCATCTCCTCGTTCAGAGTCTTCATCTCTCTGCTCCCTCTCTTCAATTCTTGCTTTACTTCCTACAAAAATAAAACATATTTTTAACATGCCCAAACTTTAACGTCCTGCAGCAGTCTCTACAGTACATGTCACACAGTATCACATATGTAAACATGTTCTTTAATTAAGAAACATTCTCCAATCTCAAGGATGCAAAGTTCTAGAATCTAAACTTAAAATGGAATAAAGAAGGAGGAAACCCGGAAAGCGTGTCAAAGGAGCCCCAGACGGGCACCAGCCCAGACACAGGCCTTCAGAGCCTCAGTCGCTGGCAGAGACTCAGGGAAGCAAAGTCCAGTCCAGCTGGGCAGGCATTCCCTCCCCATGCTCAGCCATGGGAAAAAGCCGCCTCGGACAAACTGGGGGACTGCCCCCTCCTGCCCCCAGGTCCCCTGGAGCCCTGCCACCGAGGGCACACGAGTGCAGGAGGCCCTGTGATGCAGGGGGCAAGGATGGCCCACTCCACTGGCCCCGGGCGGAGGCTCCACCCTGTGATCTCTCCCTGCCATGGGGACCCAATACAACCACCTCAATCACCAGTGATGCCTGCAGCCCCGTCCAGGAGCGAAAAACCAGACTTTCACTTTTCAATCTGCACAATACTTATTAGGCTTAAAACTACCAAAACCCACATTTTTAAAGGTGAGGACAAAACTCAACATACAGAGGTCACTGAAAACAAATTTCATTCACCACGGACGTATTCACCAAGCCTGACCACTTTCTAAAAGTCTTGGACAAAGGAGAACAGGGGCTTCCCTGGCGGCTCAGACGGGAAAGAATCCGCCTGCAACGTGGGAGACCTGGGTTGATCCCTGGGCTGGGAAGAGCCCCTGGAGTAGGACGCGGCAGCCCACTGGAGTATTCTTGCCTGGAGAACTCTATGGAGAGAGGCGCCTGGCAGGCCACAGTCCGCGGTCACAAAGAGCCAGACGGGACTGAGCGACCACAGTGGGGCCCCTGGTGGCGGCGACAGGCGTGCCGAGAAGCGCTGGGCTCCCAGAGCCAGTGGTGCGCAGGGTGGTTCCCGGGGTTTCTGACGAAAGGCAGGGAGGGAGGGTCCAGGGACCCGAGGGAGTCACGGAGGAGACAAGGGAAGGGGCAAGAAAACGGCCGGGGGGAGGAGGAAGGCCCATCAGAGGCAGGCCGCACAGACTCCTGAACAACCAGAGCAACGCGGCGCTGAGAAAACAAGGCCCGGCAGCAACACAAACAGGCCTTCATTACAAGAATCAGACCAGGAAGACCACAGTGACAGTCCTGAAAGGAGGCCATGGCTGCCAAGGGAGTCCCTGCCAAAGCTGAGCAGGCATCGCCCACTGAACCTCACCCTGCCCGAGCCTCGGCCCCGGGGCCCAAGCCCCTACTCAGGGCCACACGTGGCACATCACGAACTGAGGCCTGCTTCCGTTTCGATCACAGCCTGAGGGTGCTGGAGCCACGATACGCTCTTCTAACACACTCCTTTTTAGTATACGCTGGCTAGTTTGACTTTTTATAGGAAGATACCATTTGTATAATAAAAAACAATGAAGATACTTAATTCCATTTGAGAAGAAAAAAGTACTTACCTCTACCTTTAGAATCTCTAGGAATTTGAACAAATATTAAAATACGGCTAAAATAAATCTGTTTGAGAAATTCTTTATATTAAAGAGCATTTTTTAATTTAAAACAGGGGCTGTGAATGATGGAGGCAATAAATCTAGAGTACATTTCAGTAGTAAAACTCCAGCCAATAATTAAGCTGTTCACTGAAAACAGCGCAGTGCAGGGGCTCTGACCGCAGTCAGCCTTTAGAAAAGCCACAGACCAGGGGGCGGGGTCGCCTCCACGCAGACACGGACCTGCCCGCCGGCGCTCTGGCCGGTCCCGGTCGCGGTCCCGATCGCGGTCGCGGTCGCGGTCCCGGTCCCGGTCGCGGTCTCGGTCCCGGGCCAGCAGGTTGTGGTGCCCGGCCGCCTGCCTCAGCTCCTCGCGGCGCGCCCGGTGCTCCTGGTCCCTCTCGCGCTCCTTCCCCCGGCCATGTGGCCTCTCCGGGTCCAGCTCCCGGCGCCTCTCCTTCCGCCGGTCCCGCTCCCTGTCCCCGCGGGGGTGCTCCCGGGCGGCGTGGCCGTCCCGCTCGCTGTGCTTGGCCTCGCGGTCGGGGTCCCTGGGTCGGTGCTCTCTGCCGTCTGCCAGGTCCGCTTCCGACTCCCGCATTGGTTTCCGGTCTCTGTGCTTCTTCTCCTCCTTGGGACCAGAGGACTGAGCCGCCTACACGAGAGAAGAAGAGCGGGGGTCTGCACCCTGGGGTCACACCCACCAAAGGGCCCCAGGCAGCACTGGCTTGATCGGTCGCCGCTCCCTGCAGGCCGGGCCTGCAGCCAGCTCGGCAGCCGTGTGACCAGCCAGGAGCTCACCTCCAGGAACATCCGAGGGTGCCGGGCCAGTCAAACCTAAAGGGCCCCGTGAATCCGAAAGAAAGGAAGGGAGCTTGAGGCTGTGCCCGAAAGCCTCAGGACACTGGCCACCGGGGTCCCCCTCAGACAAGGATCATCGCCATAAACTCTCAGGAGGTGTTTTGTGTGTGTGTGACCTGGGAGATTCAACCAGTCCATTCTAAAGGAGATCAGTCCTGGGTGTTCATTGGAAGTACTGATGCTAAAGCTGAAGCTCCAATAAGCTGACTCATTGGAAAAGACCCTGATGCTGGGAGGGATTGGGGGCAGGAGGAGAAGGGGGCGACAGAGGGTGAGATGGCTGGATGGCATCACAGACTCAACGGACGTGAGTCTGAGTGAACTCCGGGAGTTGGTGATGGACAGGGAGGCCTGGCGTGCTGCGGTTCATGGGGTCGCAAAGAGTCAGACACGACTGAGCGACTGAACTGAATGACCGACTGACCTCGCAGCCTGGCACACGGGATCTTAGTTCCCAACCAACGATGGAACACATGCCCCCTGCAGTGGAAGCGTGGAGTCTTAACCGCTGGACCACCAGGGAAGTCCCTTCTCAGGAGGTCTTGATTGCAACCCTTCAGCTCCCCACATACACACACACAGACCACACACACACACACAAGGCCCCAGTTATGAACCCCAACAGGAACCCCACTGGTGGGATGGTGGGCTGAAATGGGCCAGAAAACCGCAGCCAGGACGGTTCCTGAGCAACTAACCACGTGGCTTTATCTCTGCGTCAAAACGCCTATGAAATGAGCCACATGTAAGCAAAGCTGTGCAGAGCTGAGAACCAGGTAGCACTATCCAAGATTACCACCCAGGGTCCACACAGACCCAAACTCAAAATTTTTTCCCCAAAATTTTTAAAATATACTACCCAAAGGTGTTTTCGGAGGTCATCTGCCTTCCAAGTATCATCTTTGGTTCTTCTCTAAAAAGAAAAGTATAGAGTTAGAATTTAATTTTAGAGTTTAAAACATCTAATTTTTTATGCTCCAGTGAGTTGCTTTTTCATTAGACCTTTTAGTCAATGGCAATCCTTGTTATGCCAGAAATTATTGTCTGTCTATAAGAATAAAAGGTATCATAAACAGATTTTTTTTTTAAGTTACCCATAAACAATCACAGGCTACCCTGTATTCCTGCTGCTCTGAGGCTCTCGCCCAATGCAGACACCCAGCCCCACCTCCCCAGGCAGACCCACAGCGGACCCCTCAGTGGGAGGTTTGCCGGGCAGATGCCTCTTCAGGTGCTGACAGCAACAAGTCCACAACACAGGGCCCCAGCTGTGAGCCCTGAGTGACGATAGAAACTAGTCAAGGGTGGTTGCCTACAGAGAACAAGATAAACCTATCCCAACTACGTCATCTGCCTTTGAGAAATTGCCTTAAGAGCATAAATACAGGAGGACCTGGTGTGTTTCAAATTTAAAGCAAATGGAGTGCAAATAAAAAACAAAAACACATTCATGGACCAGCCACCAAAAATCATCCTGGTGATGTGTAAATGAAGAAAGCAGGGGGAAAATTGACAACAGCTCATAACACTAAGGAGAAATAAATAAAAAGCAACAAAGTCAAGAATCTGCCAAAGTACAAGCAGAAAGGGCATCATTCTCCGCTCTCAGTGGAACACATACTCTTTTCTGATAAACTGGTCGATTTAACAAAAGGAGTGTGCACAGTAAGACATGGTGAGGGTGGGAGCAACAGTTAGCATCACTACAACCTGCAGCTGCTGAACTTTAAAACATTTTCTCTCAAGTTAACTGCTCTTTAGAGAGGTTTAATACACGATCTTTTCCAAACAAATGGCCCAAAGCCGACAGAGAGTGTGCTGCTGGTGGAGCAGGCAGTGGAGTCCAAGACTTCTACCCATGGGAGGCATCTGCAGGAATGTGATCCAATGTGGAAAACCCACTGGATCAGGGCTCTTAATGGTTGTAATTATATTACTTACGCCAATAAAAAAAAAAAAAAAGAACAAGGCAACAGATCAACAGGGACCCCAGGATTTTCTAGCTGCCTCTTACATTTTCACCAACAAAAACCTGGCTTCGGGCCTTACTTCATCCTGAAGCTTTTCTTTCCTTTTTAAATTTCTTGTTTAAATTCTTTACACTGCAAAATGATACAGAGCTCCTCATGCCCATCAAAACCCCAGGCATCACCCTACATATGCTTAGCCACTGTGCTTCAGACCAGGAGCCCCTGCCTCCTGCCCTCTGCTCTGCCAGGGTCCCATCCTGTGAGGCAGATAAAGGCAAACAAATTAAAAGTGAGGCTCCAAGTTGGGAGGCAGTGTTTTCCCCCTTGAGAGGAATAAACCGCACCCTGAAGACAAAGGAAAACTCCAGAAGAGATGCCTGAACAGCAGAACCTCCAACCTCCTTATGCAAGTGTAACTTATACAAGCCAACCCCCCTACTTACATATACTGAGGTGTACACAGGCCCACATCGCTCTTTGAGCAGCAAGACTGCGCTCTCTCCCGTGGTCCAACACACAACTTAGCTCTGCAGTGAACTCTGTGTGAACTCTGCTTATATAATTACCATATGACAACTGATGACAAGCGGACATTACAATGACACGACCCCAGTTCAGGCAAACAAAAGAGGTAGCCACTGAGGACCCAGCCTCAGACGCCACCCCACAGCACCGAGAAATGAACTGTCTCTGAACAGCACCACGCCAGAGATCGCCACCAGCGACCAGAACAGCACTTAGCAGCGTCAAGGACCCCAAGTAAGCCCTGATCTCCTCCCAGCTCCAGTAATAATTTTTGACAAACAACTCAAGCAGCTAAATGTAACACTGTAAATTCTTGCCTTTATAAGCTTCCCCCACTTTGCAATCGGGGAACACAGTTCAAGAACTTGAACCTGTGTCTCCCAAGCTGCAGTCGTAACATACGCCACATCAGTTCAGTTCAGTCGCTCAGTTGTGTCCGACTCTTTGCAACCCCATGAATCGCAGCACGCCAGGCTACACAGGCCTTCAGAGCCTCAGTCGCTGGCAGAGACTCAGGGAAGCAAAGTCCAGTCCAGCTGGGCAGGCATTCCCTCCCCATGCTCAGCCATGGGAAAAAGCCGCCTCGGACAAACTGGGGGACTGCCCCCTCCTGCCCCCAGGTCCCCTGGAGCCCTGCCACCGAGGGCACACGAGTGCAGGAGGCCCTGTGATGCAGGGGGCAAGGATGGCCCACTCCACTGGCCCCGGGCGGAGGCTCCACCCTGTGATCTCTCCCTGCCATGGGGACCCAATACAACCACCTCAATCACCAGTGATGCCTGCAGCCCCGTCCAGGAGCGAAAAACCAGACTTTCACTTTTCAATCTGCACAATACTTATTAGGCTTAAAACTACCAAAACCCACATTTTTAAAGGTGAGGACAAAACTCAACATACAGAGGTCACTGAAAACAAATTTCATTCACCACGGACGTATTCACCAAGCCTGACCACTTTCTAAAAGTCTTGGACAAAGGAGAACAGGGGCTTCCCTGGCGGCTCAGACGGGAAAGAATCCGCCTGCAACGTGGGAGACCTGGGTTGATCCCTGGGCTGGGAAGAGCCCCTGGAGTAGGACGCGGCAGCCCACTGGAGTATTCTTGCCTGGAGAACTCTATGGAGAGAGGCGCCTGGCAGGCCACAGTCCGCGGTCACAAAGAGCCAGACGGGACTGAGCGACCACAGTGGGGCCCCTGGTGGCGGCGACAGGCGTGCCGAGAAGCGCTGGGCTCCCAGAGCCAGTGGTGCGCAGGGTGGTTCCCGGGGTTTCTGACGAAAGGCAGGGAGGGAGGGTCCAGGGACCCGAGGGAGTCACGGAGGAGACAAGGGAAGGGGCAAGAAAACGGCCGGGGGGAGGAGGAAGGCCCATCAGAGGCAGGCCGCACAGACTCCTGAACAACCAGAGCAACGCGGCGCTGAGAAAACAAGGCCCGGCAGCAACACAAACAGGCCTTCATTACAAGAATCAGACCAGGAAGACCACAGTGACAGTCCTGAAAGGAGGCCATGGCTGCCAAGGGAGTCCCTGCCAAAGCTGAGCAGGCATCGCCCACTGAACCTCACCCTGCCCGAGCCTCGGCCCCGGGGCCCAAGCCCCTACTCAGGGCCACACGTGGCACATCACGAACTGAGGCCTGCTTCCGTTTCGATCACAGCCTGAGGGTGCTGGAGCCACGATACGCTCTTCTAACACACTCCTTTTTAGTATACGCTGGCTAGTTTGACTTTTTATAGGAAGATACCATTTGTATAATAAAAAACAATGAAGATACTTAATTCCATTTGAGAAGAAAAAAGTACTTACCTCTACCTTTAGAATCTCTAGGAATTTGAACAAATATTAAAATACGGCTAAAATAAATCTGTTTGAGAAATTCTTTATATTAAAGAGCATTTTTTAATTTAAAACAGGGGCTGTGAATGATGGAGGCAATAAATCTAGAGTACATTTCAGTAGTAAAACTCCAGCCAATAATTAAGCTGTTCACTGAAAACAGCGCAGTGCAGGGGCTCTGACCGCAGTCAGCCTTTAGAAAAGCCACAGACCAGGGGGCGGGGTCGCCTCCACGCAGACACGGACCTGCCCGCCGGCGCTCTGGCCGGTCCCGGTCGCGGTCCCGATCGCGGTCGCGGTCGCGGTCCCGGTCCCGGTCGCGGTCTCGGTCCCGGGCCAGCAGGTTGTGGTGCCCGGCCGCCTGCCTCAGCTCCTCGCGGCGCGCCCGGTGCTCCTGGTCCCTCTCGCGCTCCTTCCCCCGGCCATGTGGCCTCTCCGCGTCCAGCTCCCGGCGCCTCTCCTTCCGCCGGTCCCGCTCCCTGTCCCCGCGGGGGTGCTCCCGGGCGGCGTGGCCGTCCCGCTCGCTGTGCTTGGCCTCGCGGTCGGGGTCCCTGGGTCGGTGCTCTCTGCCGTCTGCCAGGTCCGCTTCCGACTCCCGCATTGGTTTCCGGTCTCTGTGCTTCTTCTCCTCCTTGGGACCAGAGGACTGAGCCGCCTACACGAGAGAAGAAGAGCGGGGGTCTGCACCCTGGGGTCACACCCACCAAAGGGCCCCAGGCAGCACTGGCTTGATCGGTCGCCGCTCCCTGCAGGCCGGGCCTGCAGCCAGCTCGGCAGCCGTGTGACCAGCCAGGAGCTCACCTCCAGGAACATCCGAGGGTGCCGGGCCAGTCAAACCTAAAGGGCCCCGTGAATCCGAAAGAAAGGAAGGGAGCTTGAGGCTGTGCCCGAAAGCCTCAGGACACTGGCCACCGGGGTCCCCCTCAGACAAGGATCATCGCCATAAACTCTCAGGAGGTGTTTTGTGTGTGTGTGACCTGGGAGATTCAACCAGTCCATTCTAAAGGAGATCAGTCCTGGGTGTTCATTGGAAGTACTGATGCTAAAGCTGAAGCTCCAATAAGCTGACTCATTGGAAAAGACCCTGATGCTGGGAGGGATTGGGGGCAGGAGGAGAAGGGGGCGACAGAGGGTGAGATGGCTGGATGGCATCACAGACTCAACGGACGTGAGTCTGAGTGAACTCCGGGAGTTGGTGATGGACAGGGAGGCCTGGCGTGCTGCGGTTCATGGGGTCGCAAAGAGTCAGACACGACTGAGCGACTGAACTGAATGACCGACTGACCTCGCTGCCTGGCACACGGGATCTTAGTTCCCAACCAACGATGGAACACATGCCCCCTGCAGTGGAAGCGTGGAGTCTTAACCGCTGGACCACCAGGGAAGTCCCTTCTCAGGAGGTCTTGATTGCAACCCTTCAGCTCCCCACATACACACACACAGACCACACACACACACACAAGGCCCCAGTTATGAACCCCAACAGGAACCCCACTGGTGGGATGGTGGGCTGAAATGGGCCAGAAAACCGCAGCCAGGACGGTTCCTGAGCAACTAACCACGTGGCTTTATCTCTGCGTCAAAACGCCTATGAAATGAGCCACATGTAAGCAAAGCTGTGCAGAGCTGAGAACCAGGTAGCACTATCCAAGATTACCACCCAGGGTCCACACAGACCCAAACTCAAAATTTTTTCCCCAAAATTTTTAAAATATACTACCCAAAGGTGTTTTCGGAGGTCATCTGCCTTCCAAGTATCATCTTTGGTTCTTCTCTAAAAAGAAAAGTATAGAGTTAGAATTTAATTTTAGAGTTTAAAACATCTAATTTTTTATGCTCCAGTGAGTTGCTTTTTCATTAGACCTTTTAGTCAATGGCAATCCTTGTTATGCCAGAAATTATTGTCTGTCTATAAGAATAAAAGGTATCATAAACAGATTTTTTTTTTAAGTTACCCATAAACAATCACAGGCTACCCTGTATTCCTGCTGCTCTGAGGCTCTCGCCCAATGCAGACACCCAGCCCCACCTCCCCAGGCAGACCCACAGCGGACCCCTCAGTGGGAGGTTTGCCGGGCAGATGCCTCTTCAGGTGCTGACAGCAACAAGTCCACAACACAGGGCCCCAGCTGTGAGCCCTGAGTGACGATAGAAACTAGTCAAGGGTGGTTGCCTACAGAGAACAAGATAAACCTATCCCAACTACGTCATCTGCCTTTGAGAAATTGCCTTAAGAGCATAAATACAGGAGGACCTGGTGTGTTTCAAATTTAAAGCAAATGGAGTGCAAATAAAATACAAAAACACATTCATGGACCAGCCACCAAAAATCATCCTG
>SJYX01023095.1:9386-65911 GCA_006410675.1 Oreotragus oreotragus
TGATTTCCTTTATGATTGACTGGTTTCATTATCTTGCAGTCCAAGGGATGCTCAAGAGTCTTCTCCAAAACCATAGTTTAAAAGCATCAATTCTTTGATGATCAGCTTTCTTTTTAGTCCAACTCTCACATCCATACACTACTACTGGAAAAAAATAGCTTTGACTAGAAGGACCTTTGTTGGCAAAGTAACATCTTTGCTTTTTAATATGCTGTCTAGTTATTTCATAGCTTTTCTTCCAAGGAGCGTCTTTTAATTTCATAGCTGCAGTCACCAACTACAGTGATTTTGGAGCCCAAGAAAATAAACTCTATCACAGTTTGCATTGTTTCCCCATCTACTTCCCATGAAGTGGTGGGACCAGATGCCATGATTTCCATTCTTTCAATGTTGAGTTTCAAGCCAGCTTTGTCACTCTACTTTCATCAAGAGGCTCTAAGGTTCCTCTCCGTTTACTGCCATAAGGGTGGTGTTATTTGCATATCTGAGGTTATCGATATTTCTCCCGGAAATCTTGATTCCACCTTGTGCTTTGTCCAGCCTGGCATTTCACATGATGTACTGTGCATAGAAGTTAAATAAGCAGGGTGACATATACAGCCTTTATGTACTCCTTCCTCAGTTTGGAACCAGTCCATTGTTCCATGTCGAGTTCTAACTGTTGCTTCTTGACCTACATACAGATTTCTCAGGAGGCAGGTAAGTTCATTTCAGTCACTCAGTTGTTTCTGACTCTTTGAGACCAGATGAACCACAGCACACCAGGCCTCCCTGCCGATCACCAACTCCTGGAGTCCACCTAAACCCATGTCCATTGAGTTGGTGATGCCATCCAACCATCTAATCCTCTGTTGTTCCCTTATCTTACTGCCCTCAATCTTTCCCAGCATCAGGACCTTTTCAGTGAGTCCACTCTTCGCATGAGGTGGCCAAAGTATTGGAGTTTCAGCTTCAGCATCAGTCCTTCCAATGAACACCCAGGACTGATCTCCTTGGAAGGACTGGTTGGATCTCCCTACAGTCCAAGGGACTCTCAATAGTCTTCTCCAATACCACAGTTCAAAAGCATCAATTCTTCAGCGCTCAGCATTCTTTATAGTCCAACACTCATATCCATACATGACCACTGAAAAAACCATAGCCTTGACTAGAAGGACCTTTGTTGACAAAGTAATGTCTCTGCTTTTTAATATGCTGTCTAGGTTGGTCATAACTTTCCTTCCAAGGAGTAAGTGTCTTTTAATTTCATGGGTGCAATCACCATATGCAATGATTTTGGAGCCCAGGAAAATAAAGTCAGCCACAGTTTCCTCTGTTTCCCTGTCTATTTGCCACAAAGTGATGCGACCAGATGCGCNAGTTCAAAAGCATCAATTCTTCGGCACTCAGCCTTCTTCACAGTCCAACTCTCACATCCATACATGACCACAGGAAAAACCATAGCCTTGACTAGACGGACCTTAGTCGGCAAAGTGAGTGAAGACTAACTCCAGCAGCTCGGTCTACAAGCAACACCACAACGTCTAGGCACCAACCAACCCAGGAATCAGATTTTACTTAGGGTAAGTGCACATTAAACAAACAAACCAAAAGCCATAAAACCTTCCTCTATGTGGATAGCTGGTATCTTTCAGAGGCAGCTGTTTCATTTTTTCACCTAGTTAATGGCTGCATTCCTATTCTGGAATATCTACCAAGTGTGTTACACCCTTAGGGGACCTGACTTTAGAGGCGATGTGTCTACATTAAATAGAAGAAATTATTATTACAGGCTTGTACTTTTGGATGTGATTGCTAATTTGCTTTCTGCTTTAAGGTACATACATGAAGAGTTCTATATAGGTGCTACTGGCTACATGTGGGGAATGTTATATATTTAAACAGTTTGCAGTTAATTAAGAGTATTGACTTGGAACTAAATCAGTGGTCTCACACAACATCTGTGCTCTCCTCTGATCTGTCTATGTATTTAGATGGCGTCTATCACCGTGGTATCTAAGCGCTCAGAAAATCTAATTAGCCTAATTTCAGTCTCCTCTGTGAGGGAGAAGGATCTCCTTCTCTTCATCGCCCTCTCTGCCAGAGCCTTCTTGAAGGGAGTCATTATTATTCCTCCAAGAGAAAGGCAGTTGAACGAGAGCCTCAAGCAAGAAACTGCAGCTTGCACCTGACTCGAAAGTTGGAAGTTTGGCTTCTGGAAGTGTTTTTAGCTTGTAAACAGCCCCAGAAAGGCAAAAGGGCAGTCAGTGCTAAAGAGTCTGGGAATGTGATAAAGGTGGGGGAACCCTGGAAATTTCCTTGCAAACTCTGGGTCATAGAATCAGCTGGTAATCCTATTTGCAGGGCAGGACTAGAGACACAGACACAGAGAACAGACTTGCGGACACAGCAGGGGAAGGGGAGGGCGGGGCGAACTGAGAGAGGAGCACTGAAATATACACATTGCCACATGTTACATGGGTGGCTCGTGGGAAGTTGCTGTATAGCACAGGGAGCTCAGCTCAGTGCTCTGTGATGACCTGGAGGGGTGGGATAGGGGAGGGGTGGGAGGCAGGTCCAAGAGAGAGAGGCTACATGTATCCATATAGCTGACTCACCTCACTGCACTGCAGAGTCTAACACAACATTGCAAAGCAATTATCCTCCAACTTAAAAAAAGAAGAATGTGCTGGTAGACGGTGCTTGACGGTACACTCACAACATCTTAAGACGGTGCTTGACGGTACACTCACAACATCTTAGGTCATCGCCACCTGACAGACACACAGCTTTCATTTATCAAAGAAGCAGAGAGGCAGTGTTCTCCTCCCAACTCTGAACAAGTGTTTTGTTCTCCTGTCTGTGGGTCTCTGTTAACGTTCCAACATCTTAATTTCTGTGTTGAGGCAAGCTGCCTGATTTCATTGGTTTTCAATGCCTTGCCTGCAGCTAGAGGTATGGATAAGGCAGCAGCAAAATCATTATGAGCCCCGTTTTGTGGTTTTCACACACACAGGCTACTCTTCAGGAGCAACTCCAGAGGAATAAATGTGTATACGAGCAGAGGACTGCCATCACAAAGCAGAGCCTGTTGGGTGGAAATGAGAAAGGGTCAGAGATGACCTAACCTGTTTGCCTGACTTCGATGGGCAGCCCTTGTGATGGAGTGCAAAGGAAAAAGAGGGAAGTTAGAAAAAATAAATCGCCACTTCACCTTGTCTCAATTACAGATCAAAACCCATGTGGCTAGCCGTTCCCATGTTTTTTAATGTCAAAATTGTTTTTTCTGTCTTTGCTTGGAATCTGTGTTATTTCAAGTATCCAAGAAAGTGGTGGGGACGCTTGGCTGGGGATGCAAAGATCCAGTTCACTGAAGATGGAGGAATTTTTTAAAATGTACTTCTTCTGGTAAGAAGAATGAAAAGGGCCATGGTGGTATGGGGGGTTCGGTGCAGAAAGGTTGATACTAGGATGGATAGGCTGGCAGCCTTGGAGACAATGACTCACCCCCAAGCTCCCGTTGGTACTTTGAGAGTCATCCTGGAGCCTCTGTGCGCATCTGTCTGGAATCACTTTAAAGCAGTTAGTAAGTGTCCGGCAGTAGAGAAATTTTACAACCTAATGATGTGCCAGACTATGACAAGAAAATGACTGCTGACTGAAGCCAGTCTGTGACCCCCACAATTTCAAAGGCCTGGCCTGAGAGTGAAGGCACTGTTCCAGAACTAACATTATGGAGAGAGGGTTGAAAGTAGGCGTGCCATGGGTAGGAAAGTGGACATGACCACGTGTATGTGACCACATGGAAGAGGAGAGCTCAGTCCCTCCTCTATCCCTTTCCTCAGATTCACTTAGCAGCATGGTAATTAGCTGAAAACGTTCTCAGAAGTTCTCCTAAATGGATGAGCCATTTCAGCGTCTCACTGTCTAAAATGAGCACCAAAAAAAAAAAAAATTTTTTTTTAAGCTTAGGTCTTGGCCTGATTCAGTTGATCTTGGCCTTCCAGATCTGGAAAACCTGGGTGAATTTCAGGCTTTCTGTGGGAGAGTATGAATTTCCTCTTGAGTTGCTTCTCTACTCAAAGCCACTGTGTAAATATATTTGTGGGGATGCAGTCTTCACCGTCTGGAGAAGGAAAAGGCAGCCGACTTCAGAATTCTTGGAGACTCCCATGGACAGAGGAGCCTGGCAGGGTGCAGTCCACAGGGTTGCAAAGAGCCGGACAGGACTGTGACTGAACATCCACAACAGCAAGTCACTGTCATGAGCTGTGAGCGCAAGGCCGTCCAACTTCTCTCTGCCAGAGACTCACTGGATAATCTTCCCTGAGCCCCTGATTTTTTTAATCTGTGAAACAGATTACTCTTGGATCCTCCGCTCTGTTTGTGGGATGACAATAGAAGTAATATCTATTAATATGGGCCATAAATCTTTGAGACTGTTTAAGCTTTTCTACCCATGTGACGTAACTACTACTTTATATATTTAGATGACATAATGCTTTTGGAGCAATTCAATATAAATCCTTCAAGAATGACAACAACAACAAAAAAATGTATCGGAGAGGTTTCTGAGGTCATATAGGGATGGAGGGAAAGGAATAATTCCGAGATTCAGTACATGAGTGTCCCTGGTGGCTCAGTGGTTAAAAAAAATTGCCTGCCAATGCAGGACACATGAGTTCTATCCCTGATCCAGGAAGATCCCATATGTTGCAGGACGTCTAAGCCCATGCATCACAACTAAAAAGCCAGCTCTCTAGAACCCAAAAGTTGCAACTACTGGACCCACACACTGCAACTGCTGAAGCCCAAGCACCCTAGAACCCAGGCTCCACAGCCAGAGAAGTCACCACAATGGGAAGCCTGCACAAGACAAGGAAGAGCAGCTCCTGCTTGCCCAAGCTGGAGAAAGCCCGCTCCTGGCAGCAAAGACCCAGCACAGCCATATATACATAAATCTTGGGGGAAAAAAAAAAAAAAGATACAATAGGGTATGGAGACACTAAGCAGATAAAAACCCTCTTCCCCGCTTGAATTTGAAACAACTTGAGAAGTAAGATTAAAAGTACGACAGGAGACCAAAATAATACCTTTCCATCCTGATTTTGGGGTATATGGCTTATATCTTCAGGCATGAAGGCCACGTAACAGAGACCTCGAATTAGACTGTGGAATGGACCGTGTTGGTTGGATCCCCACCAGCCCCCGAACGTGGGAGGCTACCCTGCAAAATGTGGTGACAGAGAAGCAAGGCAAATATTTGCTTCCTATGGATGACTCACTCTCAAGAGCACGAAGAGAGGAAAAGCCAGGGAGATGTTCTCCGTTTATTCTTCCCAACTCATCACCAGACAATCGACTCCACCCTTCTCCCAGGGGAAGGGCGGGGACAGGATGGAAAGAGGCCAGGAGAGAAAGTGCCTTCCATTCACAGCAAAACCTGAAGAATGGGAAAGAAGCATCACTTCCTAACATTAGATGGCTCTGGAGGGTAGCTGGGGATTTTCAAGACCTTTTGTCTCTATGGGTCCCCTAGAGGAGCTCTGTTGCCTAACTCCTAACCACCTGCTAGGTCAGCTCTGGTGGAATATCTCAGTCTTTCCTGGGACTTTAAAACAGCCTCGGGAGAATGCATTCAATCAGTTCACTCCAGTATTATATTCCTGGATTTTTGTCGCTATGATATGTTCAAAGTTATTTATTCTTTCCTAAATTTTGGAGGGCAGGACCATGTTTATCTGGGGGAGAGAAAGAAAAGTTTCATTCTAGACTTGGGAGAAGGCAATGGCAACCCACTCCAGTACTCTTGCCTGAAAAATCCCAGGGGCAGAGGAGCCTGGTGGGCTGCAGTCCATGGGGTTGCATCCAGAGCCTGCCCGCCTTCCCTGTGGAGTGGGCACAATGCCACTGCTCATGGGGTGAAATAACAAACGTGAAAAGCATGTTTGTTGTTAAGTCACTAAGTCGTGTCCGATTCTTTGCGACCCCGTGAACTGCAGAACAACTGACTGGTTCAGAATTGGGAAAGGAGTATGGTAAGGCTGTATATCGTCACCCTGCTTATTTAACTTCCATGCAGAGTACATCATGTGAAATGCTGGGCTGGATGAATCACAAGCTGGAATCAAGATTGCCAGGAAAAATATCAATAACCTCAGGTATGCAGATGATACCACTCTAATGGTAGAAAGCAAAGAGGAACTAAAGAGCCTCTTGATGAGGGTGAATGAGGAGAGTGAAAAAGCTGACCTGAAAGTCAAATTTAAAAACTAAGATCATATCACTTCATGGCAAATAGAAAGGGAAAAGGGAGAAACAGTGGCAGATTTTGTTTTCTTAGGTTCCAAAATCACTGTGGACGGCGACAGGTGTTGACAGCTCCCATAACCCTCTCCTGGGTCCCTGATGATCAGATCCATTTTCTGCCTTCTCCTTTGAATAAACTGACTGAATCATCCCTGGACAAACAGACCCTTTCCAAAACAGCTGGTCTGAATGACATTTGTCGGGACCTGCTCCCCCAGGTCCTTCCATGACCCCTTGGTGCTGAGTCCAGTTTCCCCGCTGCTGGCCCTTAAGGACCACGGGTGGGGCCAAGCTCCTCTCTGCGCCCTACGTGTGCTCTCTCTACCTGGGGCTGCAGCTTCTCGATGCTCTGTCTACAGAGAAATGTTTCAAAGACTCAGGAAATGAACTCACTTTTTTTCCCCCCTCCCCCTCCTTTTCCAAAACAGTGCCGCCTTCCTGGAAGAAAACAAAACAACTGTGACTATTTAAAAAATTATTGGAAAACGCCTTCTTCATGAATGCTACACCCTGGGCTCCCTTTGCTGCTCAGCCCCTCGTGCATGTAGGGGGGAGGGGGCAGGGCAGCCTTGGAGGAGGAGGAGGAGCTGATGGGGCCCGGGAAACAGGCCCCTCTAAAAGCCCACATGCACCTCGCACACTCGCATGTGGAGGTGAGTGCACCTGTGTGTGCGGGCCCCACGTCCAGCTGAAATTAGCCCAGTGGTCTGCCTTCCTCCCAAGTGGGTACTGGCTTCTGCCGGGCGTGGGGCTGACTATTTTGGGTTTCTAGGTGTTGTTATAAATAACATCACGGGCTGAACGGGGGATTGAAGACGAAGCCTTTTCCTTTCGGCCATCTGGGCAGGATGCTTTTCCTTTGATGAGGGAAAAAAAAAACTTAGCTGTGTTTCAACTGGAAAATTGCCTCCCAATTAAGGTGACAACAGACACTGAATGACCTTGTCTTTGCAGGAACGAGAACAAGCTCTGTCCAGGGCGGGGGGCAGGGCAGGGAGGGCCCTTCAGGCCCTCAGGTCCTGACTTGAGGGGACCCGGGGCCAGGAGAGCCCTCTTGAGGTGTTCAGCAGTGTGGTTCTCTTGGCGCAGGTTTTTCCATTATCAGGCTGTGACAGCCACGCATGACAGACACCCTCCAGAGATATCTCTCTGCTTTCATAACACTGAAGGATTTTTTTTTTCTGACTCATCTTCAGAAGATCCCCCTCCCCCTCGTCGTTTGAAAATAAATATAATTAGTAACAGGCAGACATACTGTATATAGCCAGCCCTTCCTATCCGGGAGAGTTATAATTAAATGTACATGCTGTCTGTTGTTCACTGTCTGCTAAATGCTTCGCCACCCGCTTTAGGGAACCAGCAGCTCCCCCGGGTGGATGTTGCAGGGAGAGAGAGTGGGTGGGGCTGAGTTCAGTGTCCCATGGAGCGTGAAGGCTGGAGTGCTGGCGGAGTGGCAGGTATGCCCCCTGTCCCTCGCACTGCCCGCCTCTCTGCCTTTCTCCACCGTCAGCCTTGAGCGGCTCCAGGAAATGCCTGGTCAGTTCTGGGGACCGTCCCCTCCTGGGAGGCAGAGTTGGTTGCCAAGCCTGGTTGTCATGGCAACACGGTGTCTGCTGCTCCTGCAGCTGGTGAGGGGCACCTGAGTGCGTGCAGGTTGGTGAGCTCTGCCCTCCCCAGGCCAGGGGCCAAGACCGTCCCGTTCGTCTATTCCCAGCTCCTGGCCTGCGAGGCCGGCACCCAGGCCGTGGCCCTGAGCTCAGGCAGGTTATCCCCAGGTAACCCTCGACTCTCCTTCCTGACACCAGGGTGGGCTGGGTGCTCGGCGGCCACTGCCCAGGCCCTGGGAGAGGTCATATTCTGCTGAAATCAGTGGGTCAGGTGGCTCTGGGAATGCACACGCACCTCGTGGATATATTCTGGGACCACAGCACGGCCAGCAGGCTTGGCGACACCGGGCCTGGCGACACAGCAGAGGCGGGTGTCCCTCCTGTCCCTCGGGCAGCTGAGGCGGTCACCGGATGACGAGTTGGCCTGGCCCTCCCTGGCCTGGACTGAATACAGCAGCGTCATCCGAGCCACAGGCACCTTCACCCGAGTTGCTCTCAGAGTGTTTTCCAAGCAAATAGTAGTTTCACAACACCCGTGAGAAGTAGGTGCCGTGACAAAGCATTCTTTGTCCCTGTCTTATAGATGGGGAAATGGCAGGGCTGGCCTGGCCAGCTGGTGAGGCCAAGAAGGGGAGGCGGGTGCCCTCCCCTCCCCTGGGACTCTGGGGCGCCAGGGGCCAGGGTCTGCTGGCTCGTGCTCTTAAGCCCAGCTCCTGGGGGGAAGGGGGAGACCCCTCAGAGACGGAGGCCAGGGGTGGAGGCAGTGCAGGGGGAGACCCCTCAGAGACGGAGGCCAGGGGTGGAGGCAGTGCAGGGCTTCTTGAGACTGATGGGCTCGGTGGCCAAACCAGGAACTCGGTCACGGCCCTGTGGTCTGAGGTGCTGACCCCAGCAAGTGTCAGCGCACTCTCCCGAGCCCAGTCTGCTTAAAGTGACTGGACTCTTGGAAGTGGTGATTAAGTACTTATTGAGCAGCTGTGCAGGTAATACTTCCAGGTGCCAGGGCTATGGTGGTGAATGAGGCAGACGTGGCCTCTGTTTGTGGGGGGGCCCTTGTGGGGCTTGCAGGAGACAGATAGTCACCACATCACATGAAGGGGAAAATAAAAATGCATAATGTAGCAGAGATGGGCTAGCGGGGAGGCTGGGGGAGGGGGGCCAACTTTAGATAGGGGAGCAGAGCAGGAGTCTGTAGGAGCTAATCCCAAATGATGGGGAGAAGCTGGACTGGGCCGAGCATGCCAGAGGGAAGGGGCAGTGTTGCAGAGGCCTGAACAGGGGAATGAAGGTGGCCTGTTCAAAGGTTAGGGAGAAGGGCGTTGCAAGAGATGACGTTGGGAGTAAGCAAGCAGTATGGAGAGGCGGTACCGACATACTTTTCTGATGGACTGGATGTGGGGTGTGAAGGAGGGGAGAGTTAAGGATGACTTCTGAGTGTTTGCTTGAGTTGGAGAGTAGAGTGGCAGATTGAGATGGGGAGGACTTAGAGCACGCGGAGACGGGAAGTGAAGAGGATGGTCTTGGACACGGGTGTTTGAGATGCTGCCTTCTAACCGGCTACAAATGGGGCTTGAGTATCAGCCTTTCTTATGCTCTCCTTCTGAGATCATGGAGAAGAAAGATGGAAAGTTGGGACTACCCTGGTGGCCCAGTGGTTAAGACTCTGTGCTTCCAATGCCGAGGGCAGGTTTGATCCCTGCTTGGGGAAATAAGATCCTGCATGAAGCATGGTCAAAAAAAAAAAAAGTGGTGAGTTCTATGCCAGCTGGGTTTTGAATTCACTGGGGCCTTCCAGGGGAAGCCTCACATCCCATATTTTCCAAAGAGGATTATACGCCTGCTTTCTGGGTTGGGGGAGGTCTCTTCTACTGTAGGGGAAGGAGACCAGCCAAGATGGGCTTGTGCCATATGGTGAACAGCGCTCTGCAGACCCAGCCTGCTTGTCCCTTCCTGTTCAAAGCCAAATCCTTGGTCATTTGTCCTTGAACATCACAGTTAGACTGATCTCATCGCTTGTGGGTGAGGAAGAACTGGAGCCTTGTCTCTCATTTGGTTGATTTAAATGGAATGGTGAAGGTTTAGCCATTTCTTCTGAGAAGAGGCATTTGAAGAGCTGTGAGCAGCAACGTCATTGGCCAGAGAGGGGTCTGCTGAGTAGCGGGGCTGGGATCCTTTGTGCCTTTTCAAAGCATGTACCTTAGAAGAACCTGTTCATTCTCTTGTAGCATAAATTGGAAACTATAAAAAGACTTGATATTGGGTCACCTACTGTATGTCACTGCAAGGCCAACTTATAGCCAGTAGTGCTATGGAAGCTCCAATTCTGGGTCTCCAGGGATTATTTTAGAGCAAAGGACTTATTGTGATATTTATATATATGGGAATCTCCTGACATCTTATCACAGAGCTTTACAATGTGGCATGGAGTGTATATTTTGGATTTTACCCAGGAAGTTTACTTGCTGTTGTACTAAAAACATTGAAGTGGATTTGGGGATATCAGTTCTCATACCCCAAGAACTCCTTGGGTAAAAAGTCAGAAGTTCATCTATTAGGATCAGTTTTTCAACCAGAGTGACTATCATTGGTGTTGTGCTGTTCAACTCACAAAGTGCTTTCACGGCCATTTCCTCATCCAATTCTCCCCACAATTCATATGTGGATATAGAGGCAGCAGGTCAGAGAGGTTGAGTCATTTGTCTGAAGTCACACAGCAAAGGGAGAGCTGGGAATGAGCCCCAGTCCTCTGGCCTCTACCTGCCCAAGGCCCTGGTGTTGCATCTTTGGTGGAAAAGGGCCAGGGTGGTTCTGGCACCTGAACTGATCGTGTGACAGTGAGTTTGGTAAGCCCAGCCTGGGAGGTGTTTGAAATTCCCTGAGCTGGCACCTGGGAACTAGTCTTCTTTTCAGAAGGCTGTGTTGCAATGTGACCAAGAAGGTTGAGACTGAAAGCCATTACTTCACCCATGTGAGTGAAGGTCACTCATCACCCCAGGAAGCGCACGGAGCTGCAACATTTACGAGGGAGGTGAGCTGCTTCTGAGTGAAGCTTCTGTGGCCTGGCACCCTTCCACATGGTGGGGAGAAGGGGAGCTTCTGGAAGGGAGGACGTGCTAAGCAGCTCGGCCCAGGAGCCCAGAGCCCCCCAGGACCCTGGCCATACCCGAACCAGCCCCTCTTCTGAGAATCTAGGTGGGGGTTGCACCCACAAACGGGTGGGACGCTGGTTCACAAGAGCTGGCTGAGGCCTTTTGCATCCTGTGATGAGCATGACTGGAGGGTCATCTGGGGAAATCTGAGTGACTGCGAGCTACCTGAGTGTCCTTGCATGGATGGCCTCTCTTCCTAGTTGAGCAGGCCATGCTTGCTTTCTTGTCTGAGGAGTCCAGAGTGTTCAACCTGCACTGGTGTTCATGGAAGTCCTGTCCCTCAGAGTTGGGTGGGGGGACAGAGTCCTGGACACATTTGTACATGCTCCTGCAGTGAGCGCCTATATATATTTTGGCCACGGGATCTTACTTCCCTGGCCAGGAATCGAATTCATGACTCCTGCAGTGGAAGCTTGGGGTCCGAACCACTGGACTAGCAAGGGAAGTCCCGGGCATCTGTAACTGATGAACTAGGGTAGTGCCGGGGCCTTCTGCCTCATACTTGTGACCTGGCTCTCCATCATGGCTCCCTTTTGGCCTCTCCTGATGAGGGCCCAGGGCTGAAATGTCCTGGAAAGTCACCACTCAGGCCTAAGGTTGGTGCCCCTTCTTCAGGGAGGCTTTCCTGACGTTAACACCCATGTCCCTAACAGCCTTGGTGCTTCCCATGGCACCTGTCACCACCAGAAACTGGTTTCTCTATTTGCTTGCTTCTCACATCTCTTCTCACCCAAACGTAAATGCCATCAGAGATTGCACTGTACCTGGTCCGCCTCCTGTCACACCCTCAGGACCTGGCAGAGCCTGGTGCTGGCACACGCAATATCAATACCCCGAATGAGTGAATGCAACCGAGTAGCTGAGACGGAGGTGGGCTGGAGTTGGGGGGGGCGGGTTCATCTGAGCCGATGCCCCGCGAGCACCCTCGAGGATGCACTGGGCTCCAGCAGCAGGCAAACTTTGTTCTCCTGGACCCCTGCAACGCTCTCTCCGGGGCTGAGCTGGAGAGTAACCAGCTCCCTGATGGTTACTCCCTGATGGATGAGTGGGTTGTACGGAGGAGTAAACCCAGAGGTCAGGGGTCATTCAGCCTCAGAAACTGCACATGTCAATAGCACCGAGGCTCCCAGGAATGTGGTTTTGGTTGATGTAAACTTGCTGCAATAGACCACACCTGCTGCTCAGCCCAGGGACGTGGGAAAGAGAAAGACACGGCTTGTTTTGGTGGTGGCGGAGGAACCGGTAATAGTAGAAGCATGCCCTTCGTCTGACTCAGAGCGGGTGCCCTGCCATTGCCTAAGGACCTCAGGGAGGTCGGCCCAGGGCTTCTTGCCCTGCCTCGTCAGCGCTTGGCGAGCCACGTGTTCCAACAAGTACTGGCGTAGGGGATGGAACAGCCTGCCTTTTGTCCAAAATTTTCCTTTGAACTTAAGATGTGCAAAACACCTTTTGAAGAGGAACATAATGAGATCGGGACTGGAAGACTGCCTCATCGGGACACTCATGTCCTCAGCCCTGCCCAGAGGGCTTCTGTCATCTGCTCCTCTGGCGCCTGCATCACACCCAGTCTTTGGGCTCCCAGGCTGGTCAGCGTCCACGGTCTCCTTCCCGGGAGGCAATCTCGTTCCCCGAGTCGTCTTCTTTTCCTCTCCTCACCCCCAGTTATTCTGCTAAGAGGATGTGGAGATTGAAGAATGAGCTTCTGGAGCCGGAAGCCTGCCTGCAGACCCTGTGTTTATCTCCAGAACTCTTGAGGCAGAGAAAGCAGGACAGGTGAGAAGCACAGCTAGACAGTGACTCGCAGGAAGGTCTAGGTTTCGCTCCAGGGGATTCTCCTGGTGCCAGGGAACACACTCAGCCCTCTCCCCTCCAGTCTTGTCTCTTGCCCAAGAGCTGCTGGTGGGAGGTATGAACTCCTTTTCTCAGGCAGTGGAGGGCCTGCCTTGCTCCAGTCAGGACCACAGCCTTTATCCCTCACAGCGCCCCTGTGTGGCAGATGCTGTAATTGCCTTGCAATTCCTCCTGGAGTGTGACCCCAGGGTGCTGGGACCTGAGACTGAGTGGAGCCTGCACCATGCTGTGCAGAGAGGGGCATTTGACAGATGGGGCCAAAATGTGGACCCGACACCCACCCACTCACACACCTTATACCTTCTGTAGGAGTCCTGTTCTCAGCAAGTGGTGGTTTTAAAGCCCATAGCCACGGCGATCCACTTTGGATTCAAGCTACATCCTGAGGCTTTTGTAAGTCTCCCCTTGGTCAAATGAGCAGTCTGATGCCTTGGTTTTCTTTAAAATGCTGGAAATGTTTATTTCTTCTTGCCTCTTGTTCTTTCAAGCTTGAAATTTCTCTGCACATCAAAGTCTTCAAAATGCCCTCAAACTTGTCTCCAAAGGCATTTTCACTTGGCTCTGGGTGATAGCAGATGTTCTTCCTTTGGGAGGTTGAAGCTTGTGTTCTGTTCTCCAGTTCGGTGATGTTTAGAACCAGATACCGAGACAGACAGCCTTTTTCTCAGATGAGCAGAAACCTGTGTTATGTTTTCATAGATTTTGATTAGTCTAAGTCGGGGTAGCTGAAGTCTACATGGCATTTGACGTGCAGTGGTCTTACCTGCTGCAGTCTATGTTTTTTATGGTTTTACAGCATCTTAGTACAGTACATCAGTGTTGCCATATCCAACAGGATTTTTTTCCACCATCACATTTGGTATATCATAAATGTATGTGCATATCCTGTGGACAGATCTGACCATATTTCACTCAGAATTCGTTTATCTTTCTAAAGATTTTCTTACCTAGTCATTAAAAGATGCAATCTAATTACCTAGGTAACTTTTTCATTAAGCCCGTTAAAAAATGTTTTTATTTATTTGGCTGCGCTGGGTCTTAGTTATGGCACATGGCATCTTCGATCTTTGTTACAGCATGCAGAATCTTTAGCTGTGGCATGCGGGACCTAGTTCCCTGATCAGGGATTGAACCCAGGCCCCCTGCATTGGGAGTGCAAAGTCTTAGCCACTGGACCACCAGGGAAGTGCCAAGCCCATTGTATGTTTGTCTAAATAGAGGAGCAACAACATTATAGGCCCTGATTTCTTGTCCCTCTTTGCCCCAACCTACCAAATGATATCTGTCCTCACACGTCTGTCTGTCTCTTGCTCTGTCCAGGAACTGGAAATAAACTGCCCTTCCTATTCCTGGCCACCCATCTGCATGTCTGCCTGCATCCTGGCCCCACAGTCCACCCCTCACTCCTGCAGCTCTCTCGCATCCTAGGGAAGCCAATTCTGTTACCCTGCAGAGTTCTGATCTTCCTGCTCTTTACCCTTAGCTTCCTTCATTCAGGACTTGTCTATACTCTTGCTTTCACTTCCTCATGACTCCTTACGAACCCACCCAAAACACGCTTGCTAAGGTCATTCATCTGCACTCTTTCACACTCACATATCCAGGCATACAGGGCCACATTGAGGCAACGGTTCCACAGACGTCTCAAGCTCAAGACGGCCAGGAAGGAATGTGCCATCCTCCTCTCCAGGTCTGCTTAGCTCCTGGTATTTCCCATGTCAGCTGGGGATGCAGACTCATCCAGGAACGCCTGGGTATCATCCTCACTCTGCCTCACCTCCCCTGTTCCAGTCTATTGGTTGAGTTGACTTTCTGACTCCTGTCTCCTGGAGAGTCTGCCTGGGTGTCAAGTGTCTTCAGCACTTGACACCCCACTGGGCCCACATCTCTCTTGCCTGGACTATGACAATAGCCGATCTATTAATCTCTTTGCTTCTTCTTTGAAACTCTCTCCAAACTGAGTAGAGGAACCATTGACAGTGGGAATATGGCCATGCACTCCTGGTCTTTTTTTCCCATATGTTTTACCACAGGATATTGAATATAGTTCCCTGTGCTATATCATAGGACCTGTTGTTTATCCATTACATATAATAGATTGTATCTACTAACCCTAAACTTTCAATCCAACCTTCCCCCACCTCCCTTCCCACTTGGCAACCGCAAGTCTCTTCTCTGACGGTGAGTTTGTTTCTGTTTCATTGATTCATTTATTTCATATTTTAGATTCCACATATAAGTGATATCATATGGTCTTGGTCTTTCTTTTTAAAAACTTTACTATGTATTTATTTATTTGGCTGGGCTGGGTCTCAGTTGTGACATGCAGGATTGTGGCATGCCAGATCTAGTTTCCTGACCTGGGATTGAACCCAGGACACTTGCGTTGCGAGTGTGGAATCTTACCTGTTGGACCACCAGGGAAGTTCCTGTCTTTCTCTTTCTGACTTATGTTACTTAATACGATAGTCTCTAGGTTCACCCATGTTGCTGCAAATGGCATAGCCCCATTCTTTGTTATGGCCGAGTAATATTCCATTGTGTGTATGTATTTATGGGCTTCCACGACTGCTGATTAGTTGCGGGTCACATACAAGCTCTTAGCCTGGCAGGCAAACCTGGACCCTGTTTATATTTTTGGCCTCATTTCCTGATACCCTGTGCTCTAGAAGTACTGAGCAACTCGTAATCGCCAGCATCTGCATGCCGGTCATGCCCACTGGGGCTTCCCAGGTGGCTCAATGGTAAAGAAGCCACCAGCCAATGCAGGAGATGTGGGTTCGATCCCTGGGCCAGGAAGAACCCCTATAGGAGGAAATAGCTACCCACTCCAGTATTCTTGCCTGGAAAATCCCACGGACAGAGGAGCCTCGCAGGCTACAGTCCATAGGCTCGCAAGAGAGCTGGACACAACTGAGTGGCTAAACCACACCAACGTGCCCATGGCCTTACTAGGTATGATTCTCTTTGTCAGGGATAACTGCTAATTTCTCAGTTTCCTGGCAAACTCCTATTCATCCTGCAAGATCCCCACTCAGGATCACCCCTGCTTCCTCCTAAGACAGCTTCCTCCCTACGGCAGGATCACCGCGGGGAGACCGCTTTCGTTCTCCCGCGACTCTCTTGTCATTATCTGCCTTCCTGCTGCCACTCTCATCTGTGGGACTATAACCGTTCCGAGGGCAGGACCTGTTTTGCTACAGCCCAGTTTCTAGCACAACATACAGCATGTTAGATTCTCAGTAAACATATTGAGCTGAGACTGCAAATATTCCTGTTGTCGTCGTTCAGTTGCTCAGACGTGTCTCTTTGTGGCCCCAAGGACTGTAGCACACCAGGCTTCCCTGTCCTCCACGATCTCCCAGAATTCGTTCAAACTCATGTCCATTGAGTCGGTGATGCCATCCAACCATCTCACCCTATGCCTCCCTCTTCTCCTGCCTTCAGTCTTTCCCAGCATCAGGGTATTTTCCAGTGAGTCAGCTCTTCACATTAGGTGGCCAAAGTACTGGAACGTCACCTTCAGCATCAGTCCTTCCAATGACTATTCAGGATTGATTTCCTTTAGGTGGACTGGCTTGGTCTCCTTGCTGTCCAAGGGAATCTTGGACAAGAGTCTTCTCCAGAACCACAGTTTGAAGGCCTCAGTTCTTTGGTGCTCAGCCTTTTTTATTTTCCCTCTCTCACATCTGTACATGACTACCTTAGCTTTGACTATATGGACCTTTGTCACAAAGCAACCCAGACCTTTGCTGGCAAATATTCTAGGAAAGTACAAAGAAAAGTCCTTGGTCCTGGTCCTTAGGCCTCTTCACGGCTCACACAGCTCAAAGAGAAACACCTGGCAGGGCCCAAGAGACAGCACAGAGCTCGTCTCCCCGATCTGGGGTGGCCGACTGCTCTCACATTGCCTTTTTTGGTCAGAAGACTTGAGCCTGATTTGGCTTGGTCATTTACTGATGCTGAAACTCTCTGAGCTTCAGTGTGCTAACGGAGACAAGGATTTGCTAGGATAACGCAGCCCAGAGCCTGCTGTGAACCTGGGGGCTGCTACAGAGTTCTCCTCCTGCCGCCAGGCATCTGGGCTTGCATCTCGTCTACAAGCACGAGGGGCATGTGTGCCCCCAGCCTGTGCCCAGCGCTGTTTATAAAGGTCGATGCGCTGGCTGGGACGTGGCTTCAGCTGACAACGGTCTAGTACATTAGCAGTGTGTTCCTTTATGGGCTGACGGCTGGGGAAGGTATTATAACAGTGCTGTTTGGGGTCACCTAAGGTTGGACAATGTGATGGAGCCACAGAGTTGAGGCTGTGGAGTGGCTCTGTTTTGACTCAGCACGTTTATTAGCAGCTCCTGGGTGGGAATGGCAGGTGGGGATTTGGTGGGAGTGGGTGGGAATGGGGGATGGGACATGGGTGTTAGTGGGAGGGGAGGTGGGGATTGAGAGGGGGCCGGCAGGTGCAGGCAGCGTCACACAAGGGGAGCCCAGTGATGGTCACAGCCATCAGCCGTGGGCACAAGCCCCCCCTCAGCAGCTCACATGGCCCCCTGGGCAGCATTTGACACACATGCCCATCAGTGAGGGGACTTGAGCCCCGCACTGCGGTTGGCCTTCATTACACCGGTCCTGAGTGACACCTTCATAGTCTAGACCTTGGCGCCAGTGTAACTCCTGGCATTAGCTAACCAGGTGCGTTGCTGACACTCTCCGAGTCCTCCTTTTTTGCCCTAGGAAGATCCCTAGGTTCTAATCATACAAGATGCCACATGTTTTGTGCCGGATTCCTCAGCAGATATCTGCCTCTCCCTGCGCTGTTCAGGTGGCCATGGGCAGCGGCCCCCTTCTGCTGACTGTCCTTACCTAGCAGGGTTTCCCTGGTGGCCACAGCCTCCTCCCATGACTGGCTCTTTCTTAACGAGCTAGACTTTGTTTTTCTGCCCATTCCTACACACCTTCACCCACTCACTTCTGCCCCAGAGCTACTGTGTATGTGTGTGTATGTGTGAGTCACTCAGTCGTGTCCAACTCTTTACGACCCGACCCCATGGACTGTAGCCCACCAGGCTCCCCTGTCCGTGGGATTTCCTAGGCAAGAGTACTGGAGCGGGTTGCCATTTCCTCCTCCAGGGGATCTTCCCGACCCAGGGATGGAACCCGAGTCTCCTGCATTGGCAGGTGGATTCTTTACCCCAAGCCACCTGGGAAACACCCTGCCCCAGTGCTACTGAGCATCCTCTAAAGCCAGCTACCCCACTCAGCCCAGTATAGAAACAGGACAGGCTCAGTTCTGCTCTCCAGAGCTCACCAACGACAGAGAGTGAACTAAGTCCTCTGAGATCAGATCCTGGACCCTCAGCAGGTTTATCAGCACAGAGTTGCTCAGCACCTTTTGGGGAGAAAATACAGTGGCATCTATAAATACAAAATGAATGCTACTTATGTATGAACATGTGTGAGCAGTCTGTCTGACTCTTTGTGATCCCATGGACTGTAGCCCACCAGGCTCCTCTGCCTATGGAGTTTTCCAGGCAAGAGTACTAGAGTACTAGAGTTGTCATTCCCTTCTCCAGGGGGTCTTCCTGACCCATGGGTCAAACCCATGTCTCCTGCATTGGCAGGCGGATTCTTTACTACCGAACCACCGTGGAGTATGAGCTATGAATGAACATAGTGAGCACCATCAAGAATCTTCCAGGACAGGTGCTCTCTAGATATGAAACTCTTGGTGCCCTTATTATAATCAATCACTCAGTGACAATCCACATGTATGGAGGGCTTTCCATGTGGCACTACTGGTAAAGAACCCCTCTGCTAATGTAGGAGACTTAAGAGACATGGGTTCGATCCCTAGGTTGGGAAGATTCCCTGGAGGAGGGCATGGCAATCCATTCCAGTATTCTTGCCTGGAGAATCCCATAGTCAGAGAAACCTGGTGGGCTACAGTCCATAACGTTGCCAAGAGTTGGATATGACTGAAGTGACTTAGCACGCACGTACACACACATGTGAATGCAGACATAATTAGCTTTGAGGGGGTTAAAACACAGCTCAGAGCAAGATTTTTGGAGATGGGCCATATCTGCAAGCAGAACTTTCTTTCAAAACCCTCTTGGGCAGCAGCCTGACACAGGAATCCAGGGATAAAGGTGAAGCTCAGAATGGGAACCTACACCAGGTGTGTCTCTCACAATGCACCTCACCTGGGTAAACACGCATTTGCATATCAATGTATGGATTACGATGCTTTCTTTTCTCAGAACTAGTCAGTGCTGTGTTACACACAGAGGCGGACAAACAGGCAGTGATCTTTCAAAATTCCTTGCAATATGAGTAGAGAGGACTCAGGTCTTCAGAGCCCCAGAGGCCTGAACCATTTAGTGAGTTCCTTGTACTCTCCCTGAATGCAAGTGATGCTGTTTGGTAAATGGTCCTGCCTTCAGAAGTGGGCCTGGCCTGCACTGTGCTGTGCTGTCGCTTAGTGTCCGACTCTTTGCGACCCTATGGACCGTAGCCCGCCAGGCTTCTCTGTCCATGGGACTCTCCCGGCAAGAATATGGGAGTGGGTTGCCATGCCCTCCTCCAGGGGATCTTCACCCAAGGATCGAACCCTTACGTCTCCTGCATTGCCAGGAGGGTTCTTTACCACGAGCGCCACCTGGGAGGCCCTGACCTGCCCTAGCCAGCCAAAAATTGAAATTCCACTGGAAGCCAGTCATTGTGGGAAGCCTGGAACTTGCAGAGGAAGAAAGGTGGCTTTGATGGTTATTGATGAGTTCACTAGGTACAGGTGGAAGTTTTCAAAGAGACCGTATGAAATACCAGGTCCTGAGCTTGGGTCCTCATGTTGCTGCTGCCACGAGGAACAGGTGGGAAGGCTCCAGAGTATCAGCTGCGTCAAGTACAGGTGAACGGTAACTGGATCACCACAGGGCCCTGAGGCAGCCAGGGCACCGCATGTGATCCGTCAAGGGAAGGGGTGTCCTGGGGGCAAGGCCGAGTCCCTCCCACCTGTCAGATGTGGGACTCAGGTTAACCTGAGCCTGTTCCCACAGGACTGACATTGACTGGTTCCAGTCGATGGAAGTTGATGCAAATCAGTGCCATTTCCTCTGCAGCAATAATTAACCTGCCGCAACCTTGTAGGAGCAGGTAGTTTTGGGAGAATGGTGGGGAGATGTTGGAGGTAGATTAGCATTTTTCAGCTCTCGTGGTGATTTGTGCTGAATTTCAGTGTGCGTGCATGCGGTTCCAACTCATTACCATAAAAGAACCTCATAAATTCAATTGCTAGGCAGGGAAAATCGACTGTTCAGACAGAGGGCCTGGGATGCTAGTCTGCTCTGAGGGACTGTGGGAGGCCTGGTCCCCACCTGAGTGTCCTCAATTTCCTGATCTGACCTCTAGAATTCGTCCAGCCCAGGGACCTACAATCCTATTCGTTGTAACGAATGAGAGGCCTGCCTGGGGCCTGAGAAAGCATCTAGCCTGCCTGCCTGCGCAGTTGCCAACAGACGACACGTGATCTTCATTTCCAGTCACTTGGAAGACAGCACTGCCTCCTTGGGCGCTCTGCACATGAGCAGCTGCCCTGTGATTACAGGTGGTGGGCTTATTTTGGGGGGATCAGGTGGCCCAGTGAACTGATTACTTGCAGGGGGTGGGGCTCTCTGTTTTTGGTCATTTTGATCCCAGCACAAGGCACTCAAGATCTGAGAACCGTTTGTGGAAAGAGGGAAGAAAGACCAGAGGGAAGAACATTTCCCCGGAAATCCTTCCTTATGTTGGAACCAAATCCTACTGCCGTCAGCTCAAGTCACGTTCTCTGTAGCTTACTCTTTTTCCCATCAAGCATTTAGACACATCTTTAATTGGCTCTTAACCCTTCTCAAGAATACCAATGAGAGACAACAAGTCTGTTATCTGCATTTCATTGATCAGGCGGGCACAGAGCAGAGGCAGCTGCAATGTCATCCCCCATGGTAGCGGGGTCTGGATGGGAGCTCGGTTTACCCATGTGCCCTTCCCCTTCTTGGAGGGTGTGCTTGGAAGGGCTCAGTTAGGCCAATCCTGAGGGCCCACTCTCCCTGGTCAGGCTTCTAGAAATCTAGCACTGACTCTGGTTTCCAGAATGGGAAGCGTGCATTTCCTTTTGGAGTCCTCTGGCTGTGAGTGTGATGAGCATACATCAAGGTGCCTAAAGACACAAAAACAGATGCCATGTGTCATTATTATCTTTTAGTTACTTTGAGGTTGAGTTTCATAGGAAAAGAGTGTTGTTTCACTTGCATTTAAGCCTATGTTTAACCTTGGAACGAAAGGCTGGCTTTCCTTTACAGGAATTTCAAGTTGTAGAGGTCAGCTGGTTCTATGGGCTGCACGTGTGTGTCTCCCGAAATTCATATATTGAAACAAAACCTCCAGTGAGATGGTGTTAGTGGCAGGGACCTTTGGAAAGTAATCAGGTCAAGAGGGTAGAGCCCTGCTAAATGAGAGACCCTGGAAGCTCCCTCAGCCCTTCTGACCTGTGAGGACACCTTGAGAAGGTGTCTGTGAGCCAGGAAGCAGGCCTTCATCAGACACTGATCCTGCTGGTGCCTTGATCTTGGACTTCCACACTCTTCTGCTGTAAGCAATTAATGTTGGTTGTTAATAAACCACATAGTTTATGGTAACTTTGTTATAGTAGCCTGAATGGAGTAAGAGACAGCCCTTGGAAACTGATGCAGTGTTTCTAAGAGATGTAGATTTAAGCAAATGCTCACAGAGGCCATTAACATGTGTGTGTGTGCATGTGTGTGGTGGTGGCATCTCTGTGTGTCAACGGAAGGCATACTACTCTATGTAGTCTGGGAAAGGAATTTGACAAAATACAGAAGAACTTCAAGGGCATCCCCTGGTGGTCCAGTGGTTAGGACTCTGGGCTTCCACAGCAGGGGGCACAGTTGGGTCCCTAGTCAGGGAAATAAGATCCGGCATGCTGTGAGGCATGGCCAAGAAAATAAACACATCAATATTTTTAAAAGAGAGAAAAAAAGAACTTCATACTCTTGTTTCTATTTTTTGCCTCAGAATGCTTGAAGACCTTCCCAGCTGTTCTGTGTTCGGGTCTGGCTGTCAGGCCCGAACACAGAGGGTGCAGAGGGTGGCTGGAACCAGTCCTGGGTTTCTCTGAGCACCTCAAAGAACATTCTGAGTACTTAAGAAACCATCTGTATACTACCTGCAGCCGTAGCTGTGCTGCTGAAGAACTGTAGCATGAATTAAGAAGGAAAATTCTGAGCTTAAAGTTAACCCCACTCTCTACCAGCATATGCAGTTAACTAATATTTGGCAGGAAAGCCAAGAACACCCAGCGAAGAAAGGATGGTCTCTTCAACAATGATGTTGAGAATCGCGGATAAACACAGGTAGAAAAATGAAGCTGGACCTCTATTCTTATACCATTTACAAAAGTTAACTCAAAATGGATCAAAAAGACTTAAATGTAAGACTCGATACTCCTAGAACAAAACGGAAAAGAAGCTCCTTGAACTTGGCGTTAGCAAAGATTTTTTGGATGTGATACCAAAAGCACAAAAAACAAAAGCAAAAGTCAACAGATGGGACCACATCAGACTTAAAAGCCTCTGCCCAGCAACAGAAAAAAATCAACAAAATGAAAAGGCAACGTATAGGACAGGAGAAATATTTGCAAACCATGTATCTGATTAGAGGTTAATAGCCAAGATAACAAAACCCCCAAACAATTTGATTAAAAAAAAATAGACATGGGAAATAAATAGACATTTTTTTCCCAAAGAAAATATCCAAATGGCCAATGGGGACCTGAAAAGATGCTCAGCATCACTAATCCTCAGGGAAATCCAAATCAAAGCCAAAATGAGGTGTTAGAATGGCTTTCATTAAGAAGACGAGACAAGTGTTGGTGAGGAGGTGGAAAAAAGGGAACCCCTGTATACTGTTGGTAAAATGTAAATCGCTATAGCCACAACTGAAAACAATATAGAAGTTCCTCAAAAAATCAAAAATAGAACTGCCATATGACCCAGCAAATTCATTTCTGGGTATATGCCCAAGGGAAATGAAATAAAAACAGGATAGTGAAGAGTGACATACACTCCCATGGGTATTGCAGCATTATTCACAAAAGCTAAGATATGGAAACCACTGAAGCATTCACCAACAGATGAATGTGTAAGAAGATGTGGTGTATATATACAGTGGAATATTATTCAGCCATGAGAAAGAAGGACATCCTGCCATTTGGAACAACATGGATGGACCTTGAGGACATTCAGCTAAATGAGTCAGACAGAGAGAGACAAATACCCTGTATTACTTACACGTGGAACCTATTATAAAAAAGCCAAACTTGCACAAATAGTGAAACAGTGGTTTCCATGGGTTAGGGTATGGGGGACTATGAGCGTTATTTAAGGATACGAGCTTGCAACTAGTAGATAAATGAGCTTTGGAGGTCTAATACACAGTGTAGTGAAGTGAAATCGCTCAGTCGTGTCCGACTCTTTGCGACCCCGTGGACTGTAGCCCACCAGGCTCCTCCGTTCATGGGATTCTCCAGGCAAGAATACTGAAGTGGGTTGCCATTTCCTTCTCCAGGGGAATCTTCCCGACCTAGGGATCGAACCCAGGTCTCCCGCATTGCAGGCAGACACTTTAACCTCTGAGCCACCAGGGAAGCCCAATACACAGTATAGTGAATACATATAGCAATATTGTATTCATCAAATTTGCTAAGAGACTATATCTTATTCATTCCCACCACAAAAAGCAATGATAAGGGCTTCCCTGGTGGTCTAATGTTTAAGATTCTGTGCTCCCAATACAGGGGGCGCAAGAGCGTCCGAGTCTGGGGCTCAGTAGTTATGGCATGCGGGTTCCGGGGCATGTGGGATCTTATTTCCCTGACCAGGGATCAAACCTGTGCCACTTCCGTTGGAGGCAGACTCTTAACTGCTGGACCACCAGGGAAATCCCAGCTTTGCTCTTTAGCTTTGCTGGCTCTCCAAAGCTCTTTCTGAAATCAGCCTCAGCGTTTATAGCTGAAGTTTCAAGCCAGCAACTCGGGCAGAATCTAACCGTCCATGTTTGGTTTGGCTGGCAGGATGTTAATAAAAACAATTCAGTTAATTAAAAAAAATCAGGAGCTCTCACATAGAAATCTAAAATTCCGACTTTTTTTTTTTTTTCTCACTTAAAAAAAATTGTTTTGGCTGTGCTGGGTCTTCGTTGCATTGTGGCCAACGGGCTACTCTCTAGTCGCAGCTTGAGGGTTTCTCTTGTCGCAGAGTATGTCTAGAGTCAGTGGGCTCAGTAATTGTGGCCCACTTGCTTAGTTGCTATGTGGCACATGGGATCATAGTTCCCCTACCAGAGATTGAACCTATATCCCCAGCACTGGGGCTGGACCACTGGACCACTAAGAAGGTCCCTAAATTTCCAACATTCTTAAAAAGTCTTAGGGAGGACGTACACTCACCAGTTTGTCCTGTCTTCATGATTCCTGGTGTTTACATCCATCCCACTTATTCACTCCTACCTACCTAGGCCCTGCAGACATTGAGTTTTTGTCCTTTGATCTATGCATACCATGTGCCGGCAAGTTTCCTTCTTCTTGCAAAGAAAGCAAAAGTACCAAGAGTATTGAGCACACTGGCTCCACCCATTTCTCCATTTTACTGCATCTCCCTCCCTGAACCCTTCCTCCATGGACTGCTCATGCACTGGCTGCCAATCATGTCCTCTCCCCATGGCTCACGGTGTCCCTTCCCCCAGGAATGCCAACCTGACTTCTGAAGGCCAACTCATGGTCATGGTTTCCTTCCGGATGGTGCCAGGAAGCCTTCCTCCACTCCTAAAGCCCTCTGAAGCACACTCAGAATCACATTGCCATTTGGCTAAATTTTTTCTCTTCCATTATGGTTTATCACAGAATATTGAATATGGTTTCCTGTGCTGTACAGTAGGATCTTGTTGTTTATCCATCCTGTATGTAATTGCTTGCATCTGCTAACCCCAGCCTCCCAATCCATCTCTCCTTTACGACCCTTCCCCCTTGGCAACGTGAGTCTGGTCTCTGTGTCTGTGAGCCTGTTTCTGTTTTGTAGATAAGTTCATTCATGTCATATTGTAGATTCTACATATGAGTGGTATCATAACAGTATTTGTCTTTCTCTGTCTGACTTCTTAGTATGGTAATATCTGTGTCCATTCATATCGCTGCAAATGGCATTATTTCATTCTTTTTTATGACTGAGTAGTATTCCAGTGTGTGTGTATATGTATGTGTGTAAGTCTGGTCTCTGTGTCTGTGAGCCTGTTTCTGTTTTGTAGATAAGTTCATTCATGTCATATTGTAGATTCTACATATGAGTGGTATCATAACGGTATTTGTCTTTCTCTGTCTGACTTCTTAGTATGGTAATATCTGTGTCCATTCATATCGCTGCAAATGGCATTATTTCATTCTTTTTTATGACTGAGTAGTATTCCAGTGTGTGTGTATATGTATGTGTGTATGTATGTATATACATGCTGTGAACACTAGGGCCTACATGTCTTTTCGAATTAGAGTTTTCTTCCGATGTATGCCCAGGAGTGGGATTGGTGGATCATATGGCAACTCTATTTTTAGTTTTTTGAGGAACTGCCATACTGTTTTCCATAGCGACTGTACCAATTTACATTCCTGCCAACAGTGTAGGAGGGTTCCCTTTTCTCCACACCCTCACTTGGCTGAATTTCTTTACTGTACAGATTAAGAAATGGAAAATGTGACTCTCAAGGATTGTGCACAAGTAAAACTGTGTAAAACTGTGAGTAGAATGCAGGCGACCGGGAAGCGGGACTTTCTCACCAAACCACGTGCTCTTCCTGCAGATCCAGCCTCAGTGATCTCAGCGTCTCCAGCATCGTGAGCTTAGTGAATTTTCTCTGACTGATTGATTGATTACTAAAACACTCAGTGCTCCTGGCAAAGCAATTCTCACTCTGTGGAACACATTATCTTGACATATGACTGTCTCTAGAGCTTAGATTGCAGGAGTTTAGTATAATCTTCAGATCATTTAGCAATGTCTTGGAGCTACTGGACATGAGATAAAGATCTAGGAAAAGTGCCCACTATTGGCAAGTGGAAAGGAGGGCGGGTGACTTACTTTAGGGCATTTCAGGTTTGTTTTCTAATCTAAAGCGAGGGTGGGCAAATTACTACCTGCAGATCAAATCTTGCCCACTGCTTGTTTTTATAAATAAAGTTTTATTGGGACATAACTGTCCTCATGTCAGTATGGTCTATGGATGCTCTCACGCTACATTGGCAGGGTTGAGTAGTTGCAACAGGAACTGTATGGCTGTAACTGTAACCCCCAAATATTTACTGTCTGGTTCTTTAGAGAAAATTTTCTGACCCTCCTGCATGTAAACCATTCAAGAGCACTCCAGGTTGGATGTTATTATTCCCAATTGCTTGCTCCTCTGGATCCCTAGTCTCACTACCCACAGTATGTGCGGGGGATGGAACTCAACCATTTGACTCCCAAACTCATTGTCCTTTGACCGAATGCCCACAGGACAAAGTCCCAATTCCCTAGCATGAAACAAACTCATCCAACTCTTCCCTCCTGTAAGTTCCTCAGACTGATGGCTTTGAACTCCTTGCTGGTTTCCAAGCATGCCTTGCATGTATGTATGTATGGAGATCTTTGTGCTTTTGAATTGTGGTAGTGGAGAAGACTCTTGAGAGTCCCTTGGACAGCAAGGAGATCAAACCATTCAATCCTAAAGGAAATCAACCCTGCATATTCATTGGAAGAACTGATGCTGAAGCTCCAATACTTTGGCCACCTGAGGTGAAGCGCTAACTCATTGGAAAAGACCTCGATACCGGGAAATATTGAGGACAAGAGGAGAAGAGGGCAGCAGAGCATGAGATGGCTGGATGGAATCACCGAATCCATGGATATGAGTTTGAGAGATCGTGGAAGACAGAGGAGCCTGGCGAGCTACAGTCCACGGGGTTGCAAAGAATTGGACATGACTCAGTGATAGAACAACGAAAAGAGATATTTGTGAGTGACACAGCCTTCTCACCAAATCCCTGGCTCTCCTTCCGAAGTCCTGATGAACCCTATATATATATATATATAGGATATTTTTTGGATGTGAACCATTTTTAAAGTCTTTATTGAAGTTATTTAATTTGTTACAATATCATTTCTATTTTATATGTTTTATTTATTTATTTGTGCTCCAAGGCATGTGGGGTCTTACCTCCTCAAGCTGGGATGGAACACGTACCCACACCCCTCTGCACTGGGAGGCCAAGTCTTAACCACTGGACCACTAGGGAAGTCCTAGTCTTGATGCCTCTAAAATCTTACCTCCTCTGTGGCAGTTTCTCTGATTTTGTCAGTTGAGTGAATAAGAATGAAAGCTAGTATTACTGAGAGTGTCTCTCAGTGGCTCAGATGGTAAAGAATCTGCCTGCAATGCAGGAGACCTGAGTCTGATCCCTGGGTCAGGAAGATCCCCTGGAGAAGGGAACAGTTACCCACTTCAGTACTTTTGCCTGGAGAATTCCATGGGTGGAGGAGCCTGGTGTGTTATAGCCATGGTGTCGCAAAGAGTCTCACATGACTGAACGGCTAATGCTTTCAACTGGGTATTTTCTTCAAGTTGTGGACTAGGCTGTATGTTCTATCTGATTGTTTGAGCATGGCCCTCAGAAGTGGACACTGATATTCTCATTTCAAAGGGGCATGAACAGGTTGAGACAGCTTAAGTAACTTGGCCACAGTTCCAGAGTCAACAAGGTTCCATTCCAGGGCTTAGCCCTGGTTTGCTTGGTGTTTGAGTTAAGCTGTTACCACCAGACTCCATCTGCATCCCCTTTCTGCTCCCCCTGCTCCTCCAGCCCCATCTGGATAGCATTTTCTCAGTCTGGGGTGACAGCGTCTCCTGGAAGCTGGGAACTTCTGGGGGACAGTGAGCCCATTCCCTTACAGTTGTGACCCTAGACATGAAATGACTCAGTAAAGTGTTTGCTGAGGGAATGACAGCATCGTGACTTCATCATGCCAACCTTGAATTTCATCTAATTGCTCCGTGGGTAGTATTTCAGTAACATGTAGCAGTTTGGGGGAGATAAGTTCCCTGCATTCCTTCCCGTTAGTGCCACCGCCTTCCTGCCTTGGGTTGTATCATGCTCAGTGAACAACCCCGGCCTCTTCCCCACTCAGTGTTTCCATTTTTACTGTGGTCACTTGGTACCCACTCCTTTCTGAGCATTTCAAAAAGGTTCTTGTGTTTCATCCATAACTGAGTAAAGGTTTGCAGCTGTGAATAAAGGATTGACTAAAAGTAACAACAGCAAAAATAACTCCCTTTTCGGTCTGCCTTCCTCCAGAATATCCCCCAACTCCGATGAGACAATGCAGACAGTCTGTGATGTAAATCCACAGCATCTTATGGGTTTACTCAGATTCCAGAAAGGGAAACATGGCTATTTATCACAACAGTCAGTCTTCCACATATGAATGAGTTCCGTTTCAAGAGCGAGTTCGTAAGTCCAGTTTGTTCGGAAGTCCAATGGAGTTAGCCTATCTAGCCAACTAATGCAATCGGCTATGTAGTACTGTACAATAATAGGTTTATAATACTTTTCACACAAATGATACATAAAAAACAAACAAGGAATAAAACATTTTTAATCTTGCAGTAGAGTACCTTGAAAAGCACAGTAGTACAGTGCAGCAGCTGGCATACAGGGACTGGCATTGAGTGAACAGGCAAGAAGAGTTGCTGCCAGGAAGAGGGAGAGGGGGCGGGAGATGGTAGAGCTGAAGGATTGTCGGCAACAGGAGACAGAGGACAAGCTGCAGTATCACTCATGCCTGATATTGATGGAATGCATGTGTGCACCTTTGAAAGTTTGCAACTAGAAGGTTTGTAGGTAAGGAACTCACTGTATTCGATGAATAACAACAATAACACCTTGACTCTTTCTGAAGCTGGCACACTTCATTTTGCATTTTATGTGTTGGTTTAGAGGGGCGTGGTCCCTGTGGTCCCATGACTCACAGCCAATGGGGAAATGCCACAGCCCCCCTGCAGCCAATCGTGATTAGGGAGGTGATCTCAGATGAAGGGTCCCACCCATCCTGGGGTGGGAGGCACAGGGGAGACTCCCCTCCACCTCTCCGGGAGAGGGTGGAGGGAAGGAGCAGAAGTTAGACCTCCAGTGTTGGTTGGAGCTTGGCGCAGTGGCTGGACCAAAGCTGCTGTCTGTAGAACAAGAGATGGAGTGGGGAAGATTCCAACTGAGGTCTCTGATAGCTCTGAATTCAGAGGGATGGTGGAGTGGGGTTTACCTCGGGCACACCAGATCCCTGCTGAGGGCATCTGAAGGCCACAGAGAGGTGTGACCATGCATCCCAGCCCTCCCCAAGCCCCCACTTCCTGCTCTCATATACTTTCTCTCACCCAGCTCACTGTCTTAGTTGATCTTGCTCGCTCAATCATGTCTGACTCTGTGACGCTATGGACTGTAGCCCACCAGGCGCCTCTGTTCGTGGGATTCTCCAGGCAAGAATACTGGAGTGGGTTGCCATGCCCTCTTCCAGAGGATCTTCTCGACCCAGGGATTGAACCTGTCTCTCCTGCATTGCAGGCAGATTCCTTATTGCTGAACCACTGGGGAAGCCCCACTGCCTTAGCTACGGAAGATCATGTCTTCCTGTGTGTGTTAGTTGCTCGGTGGTGTCTGACTCTTTGTGACCCAATGGACTATAGTGGGTTGCCATTTCCTTCTCCAGGGGATCTTCCTGACCCATGGATTGAACCTGTGTCTCCTGCACTGCAGGCAGATTCTTTACCCCTGAGCCACCAGGGAAGGCTGTCTTCCTGTGACTAAACAAGTGAAAGGCATAAAGAATCTACTTGCCTCTGTTGCATTTTAATGGAGGCTCCAAACCACCGTTACCTAAAGGATGTGTCTGAGTGGCACGACAGAAGATGTGGGAGTATGTGCTGCAGGAACCATCTCAGCTGGGCTTTGTCTGCCCGAGTCTTCTCCTGGGTGCTGGAAAGGGCCAGAAAGTTCAAGATAGAGAGTCAGGATCTTGGCTGCAGTTTCAGCGGGAGTGGGTGGTAGCGGCATTTGATGATCAGCCTTGCCGCCATGAACACCAGCCCTGCCACAACCCTGTGAAGAGCCAGGAAGCTGGTTTCACATTTTGCTTTGCTGGAATTTTGTCATGAGACCAGAGGCAAGGAAGGGGTCCTCTTCCACGGGTAGGTAGCCCTGTCTCACTCACATGTGTAAGGACAAAGCATCTTGGTGCACATGACCATGATTTGAAGTGTGTTATAGATCCTTTGCCTCTTGTTTCAGGAGAAAGGAAAGGATGCAATGACCCAGGTCTGGGCTGGGTCCCAGCTGATGTGTCATCCTGCGTCTGGCCTCCCTCTGGGGTTTTCTCCTTGGTTTGGAGAGGGGACTAAGCATTTTTTGTTCAGTGTTCCTGGTCCCAGTGATAACAGGGGCTGTGAATTATGGACTCAGCAGCAAATGTTTTTAATCTTCCATGAAACAAAACCAGCGTGTGTTCTGCACCAGGGGCCGAGGCTGAGGGAGGAAGCCAACAGCTGCTCGGATCTGGCTAACTCGGGCTGACGTCAGTGCGAGTCCGTCAAGGCCAAGGGCTCCACGCAGGAAGCTTCACAGTGATACCGAAAACAAATTTGCATTTTTTCCTTTCTCGGGAACTCAGCGATGCTCTGTTCCACTGAGATGTTTTCACCAGCCCTTGCAACTAGGGTGTTGAATAAACCTGGCTTGAGGTGGACTGGGGGCTGCCACTTCAGGGACTGTTTGCTCTTGCCGCTTTAAGATGTGTTCAGCGGAATTAATGAACCCTGGCTTGGGATGAAAACGCTGGCAGTCGCTGCCTTTTCTGCTCCTCTTAGGAAATAGTCTGTCCTAAGGTCGCTTTAAATGGAAAACAGTCTCAATTTGGAATTTGAAGGTCCAGGCCAAGATATTAGTCAAAACTCTCAACTTTGACATCCCATTCTTTTCCTGGCTCCAGTTTAGCTTGCTTAGGCCTGGAGGCTTGCTTTGGAAAGGGAGCTCCTCTGCTGGACTCTGTGTCCCCACACCACACCTCCCCAGGGTGGAAGCTGGGGTTCGGGGCAAGTAGCAGGCACAGGAGAACTCTTACTTAAGTGGATGCTGCGGGAGCCCAGTATGGTTTAAGCTGACCTTTCTCCCGGTGGAATTCTTTTAAGGCTCTGTACCTCTTTGACTTTAGAAGAGGGGAGATGTCCCTCTTCTGAGTGGTCCCTTGGGACATTTCCCTTAGGCTTTACCTCCAACTTCTGGCTGCTGGGGTCTCTGCCAGATGAGTTTGGAATGAGGCCATCCTGGTTCCCTCCCTGTGTGGTCCACACCTGGCTCTAACCTTCTTCACACATCATCTGCCCTGACAAACTCTTGAGGTGGAGGATGACCCCAACCCAGGCGCTTGCTCCTGCTGCCACTACCTAAGCAGAATTCACCTTGCCTATTCATTAGTTCTCGGTGGGTACCGTAAAGACCTACCACAAACTTGATGGCTTAAAAGAAATGTGATCTTCCACAATTCTGAGGACAGAGGTCTGAAGTCTGTGTCGGGGTGGGGGGGGCATGCTTAGTTGCATTTGTTGTGTCTTACTCTTTGCAATCCTGTGGAGGAGTCAGCCAGGCTCCTCTGTCCAAGGGATTCTCCAGGCATGGACACTGGAGTGGGTGGCCATGTCCTCCTCTAGGGATCTTCCTGACCCAGGGATCGAACCCAGGTCTCCCGCACTGCAGGCAGATTCTTTACCACTGAGCCACTAGGGAAGTCCCTGAAGTCAGCTTACCGAGCTGAAATCCAGTATCAGGAAAGCTGAGCTCTTTCTGGAAGCTCTGGGAGAACATTTGCTCTTTGCCTCCCTGGGTATCTGGCAGCTGCCCGCATTCCATGGCTTGTGGCCCCAGCACACCCATCTCGGCTTCTTTGGTCACATGACCTTCCTTGTGTGCAGTTACATTTCCCTCTGCTCTCTATTATAAGGATACATGTAATTGCATTCGGGCTCATCTGATAATAATAATACAGATTCACCTTTCCAGCTCAAGAGCCTTAACTTAATCACACCTGCAAAGACTTTTTCCAAATAAGGTCACAGTTATAGGTTCCAAGAATTAGACCTGACATCTGAGAGGGACTCACATGGTAAGCTCACCAAGTAGTTGGTGGAAACCCCCAACATGTTTGAAATGAGGGGCAGGTCCCCACCTGACCTTCAAGAAACACTTTGTGCTTTCTCCAAAGTTACACTTCTCAGAAAACCCTCTCTTCAAAATCCTGTCTCTCAGTGAGCTGATGGGTTATATTCTCAGGGTCAGTAGGCTCACATGCTGTGAACCTTGAGTGTTTCCTGTGAACACTTCTTGCTTTGGAATTTTACAGCAAAACTAGTTTGACCTTCAAAGTGTCACTTCTAACATTCTGTTACCTTTGTGATGGAATGACTAGTCATTGTTGCTGCCTGGGGCCGTGGCCTTCAAGGCTGTCCAGTGGGGCTAGAATCTAGCCTGTGCTCTGCCCAACAAGCCTGGCATGGATGCCTCCACCTGTGGGGAGCTCGGGGCCCTCTTTGCCAGTTCACATGGCCAAGCTGTCCATGTTCAGCTCTCAAACAGTCCAGGGACTTGCCAGTGGGAGGCGCAGAGATGCCGGGGCTGCTACGTGGCATGGTACTCTGGTGACAAATGACACAGGCCACTTCCATCTTTGGGTTTCCAACTTGCAACCATTGTGCTGAGCTAGAAATTTCCTATTCTGTGGGTTAGCAGATTGTCATTTGATAAGGGTTTCATGTTTGTGTGAACTAAGCTGAGATGGACAAGCTGGTCTGGAAAGAAAATGTATTACTTCTCAGCTCTCAAAAAGTGGGTCCAGCTTTTAGGGGAGACAGTGGAACAGATGTGTTTGGAAGGTTCTGGAATGTTTAGGTCATAAATACTTTTATGGCCTTCTTCCACCTTAGCAGTGAGGACAAGCAGCCTGCCTCTTGGCTGCTAGAATAGGGGATGGAAAATCAGAAGTCCTGGGCTAAATTCCTAAAGACTTGGGTTGGCTGGTTAACATGAAACCAGTTGGTTCACAGAGTTACCTGGGAAAACTGCAATTAATAGAAGAAGAAGGTGACAGAGATCCCTGAAGATATTGTTCAGAGATTTCCCTTGAGGTTAAGACTCTGTGCTTCCACTCCAGGAGGTGGGGGTTCAATCCGTAGTTGGGGAACTAAGATCCCATATGCTGTGCAATGAGGCCAAAAAGCAAAAAAAAGATATTGTTCAAAATGACAAAGACAGCAAAGGTCAAGCTTGCTCAAGGAATGATCAGTGTGCTTTTTTTTCCTATTACTAAATACTTCTTTCTCCTTTCTCTTCTTTTACCACTGAACCCCTCACCCCCCACCCCCCACCCCCCGCACTGATGATGGTAGAGAATTTTGAGTCTTTTCATAGTCTCTCCCAGCTGACCTTATTCTTGATTCTCAGAGGCTCAGAGGAGGGTCTGTTCTGAGCAAGTCCATCTCTTTGGAAAATCCTGGAGGGAACCTGAGGAAGATTTGGGGCAGCCTTGGTAGCCAAGCTTTCGCCAGTTTTATGAGACCTGTTACCTGGTACCTTAGTCTGCCTGGGCTGCCAGAACACAGTACCACAGGCTGGGCAGGCTTAAAGTATGGAAATTCATTGTCTCTTAACTCCAGAGGCGGGAAGTGTGAGATCAAGGTGTCAGCTGGGCGGCTTCCTCTCGAGGCCTCTCTCCTTGGCTGGCAGATGGCCGTCTCCTTCCTCTGTCCTCATATATCTTCCCTCTGTGTGTCTCTGTCCTAGTCTCTTCTTTTTGAATATTTATTTTTATCTGTTTGGCTGCACCAGGCCTTAGTTGCAGCACACGGGATCTTTTAGTTGCGGCGTGTAGGATCTGGCTCTCTAACCAAGGATTGAACCCAGTGCCCTGCACCGTGGCTAAACGGGACCACCAGGCAAGTCCTCTAACCTCTTCTTATAAAGACACTGTTCATATGGGATTAGGGCCTACCTTAAAGACCTCATTTAACCTAAATTATGTCTTTCTAAAAAAAATTATTTCTTTTTAATTGATAGATAATTGCTTTACAATATTGTGTTGGTTTCTGCCATACATCAGCATGAATCAGCCCAAATTACCTCCTTAAAGATTCCATTTCCAAATAGAATCATTTCCTGACCTACCAGGTGTTAAGGCATCAACATAGCGATGTTGGGGGACACAAATCAGCTCATAACACTTGGGAATCTCTGGACTCAGCCACTCTAGACCAGACTGGGGTTGAATTCCTGAGAAGAAAGGGGTAAGGCCATACAACTCCATTCCTACTCACAGCAGAATTCCACAGGCTTTTTCCTGATTCCTGCTCCAGCCTCCAAGCTGCTCCCCACAGCAGCCCCAAGTCAGAAACAGGCCTTTCTGATGCTGTGCATCCTTCTCTGCCCCTTATAGACCCACCTTTTCCATAGAGGCCCCCTCCTTCTTAGGGAGAGGGAATCTCTGCAATTCCTGCCCATAGTCACAGTCAAGTAAAGAATAAATATGAGGGCTGACCTAGGGGGAAAGGAAACACATAGGGCACTGGACAGGGGTGTGAGAGGAAAGATTAGGGCTGGCTGCACATGGGCATGTGACCCTCCGTGCAGTATTTTTAGTGCCAGCTTATAATACACCGCCGCCTCTAGCCCTCATGACTTGTAGCCACCTGGTCCCAGTGGGCAGTGTGGTGCAACGGCCACAGGCCTGGGGGCAGCCAGACCTGGTTTGACTCATTTCTCTGCCATGGACTAGTTGTGCGACCTTGGCCAGTTTACCTAATCTTCTGGGGCCTCAGTTTTATCATATATGAGTGCGAAAGGAATGTTGGCCTCATGGCTTTGCTGGAAGGATTACTTGAAAACCATGCCTGTAAGCTGTGGGTATGTACTGAATTGGATCCCCCCAAATTCATCCATTGACACCCTAACCCCAGCAGCTCTGAATGTAACTGTATTTGGAGATGGAGCTTTTTAAAGAGGTGATTAAGGGAAAGTAAGGTCCTTGTGCTGGGCCCTAATCCAACATTAATGATGTCCTTAGAAGAAGAAGAAGAAGAAGAATAGATTAGGACAGACACAGAGGAAAGCCATGTGAACACACGGGGAGAAGCTGGCCCTCTATAAGCCAAGGAGCGAGGCCTCAGAAAGAGCCGACTGTCCTGCCCCTTGATCCCAGACATCCAGCCCCCAGAACCGTGAGGAAATGAATGTCTGTTGTTTAGGCCACCTAGTCTGTGGTCCTCGCTTACTGCAGCCCTAGCAGACTAATATTTCTGGTGCATAAGCCACTGTCTTCCTTTTCTTCTGGTCCCTGCCCCCACTGCCCCCAGTTGGAGCAGTCTCGGACTAATCCGATCTGCTTTGACGGTACACTTTGTAAACTAGATGGGATACACATGGACAAAGGCTCAACGTAGAATGAAAGGCACAGACCAAGGGGAAATAGAGGACTGTGTTAGAGAAACATCTGGCACCTTAGACAAAAAGCACTTTAAAAATCACCTAAAAATTGGCTCCTTAAAAAAAGATGAAAGCTGTCTGTCGTGGTTGCTTTCTTGGGTTTTTCAGAAGTTCCCTGTTGAGCCCCGCTGCCTGTACTTCTTTGGATCTGGGGTCCCTGTGGACTAATTCAGGAAAAAGACTTTGCAATATCGATTCTCCTAATTCAGGGACATGACACCTCTCTTCACTAGCTTAGTTCTTTAATATCTTTCAATGAAGTCTTAGAATTTTCTTCCCTAAAGACTTACACATCTTTTTATTTCATACGTCTAAGCATTTTATTTTTTCATACTTTTGGAATTTTTAAAAACTGCCTTTTCTTTTTTGCTGGAGTATAAAAACATAACTGGCTTTTATATTTAGATGTTGTGTCTAGGATTCTTATTATACTCATTAATTCTAGTAACTTAAATGTAAATTTTTTAGTGAGATGCTTCTGTAGAAACCATATCATCTGCAAATAATAACAAAAAGGCTTCCTTTCTAAACCTCTTGCCTTTTATTTCTTTTTCTTGCCTTATTGTGTTGTCTAACATTTCCCGCAAATGTTGAAAACAAGTGGAGTGATCAGGCGTCTTTGTCTTATTCCTAGTCTCAGAGGTAAAGCCTTCAACATTTTAGTTTCTTGTGTCTGCTATAGGCTTTTTGTAAATATACTGTATTAGGTTAAGGATGTCCCTTCTATTTGTAGTTTGCTGAGAATATTTCTATTTTAAAATCATGAACAGACATTGAATTTCAAATAATACTTTTCCTGCATCTATAATCAAGATTTTTCCTCCTTTGATTTGCTAATACAGTGAACTACTTTAATTTGTTTTCTAAAGTTAAACCAAGCTTACATTATTAACTTAAATCCATCTTGGTTATCCTATGTTAGAATTTTCATACATTGTTAGATTTAATTGGCTAATTTTATTTTTTATTTTCTTATTTGTTTTAAACATTTATTTACTTGACTGCGCCAGGGCTTAGTGGTGGCACAGAGGATGTTCGATCTTTGTTGATTTTCTAAAGTTAAACCAAGCTTACATTATTAACTTAAATCCATCTTGGTTATCCTATGTTAGAATTTTCATACATTGTTAGATTTAATTGGCTAATTTTATTTTTTATTTTCTTATTTGTTTTAAACATTTATTTACTTGACTGCGCCAGGGCTTAGTGGTGGCACAGAGGATGTTCGATCTTTGTTGTAGCATGTGGGATCTTTAGTTGTGGCATATAGGATCTAGTTCCCTACCAGTGGTTGATCCTAGGACCCCTGCATTGGGAATGTGGAGTCTTAGCCACTGGACCATTAGGAAAGTCCCTGATTAGCTAATTTTAAAAAAAGATTTAAAATTGAAATTCATGAGCAATTTGGCCTGTGATTTGGAGATTTTCTGTTTGCCTTTGCAGATGGGCTCACTGCCAAGTGGGACTGCCAGGTATGAGAATATGAGTGTTTTCAGTAACTCTCTGGTTTACAGTTGGGCTGGGCCAAAGGGGAGCTCTGTGCTGGGGGGTTTGGGGGGGGAAGTGAGGTCACTACAGACTGGCTGTGTCCTTTGATAGATAGTCCTCTCAAAGCGGCCTACTCTACTCCACGCTTTATCTTTTGGGGTCCTGATAACGTCTCTCTTCCCTGTTTCCTATCCCAGGTACAAATGCCTTGTTTCCCTTCGACCACATGCTGTAAATAAGTCCTCCCCAGACCATCTTATTTCCTGCTGGGGCTTTCACTGATGCAGTTTTGTAATCAAGTTTTACAATCAAGGCTATGATAGCTTAATAAAAGAAGGTGAGGGCTCTTCCTTCATCTATACTCTGGAATAGAACTGGTTCCTTGGTAGAAAAAGTTAAAAGTTTGGTAGAACTTGCTGGTGAAACCATCTGGGCCTAGTCCTTTCAATTGGGAGAAGCGTTTTACCTACTCAGTTCAATGTCATTAGTGGTTGTTGAACTATTAACACTTTTTCCCCTCTAGGGTCAGTTTGGTAAGTTGGAAATGCATTCATTTGCAAACTTACTGGCCTTTGTTTTTTACACTATCTTCTTATTAACCTTTTTTTTTACATATAACATTTTAATTGTCACTTTAAAAATAATAAACTTTATTATTTTTTAGAACAGGTTTAGGTTCACAGCAAAATTGAGCCAAAAGTACAAAGGGTTCCTATATATCCACTCTCCCCACATTTGCACAGCCTCCCTTCTTATCAGCATCCCTCACCACAGTGGTAGATTTGTTACAGTTGATGAAGCTGCATGGCATCATTGCCACCTGAAGTCTGTAGTTTACAGTACAATTCACTCTCGATGTTGTTCTTTCTATATGTTTTGACAAATGTATAATTACATGTATCCACCATTATAGTAACCCACAGAGTATTTTCACTGCTCTATTTATTACCACACCTTTCCCCTGCCCAAGCCCCTAGCAACTTCATCACTGTTCATTCTTAATCTTTTTATTTGTATACCTTCTTTCTTAAGTTTGTCAATTTTATTAATCTTTATAAAACCCAACTATCAGCTTTTAAAATCTATTGTAATTTGCTTTTTATTTCATTAACTTCTCTTTATTGTCTTTATCTTTTTATTTCTTAGGGTTTATTTTTAACTCTTTTTTTCCTAAGTTTCAAACTTGATTCATTTTTCTGCCTTCTTTCCTCAGCAAGCATTTAAGACTACAAATTTCTATTTAAGTGGCATTTTAGCTGTGTCTTACAAAATGTCTTATATTTCTATACGGTGTTTACATTATAGTTTGACTGGAAATATCTCCTAATCTCAGTTTTGATTTCTTTTTTGATCTATGAGTTATTTAGAAGAACTTCTAAATATTTTAACTTTTCTATTTATCTTTTTATTATTGATTTTTAACTTCATTGCATTCTAGTTAAAGAATATGGTTTGTAAAATATTAAACTGTTATAATTTGTTGAAATTGGCTCTCTGGCTGAGTATGTCATAGATTTTCATAAATGTCATATGTGCTTGAAAAATTGTGTAATATGTAGTTGTTATGTATAGGTTTTCTTTACAGATCCTTTAGATCAAGCTTGTTAATTGTGCTATTAAAATACATGTTGTGTTTTCTGACTTCTCACTTTTTTATTCTATGAAAGGATGTGCTAAACCTTCCTACTGTGTTGGTAGTTTTGTCTCTTTCTTGTTAGAGTTCATTCCATTTTTCCTTTATGCATTTTGAGTCTCTGTTGTTAACTAGTTACAAATTCAGATCTGCACCTTTTATCTTTATGTACTGAATCTATCACTAGCAGTTAATTTTTGGCCTTAAAGTCTGTTTTAATTCATACTAATTATATTGCATTTTCACTCTTTCTGTATTATTATATTTCAGTTGTATCTCTCTTAAATATCATAAGGCTGAATTCAGTTTCTACTACTCAATCTGATGATCTTTGTCATTTAATGGCAGCATTTAGTTGTTTTATTTATTGTAATTATAATTTTAGAATTATTTTTTACCATCCTTTTGTGATTCATGTTTGTCTTGCATTTTTCTTTGATTTTTCTATATTTCTTGATCTTTTTTTTGATTGAATATTTTTTTTCTTATTCTATTTATTTTCCCATACAGGGAATATTTCTATATTTCTTATTTCTATTGTGTTAGTAGTTAACCTTACACGTTTAACATGCGAAGTTAATTATTATCTTTTTCTTCCTCTGGAATAATGTGAAACCTTAGAACACCTAACTTCCTATCATTCTCTCCAGATGTATGTGGTATTATTGTCAGGTATTTTAGTTCTGACTTGTTTTACTTTAATTGTACAAATGGAACATAATTATCATTGTTTTATACCATCCCTTTTTATTTAGATTTACCCATGTATGTTTTTGTTGTTCATTTACTCTTGCATTCAAATCTTCCTCTTCTGGGATCATTTTACTTCTTTCTGAAGTGACTGAGAGTCAGCTTGATTTGAATTGTCTAAAAATGCTCTTTTTCCCTCTTCTTCTTGAAAAATATTTCCCATTTTGGTTGGGCATACAAACAGGAGTGGGTTAAATTTCTTTCCCTCTGTTGACAGAGGAATGGCATTTAGAAACAATTGTTCTTTATCGTTTGGGATTTTCTAGGTCAGCATTTAAATGTCTATTTCCTACACAACTCATAAATACATTTTCCTCATTTTTTTCGAACAATAACTGAAATACTGATTGAACATTTTTTTCACAAATATTTTTTCACAATTGTTGCAAAAATGCAATCCTGCACTTTTTGCAGTTGAATTTTTTAGACCCTGCTTATCACATTATGACAAGGCTTTATCTACCTTCTCTGTGTGTAGTTTGTTATTTCCATTTTAAAGGTTTATGAGCAGAAGTTAGTAATTTTAGAAGGGCGTGACCAGGATGGCAGACCCTGAGCTCATCTCCTCCCACGTGCACACCAAAATTACAGCTGTTTACAGAGCAACTATTGATGAGAATGACCTGAAGACTAGCAGAAAATATTTTCCACGACTAAAAATATAAAGAAGGAACTACAACAAGAGGGGTGGGAGATGCAATATAGTCAAGACCCATGTCCTGGGTGGGTGACCCACAAGTAGGCGGATCATCACGATGGCAGAGGTTCTCCCTAAGGAGCAAGGGGTCTGTGCCCCACATCAGCACCCCCAGCCCAGGGGTCTGGCACTGAGCAGACAAGCCCCCAGAACATCTGGCTTTGTAGGGCAGTAGAGCATGAGGACAGGAGGGGAGGAGGGCTGTGGAAAATAGAAACTCACTCTCAAAGGGCACATGCAAAAATCTCTCATGCTCCAAAACCGAGCACAGAGGCAGTAGTTTGAGGTGAGCCTAGGTCAGACCACCTTGGAGAACCTCCTGGAGAGTCAGGCAGCAACGAGGACTCCCCTGGGGGACACGTGCTGGCAGCAGCCACTCTAGGGAGCTTGTTCTACCGCAAGGAAACTGGCACCACAAACACCATTTTGGAGTCCTCCCACTTGCCTATTGGGCTTCCTTGGTGACTCTGATGATAAAGAGTCCACCTGCAATGCAGGAGACCCAGGTTCGATCTCTGGTTTGGGAAGATCCCCTGGAGAAGGAAATGGTAACCCACTCCAGTATTCTTGCCTGGGGAATCCCGTGGACAGAGGAGCCTGGAAGGCTCTAGTCCCTGGGGTTGCAAAGTCAGACACAGCTTTATCTTAACACACACACTTCCCTCTACCCTATTAGCACCAGAGGCTTATCTTCCCTCCAGTTGAATAGCACCAATACCAATCTTAGGTCAAGAGATCAGCTGTGTGGGGACCCAGCCCTACCCACCAGCAGGTCCAGGATGTGAGTCTGCTCACCAATGAGCTGATACTAGTACTGAGACCCCCAGGCTCTACTGCCAGCCATCCTGGGACACAACCCCATCCACCAGCACGCTGAAACCAGTCTCAGACACCCCACTCTGCTGCCAGGACCCCATAGCCAGTTGCTCTGGGACCTAGCCCTGCCCACAATGGGCTGGCATTAGCAGTGAGCTACACAGCCAGCTGCACTGGGACCTGGTCATACTCAGCGGAGTGGTGGGAATCACCCAAGCTCAACAGAAAAATGAAAAAGAATTTAAGAGACCTCTGGGACCACATCAAACATACTAACATTCACATTATAAGGGCCCCAGGAGAAGAGAGAGAAAGGGACAGAGAAATCATTTGAAGAATAATAGCTGAAAACATCCCTAATCTGGGAAAAGAAAGAGACATTGAGGCCCAGGAAGCAGAGAGAGTCCTGATCAAGAGGTCCACATCAAGAAAGATAATGATTTAAAATGGCAAAAATTGGGACTTCCCTGCAGATGCAGTGGTTAAGACTCCCTGCTTCCACTGCAGGGAGCATGAGTTTGATCCCTGGTTGGGGAACTTAAGATCTTGCATGCCATGCTGTGCTTAGTCGTTTTTTGCAATTGCATGGACTGTAGCCCACCAGGCTCCTCTCTCCATGGGGATTCTCCAGGCAAGAATAATGGGGTGGGTTGCCATGCTTTCCTCCAGGGAATCTTTCCAACCCAGGGATGGAACCCAGGGTCTCCCACTTTACTGTCTGAGCCACTAGGGAAGCCCTGCCATGCCATGCTGCTACTGCTGCTGCTGCTGCTGCTAAGTCGCTTCAGTCGTGTCCGACTCTGTGCGATCCCATAGACAGCAGCCCACTAGGCTCCCTCATCCCTGGGATTCTCCAGGCAAGAACACTGGAGTGGGTTGCCATTTCCTTCTCCAATGCATGAAAGTGAAAAGTGAAAGTGAAGTCGCTCAGTCATGTCTGACTCTTAGCGACCCCATGGACTGCAGCCTACCAGGCTCCTCCGCCCATGGGATTTTCCAGGCAAGAGTACTGGAGTGGGTTGCCATTGCCTTCTCTGGCCATGCCATGCAGTGTGGCCAAAACAAAAAGGGGGGGGGGCAACAATTAAAAATAGAAACTCTTTTCTTTCAAGGAAAAAGCAACTCGTTACATACAAGGGAACTTCCATAAGACTGCAAGCTGACATTTCAGCAGAAGCCTTGCAGGCCAGAAAGAAGTGACATAATATTCAAAATGATGACAGGAAAAAAGCTACAACCAAGAATACCCTACCTGGCAAGCCTATTATTCAGATTTGAAAGAGAGATAAAGAGTTCTACAGACAAGCAAAAGCTAAAAGAGTTCAGCACCTCTAATCTGGCTTTTCAAGAAATGTTAAAGAGATTTCTCTAAGAAAAGACACAGCTAGAAATGTGAAATTATGAAAGGAAAAATCTCATTGGTAAAGGCAAATGTACAGTAAGAGTGGTAGATCAACCACTCATAAAGCTAGTGGGAAGGTTAAAAGAGAAAAGTAGTCAAAATCACCCCTACTTACAATAAGTAGTTAAGGGTTACACAAGTGTGATGTCAAAAACATTAAACACGCGGTGGGGGAGTAAAAATGCAGGGTTGTTAGAATGCATTCGAATTTAAGAGATTATCAACTTAATTATATAATGTGTATCCCCATGGACTGTAGCCTACCAGGCTCCTCTGTCCATGGGATTCTCCAGGCAAGAATGCTGGAGTGGTTTGCCATTTCCTTTTCCAGGGAATCTTCCCGACTCAGGGATCGAACCCATGTCGCTTGTTATCTCCTGCTTTGNCCCCATGGACTGTAGCCTACCAGGCTCCTCTGTCCATGGGATTCTCCAGGCAAGAATGCTGGAGTGGTTTGCCATTTCCTTTTCCAGGGAATCTTCCCGACTCAGGGATCGAACCCATGTCGCTTGTTATCTCCTGCTTTGGCAGGTGGATTCTTTACCACTAGCACCTGGGAAAACCAAGATAATCAAAAACATGTTGATATATATACACCTCATAATAACCCCAAAGTAAAAACTGTAATTATATACACACACACAAAAGAGAAAGGAATCCAATGTAACACAAAAGATAGTTATCAAATTATGAGAGAAAAGAGCAGAAGAAGAAAGGAATGAAAGAGAACTATAAAACAACCGGAAAACAATTAACAAAAATATTGTAATTTTTAAAATGTGTTTTTACTGTGGTAAAAGTCACATAATCTAAAACATGCTACTTTAACCATAGTTAACTACAGTTTAGTAGCGCTAAGTACTGTTGTGCAACTTTTACCATCATCCATCTCCCCAGATTTTCACCTTCCTAAATTGAAACTGTCCCCATTAAACCGTAGCTCCACATCTCTCCCTGCACCCCACTCACCCCCTGTCCTCTGGCATCTACCAACGCACCTTCTGACTCTATGACTTTGACTGTTCTAGGTATCTTGTATAAGTGGACTCAAACACCTAACGTACATTGGAATGCAAAAATATTAAACATTTGCTTTCAACCATTAGCATAATTTCAAGAAGAAAAAAAGTCTGTTTATCCAGATATTTACCATTTCTGTTTCTCTCCCTTCATTTTTGATATTCCAAGTTGCCTTCGATATCATTTCCCTATATTCCATGTCATTGGGTCTGCATCCTTTGATGAGGTTGGAGACCTCTGTGGAGCAAGAAGGACTTCACTCATCCCCAGGGTCCTGCAGTTCTGCATGCTGGGCCTCCTGCCTCCCCTTCCTTCTAGATGCTCCTCTTTGCAAGCAAGCCCTCCTGCTGGACTTTTGCTCCTTGATATTCAGAGACAGTCCTTACCTTGTGTAGGTTCATTTGTATTTAAGGCCTATATTTAGCTGTGACATTAAAAGCTGGCTTCCCTTTAAAAGAATTTCAAGTTTTAGAGGTCAGCTGGTGTTATGGACTGAATGCTTGTGCCCTCCCCCCCCCCCCCCCCCACCNCTACTAAAAGCATTTGGTTTGGTTTCCGTTTCTCCACAGATTTTTAGATTACCTCTCTGACCTCTGCGTGTCCATGAACAAATCCATTCCAGTGACTCAGGAACTGATATGTAAAGCTGTGCTGAATCCAACCAATGCCGACATCCTCATTGAGACCAAGTGAGTGGGGGTTGGGGAGTGACTGTGAAGGTGTGAACGGGATTTAGATGGAGAGCACGTGCCTCAGTGGTTGTCTGTGCCGTGGGGAGTTAAACCCAGCCCCTTCGCTTCTGAAGTCAGGTTGGCTGGCCTTTGATTATCTTCATGCCAGCATCTTGATTAGAGGAGTTACTGGATTTGCTTCTGCTGTGGTGGCCTCCTCTGTATGGTGATGTCACTTACTTACTGAGTTGAAAGTGATGTGGGCTACTGGGGAGCATCTTACACACCCTTGATTTCATTTTAAGACTTGAAAGTTCTCCAGTTAGGATCCTCAGGTTTAAATTTTAAAGGAGGTAATTCATTGTCAATATTAAGACATTGTAGGGAAGAGCTTGTGAAATTACCACTATTCAAAAAGTGTTCATTGGTCTACAGAAGTTTGGAAAGTAGTAGTTGATTCATTTGTAACAGGGAAGCATATACTGCCAGTAACATATCAATATTCAAAAAGAAATGTTTTTTAAAAACACTTATGCCCTAAACTTGTGATTTTTTGGGGGGAGGGGTCCCATGCATAACTTAATTTTGAGCTTGGGCTGAAAGCTGACTTTCTCAACCTTGGCCTTTGACATTTGGGGCCAAGCAGTGCCTGTCTCTTATACACATCTAGATGTGTATAAGAGACAGCTCCCCCCCCCCCACCTCCACCCCCATTCACACAATGAAACCCTAACTCCCAGTGTGATCATATTAGTAAATGAGGCTTTGGGGAGGTGATTTGGTCTTGAGGGTAGAGTCACCATGATGGCATCAGTGTCCATATAAAAAAATATCCCTTCTTGTATTCTAGAGAGATATTTCACTTTGCCATGCAAAGACACAGAGAGAAGGTTGTTGTCTGTAAGCCAGGAAGAGAGCCCTCACCAGAACCTGACCATGCTGGTATCAGGATCTTGGAAAGGTCCAGCCTCTAGAACTATGAGAAATAACTATGTAAGCCCCTTGGTGTGTAGCATTCTGTTACAGCCATGCTGATTGAGGCAGATGGGTGGGCATTTTGAGCTGGAGGAAGCCTTGCCTGTGGCCATTGACCCCAGCTACACACAGGCGAATCCTTGTCTTCGTGAGCACAACTGTGTCAGTCTGCTCACTGCCTGATCAGAATGCCAGATTGTGGCTTAGACAACAGAAATTGTCTCCCAGTTCAGGAGGTCAGGAGTCCAAAATCAGGGTGTCTGCAGGCTTGGTTTCTTCTGGGGCCTCTCTCCTTGGCTGGCCAACGGCCGTCTTCTCTCTGTGTCCTCACATTGCTTTCCCTCTGTGATGTCTGTGTCCACCTCTCCTTTTAAGAACATGGCTCATAGTATATTAGGGCCAGCTCTCATGACCTTATAATTTAATTATGTCTCTGAAGACCCCACTCCAAATATAGTCATATTTTGAGGTGCTTTGGCATAGGACTTCAACATATGAAGTTTGGGGGAACATGATTCAGCCCAACCATTTTCCTTAAACACTGAATGGAGAAACCAAAACACAAGTCTTGACGTCTGAGAAGCTTGTAAACAATATTTGTTGGATTGAAAGCATGAGAACAAAGGGATGGTGGTGGATTGGGTAGGGGGGTGTGTGCATGTGTGCATGCAAGAGTGTGCTTGTGTGTGTGTTCGGGGGTTCCTTCCAAACTAATATGATAGAATTGAGTTGGCACCCAGCATGCGAGAGACCCCCTTGAGGTCTGTTATTTGGAGACACATTTTAAAGCATACTTTCATTTGCTTAACATTTCCTTTTCAAATAATTGCTAAAAATATTAGCATCCAAATAGGATAAAACCTGATATGATCAATTTAATCTTCATACCAATCCAAAACTATTTATTACTGTTATTTTAATTTTATTTTTTAATTAAAAATAGTTATTTATTTATTTGATTGCACTGGGTCTTTCTCAGTTGTGGCACATGGGATCATGATCTTCACTGCAGCATGCCATGCTTCTGGCATGCAGGGTCTCATTCCCTGACCAGGGATTGAACCCAGGCCCCCTGCCTTGGGAGTGCAGGGTATTAGCCACTGGATCACCAGGGAAGTCTCCTTTAACCGTTATTTTAAAAAATATATCAGTTGAGTAAGAAGTTAAAGGAATAGTATATCAGAGCTGCAATCAAATAGACTTTGGAATAGTCCTTCTTTGCGGTTGGTTATCATAAACAGATCTCTACTGAAAACCTTATTTTGAAACTCAAGTTAGGCAGTCATTAACATATTCATTTTCCTGTAATTCATGGAAAATAATCAGTGGACTTCATATGAGATTGTTTCTGTCATTTTCCAAAGGGCCTGTTTTCCTTTATACTTGTGTATTGAGCACTTATTATGCAATAAATACTGTGACATGATCTTACCCTCAAGAAAGTCAGTCTCATGGGGCAGACATACAAATAAGTTGGTGATGAGACAAGTCATGGACATCCCAGGACACAGCCAGAATGCAAGGGAGGGTCTCTTCTTTCATACCATGGAGGTCAGAGATGGTTTGAGGGACAAGGATAGGTAGGAACTGGAAGATAATAGGAGGATGGGAGAGAGTATGATTTTGGGGGAAGGGGCTGAGGTAAAGTCAGGAGAAGTTATCTCTAGATCCATCTACGTCACTGCAAGTGACATTATTTCATTTTTTCCCATGGCTGAGTAATATTCCATTGTGTACGTGTACCACTTGTTAACCCAGTCATCTGTTGATGGACTTTTTGGTTGCGCCCATGTCTTGGCCGTTGTAAATATTGCTGCAGTACACTTTTGGGCGCCTGTGTCTTTTCGAATACTGGTTTTCTTCAGACATATGCCCAGTTGCAGTATTGCAGGATCATATGGTAGCTCAGTATGGTCTTTACCTTTTAAACCCATCTCCTTTCTATTCTCTCTAGTGGACGTTACCAGTTAACATCCCACCAACAGCAAAGAAGGGTTCCCCCTTCACCACCACCTCTCTAGCACAGGCCAGCCTGTGTCCAACATCGTACCTGGCAGCTTTTCACCAGAGCCATTGGTTAGTCCTTGACTGTTTTGATCTCCTCGTGTCTATCCCATTCTTCTGTATCACCTCTAACAATATCACCTTCCTCAGGTGCTAGGGCAACCTGAGTGTCCAGAACTGGCCACTCAGCATATTCTGATCCTCTGAACCCAGTAAGGGCTGAGCATGTTGACACAAACTGGTTCAGTGAGACCCAACCCAAGGCTCTTACTGGAGTGTCTTTCCTCTGGGCTCTCAGGGAGAATGTAGAGTCACAGGTGAAATCACCTGCCCAAGCCTGAGTCCTACAGAGCAGACATTTCCGAGGTTGATGATGAGAAAAGACCACAGTTGGAAGCTGTGGCTGTGGAAATGAGTGTGTAAGCGGAAATGTGTGTGTAAGAGGAGGGAGCAGGGTATCCGGGGCCAGCCTGTGTGCATATTTAGTTGCTCAGTCATGTCTGACTCTTTGCTGCCCCACAGACTGTGGCCCACCAGGTTCTTCTGTCCATGGGATTCTCCAGGCCAGAATACTGGAGTGGGTTGCCATTTCCTCCTCCAGTCTGGGATCAGAGGATGATGCAAAAATACTCTGCAGCTGGACCCCGGTGATTGACAGCTCCAGGTCCCTCGGCACCCCTTCTTCCCCTTTGACTGCAATGCCCCAGAGAGCCCTCTGGCCTTGGCCGCCTCCCGCAGGAGAGCAGAGGCTGGGAGGTGCTTGTGCACAAGGACAATAGGAACAAAGGCGACTTTCAGGCCAGGGTTTGCATCTCTGCCTCATCGCCGAAGAGAATTAAAAACAAACCTCCCCAGTTGTTGGAGAGTTACGTTGCATGGCGAAGGCGGTGATTTACTGATGGGGATAAAACTTCACTAATGGGTTCCAGTGACTTCAGTACATCAAGAAAGGAAGACTTGCTCCCAAGATCCCTGGTCTTCGTCGGGGAGGCCGTGGTCACATAAATCTCAGTGACCGTCCAGGGGCGTGAGCTGCAGGAGCGCTGGCCCCTGAGGGGAGCTGACTCAGGAGCAGTGGAGGGGCCTGGAGCCAGGGAGCCGCTGGGGGCCCTCTTAGCCCGCCTCCCCACCTGGAACATCCAGCTGCTGCTCTTCTGGGGCTCTCCACTTCTCTCGGGCTTTGCCAGCCTGGCCCAAATCTCCATCTTGGCCTTCCATGACGCAACCAAAGCAATGTGCTTTCCATCCCCGCCCCGGGGGTGCCCCGCGTGAGGAATTTGTTCCTGATATTCAGCTGACATCCTTCTTTTCTTTCCATTTCATTCCCATGACGCTTATAGAACTACTACTCCCTGGGGCCATCGCTGACTGTTTCCTCTCTCTTTGGGGCCGGCTCCTTCTCCCATGAGCGGTACCCACCCGGCTCTGCCAGTGTGACCCGCCAAGGCCCTCACTTGCTCGTCTAGCTCATTAATCATCTTTGTTGCTTTTCTTGGGAATTTCCTCTGAGTCGTTTGCTAGTTTCCTGGACAGAAGAACAGAGCACAGCTGCTACTTTCACAGACTAGTCGAGAAGAGGGCTCTTCTGTCTGGTTACAAAATAGCCCCTCCAGAGCACGTCCTGGGTGGCTGCACCTGGGGCTGAGCAGAAATGCTCCCAGCTTCCGGGGAACTGTCTGCTGGGTCTGTCTGGGATTCTTTCCAAGCCAAGGTTTTACATTTTTCCCCCCAGTATTAGAAAGGGCTTCATTATGCAAAGGTGGCTCAGTGGTAAAGTATCTGCCTGTTAATGCAGGAGACACAAGAGGTGCGGGTTCAATCCCTGGAGGAGGAAATGGCAGCCCAGTCCAGTATTCTTGCCTGGAAGACTCCATGGCTAGAGGAGCCTGGTGGGATACGGTCCATGGGGTCACAAAGACTTGGACATGACTGAGCTACTGAGCACGCACCTTATAAAGCAGGCCCAGGAGAGGGACTAAGGAAACACAGTTGAGAGAAAGCCAAGGGCATGATAGCGGTCATTCTGCAAGAGATATCTCCTCCAAGTCAGGGCCCCAGGGCTAGAACCATGGGGCCAGGGCAGCCAGGGATAGGGAGAACATAGGGCTGCCCTCTTTTTTTTTTTTTTTTTTTGTTATGCGATCTGGCTTGTAGGATCTTAGTTCCCCTGCATGTATGCTAAGTCACTCAGTCATGTCCAACTGTTTGAGACCCTAAGGACTATAGCCAGACAGACTCCTGAAGTGAAGTGAAGTGAAGTCGCTCAGTCGTGTCTGACTCTTTGCGACCCCATGGACTGTAGCCTACTAGGCTCTTCTGTCCATGGGATTTTCCAGGCAATAGTCCTGGAGTGGATTGCCATTTCCTTCTCCAGGGGATCTTCCCAACCCAGGGATCGAACCTGGGTCTCCTGCATTGTAGACAGACCCTAAGGACTGTAGACAGACCCTAAGGACTGTAGCCAGACAGACTCCTGAGTCCATGGGATTTTCCAGGCAAGAATGCTGGAGTGGGTTTTTGTGTCCTCCTCCAGGAGATCTTTCTGCTCAGAGATCAAACCTGCATCTCTTACATCTCCTGCATCAGGAGGTGTGTTCTTTACCATTAGCACCACCTGGGAAGCCCCTCAGTGCCCCCACCAGGAATAAAACTTGTGCCCCAGCAGTAACAACGCCAAGTCCTAACCACTGTAACACCAGGGAATTCCCAGGGCCTCCCCTCATTTGACAAGTGCACACAATGCTTGGGGTTATTTACCCTTAGAGCAGGTTTAATAAAGTAATCAGGGCCTTAGAGTCAGATGTAAGGTGATGTTGTCACTCACTAGCTATGAGATCCTGGCAAGTCCTTTGGCTTCACTGGGCCTTAATGACTTACCAGAAAGGATGGGGAAATATTGATGATGCTGGTGATGATAATGGTTCAATAAATCCAGTGGAAAAGTGATGTCCACTCCCATCTCTCCTTGGCTTGTAGTGGTCTCAACTGTGCCCATCTGGCCCCAAAGAACAAGACCGAGCGTTCCTTTTCCATCCTCGCTGGGGTTTCTGGGTCCCACTAGGGCTTACAAATGTCTATGCGATGTTTTGGATAGCTTAGCAATTTGGCACTGAGGTTGGGGGACTGGAAGTCCTAGGAGGAAGTTGATCCAGCTCAGGGGAAGGCAAGGGGTCTCACACTCCATCCTGGTGGGGTTCCTACTAGAGCCAACTGCCTTCCCTTCTCAGAGCTGAGCTTGGCTCTCTGGTCTCGCCTGACCACTCGTTCAGTTCAGCTCAGCTCAGCCACACAGTTGCGTCCAACTCCTTGTGACTCCATGGATGCAGCATACCAGGCTTCCCTGTCCATCACCAACTCTCAGAGCTTGCTCAAACTCTTGTCCATTGAGTCAGGCATGCCATCCAACCATCTCATCCTCTGTTGTCTCCTTCTTCTCTTGCCTTCAATCTTTCCCAGCATCAGGGTCTTTTCTAATGAGTCAGTTCTTCGTGACCAGAGTATTGGAGCTTCAGCTTCAGCATCAGTCCTTCCAATGAAGATTCAGGACTGATTTCCTTTAGGATGGCCACTAGAACATGCCTCAGACACTTGACCTCATGCTCTTCTCTGTCCCCTGGCACTGCCTTAAGAACTTCCAGGATCCTCAACTAACTCTGGTCCCCCAAACCTGGNAGTATTGGAGCTTCAGCTTCAGCATCAGTCCTTCCAATGAAGATTCAGGACTGATTTCCTTTAGGATGGCCACTAGAACATGCCTCAGACACTTGACCTCATGCTCTTCTCTGTCCCCTGGCACTGCCTTAAGAACTTCCAGGATCCTCAACTAACTCTGGTCCCCCAAACCTGGTGACTGACTCCCCTTTCTCCATCCTAGGTCCCTCCCTTTTCACGTCTCCCACAGCAAAAGCGTGTTGTATGGTGCCCACTGCCCACCAAAGTGGCACCTACACCCTGGGACTATAAAAGCTTGTTTATTTTCTTGGAAGATGAGAAGGCCCTGATGCATAGTAAAGTCAGGGAGGGAGACTGTTTTCATTCCTTCCAAATGCCTCCCTGTCTCCAAGGAGAGACAGAAGGGCTTTGGGCTAAGGGAATGTATATGCCACACTGACCTCACATGGTTTTTGTAAGACTCAGCTGAGATAATATATGTAAAAATGCCTCTTAAGCACACACAAAAAATGATACAAATATGAGTTGCTGTTATTTCTTTAGTACAGAGACACTTAAAAGTAGCCTAGAGCCCTGGGTCCTGCAGCTAAAAGCAGTCTGGAATTTATCAGGCATTTGTAGGGCTGGTCACAAAAGAATTGGGACCTTCTTTTGAGTGGCGGTAAAAGAGGAAAAGTACCATTTTTTCCGAAGTGTATAACATAGATCTCTAGTGGTCTTGTGGTGGGATTTGTCTGGGTGTGGAATGCACAGTATTGGTCTCAACACCCTTGTGACTGACAATAGTCCTGAATTATGAAAGGTTGTCTAAACATTGCTTTTGTGCTTAACGTAATTGTGTTGGTTCACATAAGGGAACCTTTTTCTAATACATGGAAATTTTTGCTATTTAGAGTTGTAGACATTTTTTATGGCATTGTTTACAATGGAATGTGATTTACAGGCTAGAAAAGAAGACTTGTGCTCCTATTAATATCTGTCTTAAGTTCATCTCTATTTTCTCCACTCTGTGATTTTTAAAGACTGGTCTGCAATATCTGATTCCGGTATCACCACCAGCCATTTCAGAGCCGGTCTCAACTGGCTTCTCGCAAGCACACCCTTTTTTTAGATAGTTTGCTTCTCCCTGGGTGTTACGGGCTCACTGTCTAGACTGAGGATCCACGGTGGCTTTTCCCCACCGCATGCTCCACACTCCATTCCCCGCCCCCTGCCCATGCCCAGTTCTCACAGCCATTCCTTGGATAAATATGCTCTGTCTCTACAGCAGACTCTTTATCCCCTCAATGTCCAAGGAAACTGATTCATCACACTGAGGTTTCTGTCTGGGAACTGCTTCCAGACAACCCAAGCCATGTCCTAGCCTATGTGTGGGGTCTGGGTTTGGGTCTGGTCCTTCTCTTTCTTTGTTTTGCTTCACTCCATCCCCCTCTGGCATGTGGTCCCTTGTCTCTTTCCGTCCCATTATTGCACATAATTCCATGCCCAGCCTCAGGTTTACACCAACCAAAATTCTTGTTGGTCATTGCCATGCAAAGCGTTTCAAAACCAGTGCGAGGTGTTCAGGCACATGTAACCCTTCTCTGAGTCAAGTGTGCTCAGGCCAAAGGGTGAATCTGTGGGCGTAAATAGGAATAAACCAGGGGCAGCTGGATTTCCAGTCATTTGGCTTCCTCTTTCAAGTCAGTGGTATTCAACAATCTTGGTGGCATTTTTAGGGGCTTTGATGATGGAAGGAGAAGCGTTTCTTTCCATTTCGGAAAATAACTACTCAGTTCAGTCTGGAATTAATTTTTCCTGTCCAATTATTTTCAATCAAATGGCCTTGTGAAGAAACCACTGTAAACTTGTTTAATAACTCTTCTGTTGTGTCTCTGTGGTTTTTTCAATGTTCAGAGAAGTATTTCATCCCTGTAAGGAGTCCCGACAAGGATTTTTGGAGGATTAACGGGGACCGGGTTGTAAACTGGAGATGGAACATCCATCATGGAGGAGGGGCTGTTGACAGATTTAGAAGCCCTCTTGTAAAGAGGGAAACACTGGGTGCTCTTTTTTGTGGAGTCAGGGTCTTATATCCAGTAAAGACTTCTTGATAAATAGTGGAGCAGCTGAGAATTCAGATAGCTAGGGGTAGGCAGAGACAGAGCAAGATATTCACAGGTCAACGGAGGAACATTCAGGAGACAATTCTTTCAACAGGCAGCTGGCAGCAAGCTTGGGAAGAATAGCTCAGCTCTGGGAATACATCTCAGACAATATGGCAGTACCCTGGCTCAAGATTCTTTAGATTCTTAGGAGATGAAGGAGATGAAGTCTATGTCCCTCTTCTTGACAGACTTGAGACTACTTTAACCAGGAAGGTATGGGGTAAGTGACACTGTACGGCTTCTGAAGCTGGGTCACAAAATGTGGTGTAGCTCTGTTTTGTTTGCTGGGACAATGCTTTTGCATCTCGTAACCAAGTGAGAAGTCTGATCTTCCGAGGCTGCCTTGATGTGAGGAAGCCAAGCCACACAGACGTGGCTTCCATGTGGACACACGCAGACCTAAAGAAGGCCGAGTGAAAAGAATTGATGTTTTCAAACTGTGGTGCTGGAGAAGACTCTCAAGAGATTCTTGGACTGCAAGGAGATCAAACCAGTCACTCCTAAAGGAAATCAATCTTGAATATTCATTGGAAGGACTGATGCTGAACCTGAAGCTCCAATTCTTTGCCCACCTCATGTGAAGAGCCAACTCATTGGAAAAGATCCTGATGGTGGCAAAGACTGAAGGCAAAATGGGTAAGAGGTGGCAAAGGATGAGATGGTTAGACAACATCACTGACTCAATGGACATGAATTTGAGCAAACTCCGGGAGATAGTGGAGAACAGTGGAGAACAGCTGTTGTCCATGGGGTTGCAAAGAGTTGGACATGACTTAGTCACTGAACACACACACAATACACAGACCTTCTGATCCCCAGTCCCAGTCTTTGAGATGGACCGACCCCAGATGCCAGATATGTTAGTAAAGCATTGAGCTGATTTTAAAGCCTGGTTGTTAAGTCACCATCAGCCTTTGAGTCTTCCCTGTTGAAGCCCCAGACATTGTAGAGCATAGACAAGCCATCTTCTCTGTGCGCTATCCAAATTCCAACCCACAGAATCCATGTGCATAATAAGATAGTTACACAAAGCCACTAAGTTTTGGGGTAACTTGTTAATGCAGTAATAGAAACTATAATAGGCAAGCTGTAAATGGGAGAAAAATAAAGCAGGCTAAAGGATGCAGGCTCTAGAGCACAAAGGCTCAGTAGATGTGGTACACAGACTTAGTTGCCCCATGGCATGTGGGATCTTAGCTCCCTGACCAGAGATTGAACCTGCATTCGAAGGTGGATTCTTAGCCACTGGACCACCAAGGAAGGCCTGTGGGAGGCAGATATCTTGGATAGGCTGTCAGAACACGTCTCTGAGGAGCTGACATTTAAGCAGAGAGTGGAATGATGTGGGTGTGCAGGTTCACAGCTTGAGGGGAGCAGAGCCTGGTCCTAGGGAACAGCAAGTTCAAAGGCCCTGATTGGGAATGAGATTTCACTAGAGACAGTACCGTGGCCTCAGAGAGCTGAGAGAGTGAGGTGAGCCATAGGAAATGAGAGGGAGCCACACATAGGGCTTTGCTGGCCATAATGAAAGGTTTGGGTTTTATGGTAAGCCAGTGTGAGGTTTTGAACAAGGGAATATTCTCTACACTCACTCCCTCATTGATTGTGTCCAGTCTTGTGACTTCAAATAGCTTCTGTATGCTAATGATTTTGAAATATTTATTTCTAACCCAGACCTCAGTTTTTAATTCCAGATTCTTTATATGGCTGCCTGCTCAGCTTTCCACATAGATTATTAATAGATAATTAAAATGTCATATATACAAACTGTTGAGCTTATTTCCTGCGCCAAACCTCTTCCTCCCACAGTCAACATCATCAAATGGCAACTCCATCCTTCTAGTTGCTCAGGTCATCCTTGACTCTGTTCTTTCTCTCACATTTCTGTCTGATCCATCAGTAAACTCCACCAGTTCTGTTTCTAGTCAGTTTTCCCTTCTTCCATCCTCACCTTCTTTCCATATATTCTGCTGGCATAATGTGCGGCTGTTGAAAAATCTGAAACAATCTGATTCTCCTTCCCTTGTTACTAGCTTGGTTTTTTTTTTTCCCCTTGGAATTCCAAGAGATTTAATATGCATAAAATAATCTCGGGACCCAAATTTTTAAAGTCTAGAAATTTTACCAGAATATGTTTTGGTATTACTTGTTCTGGGTTCATTTTGACTTTATATTTGTAGTGGCAAGCTTTGGACATTGAATTTTTAACATTTAAAATTGTTCTTGAATTATAGATTTTAGTTTTGATTCTGTTCCTTGCTTTGGTTGTCTGAATTAGGGACTTCTGTTATATTATGTTGGATCTTCTTTGCCTGTCTTCTGTACTTGTTACTTTCTCTCGAATCCCTTTTCATTCTTTCTTCATTTCTTTTGACATAATTTTTTCCTTAAAATTTTCTGTTTCCATTATCTGCTGGATTTATGCACTCTTTATACTATTATAATCTGTTTCTACTCACAAGACTTCTGACCACACATATGGGTTTTCCACATCAAAAAATTCTCCATTTCTCCATGGACATCAACCAGGTGCCTTATAATTTAATCTGTTTTGAACTAACTACCTGGAATTAGTGCAGACCCCACAGGTTAAGGGTTCAGTCACAAAAGACTGCTTCCCACTTCCGCTGTCAATCACAGGTTGTGGGTCCCCAGATTATCTACACTTCTATCTGATTTGGCTATAAATTGAGGATTTCTCTGAGTACCTCCTCAGATTCAATGATTTTCTGTAATGGTTTATGGAACCAAGGGAAACACTGAACAGCCAGATGAAGAGGTACATAAGGCAAGATCTGGAAGGGTCCCAAATACAGGAGCTTCTGTCTTTGAGGAGTTTGTGGTGCATCACCCTCATGGAACATGGATGTTTTCACAAATCTGGATGTTCATTTGTTTAGGTTTTTGTGGAGGCTCCACAGCATAAGCTTGAGCGATTAAATCAACAGCCACTGGTGGTTAACTCAATCCCCAGTCTCTCTTTCTTCCACTGAGGTCAAGGAGTGGGGCTGAAAGTTTTAATGCACTTATTATATGGTTGTTTCCTCTGGCAACCAGCCCCATCCTGAAGTTATCTAGGGGTCCACAAAGAGTCACCTCATTAGCATAAATTTGAGTAAGGTTGAAAGGATCTCATTCTGAATAACATCCCTTGTCACCCCTATCACTCAGAAACTTACAAAGGTTTTAGGAGCTCTTTGTGAGGAACTGGGGAACGAAGACCAAATATATATTGCTTATTATGTCACAACAAAACTACACTTGTCTTCTGTTAAATTTAATCTGATTTCTGATATGACTTAAAACATTCCTAAGGGGGAGTGGGCATATGCATACTTGTGGCTGATTAATGTTGATGTATGGCAGAAACAAACACAATATTTTAAAGCAATTACCCTTCAATTAAAAATGATTAAAAAAAAAAGATGAAGGGGATATATGTATACCTATGCCTGATTTATGAACAGGCAGAGGAACCAGAGATCAAATTGCCAACATCCGCTGGATCATGGAAAAAGCAAGAGAGTTCCAGAAAAACATCTATTTCTGCTTTATTGACTATGCCAAAGCCTTTGACTGTGTGGATCACAATAAACTGTGGAAAATTCTGAAAGAGATGGGAATACCAGACCACCTAACCTGCCTCTTGAGAAATCTGTATGCAGGTCAGGAAGCAACAGTTAGCACTGGACATGGAACAACAGACT